>JAMWET010007775.1:240000-382500 GCA_024036415.1 Prochilodus magdalenae | reverse complement strand
ATGCCCATTAAAAACAAGTTTCATAGGAGAGACCTTCAAGGAGATTAGATATACGCTTCCATGGAGACTAAAGACTAGATATATGCTTATGTAAGGATGAGGGGAATTTAAGGAACATAGGTAAAACAATGATTTTTGAGTTCTACTGTGAAACTCGAACTCCTAACAACTGTGCAAGACCTGGTAGACCAGCAAAACAGTTCCCATCTGATAAAAAAGTTGATAAACAAGTGAGAGAAAATCTTGCTTCCCTATTACTACAAATCTGAAAAACTCCAGTCATCCCTCCACTGTAAGAAGACAGCTCAGAGCTATGGGTTCTGAAAGGATGCGAAGCTGTCAAGAAGCCCTCACTCAAAAAAGAACAGACAAAAAAGAGGAAGATTTTTTTTTGTCACTGCCCAAAATAAAGTAGCAGTTTGTTTTTCCATAGTTTGGACACAGCTACATACAGAAGGTTCTCCTTAGGTTTAGCTTAATGCTTTACTTTAGAATAAAGGTGAAGACATCACTCTATAAAATAGCACTCGGGGTATTATACAGTCCACCTTTAATAACCTCCAAAATGGAACTTTACAGGAGGATAGTTTTATCCTTGACCTGCACTGGAGGCTGATAGAACTAGATGTTTTTCTAAGCAACTTTGGACCAATTTTATTGGTCTGTCCATCATGAATATTCACTCCATTGAAAGAGTAACTACAGATTTTTATTTTATATATATATATAGTTGTGCCAACACACTTTTATTTCCTTTTCTGCACAGTTTTAAAGCTGTAGTTAATCTTTCAGTGCATTAAATATTTAGTGAGTGAATATCCATGATGCACAAATCAATAAAAACAAAATATATATGCTGTGGGTGAAAATATGGGCTAAAATATAATACATCAAGAGTATTTGTGGTATATCAGGAAATGTATTGTTTCAGACTCTCTTTAGAAACTATTACGTGTTAGCCTGTAGAGTCTTTAAGATCACCAACAACATCCAGTTAGTTGGGTGTGTCTAAACTAGGGTCTGGTTCTGTATTTCCTGCATCATTTGAGCACCTGCCCAGCAACTCTTGGTAAAAACGTCATAATGAATTGACCTAAATCGCCTGCCTCTAATATACCGTATATTTTGCCACACAAAAAAACGTATCTTTTTTGTTTGCACAGTTTAATTGCTGTAGTTCAGCTTTCAACTTGGTGAATATTCATGATGGACAGACCAATAAAAATGTCTAAAATTGTATGTGCATCTTCTAATCATTAATAAACAAAAAGATAGTAATTTCTTTTAGCATTTAGTAATGAAATGGTAAAAAAGCAGTAACAAGTTTTATTTTCCTAAAATGACCTGCTTATTTTATTGTTCATAATGAACAATAAGAACGAATAATAATTGAATGCATCTATATAATATATAATGTTAGAGTTATTAACCCAAAATCAGTGAAGCAGTTCTGCTCTACCTGGTATCAGGGCTATAAAATTCTAATTCACTCGATTCTGTATTATTTCTTACCTGTTACAGGCAGTAATTACAGTGAAACTAAATGGTATTAAAGCCATAAAAATACAAACTTATTTCCATCTTATTTGTTACGTACTACACCTCCCATCACATCATAACATCAGTTCAGCATGACTATTACGTGTTAGCCTGCAGAGTCTTTAAGATCACCAACAACATCCAGTTAGTTGGGTGTGTACTGTGTAAACTATTGTCTGGTTCTGTATTTCCTGCATCATTTGAGCACCTGCCCAGCAACTCTTTGTGAAAACGTCATAATGAATTGACTAATACCGCCTACCTCTAATAAACTGTATATTTTGCTAAACAAAAAAACTTCTCTTTTGTTTGCACAGTTTAAATGCTTGGTGAATATTCATGATGGACAGACCAATAAAAATGGTCCAAAATTGCTTAGGAAAAATCTTGTTCTATCAGCCTCCAGTGCAGGTTAAGAAAGCTGTTTTACCCTCCTGTAAAGGTCCATTTTGGAGGTTGTTTAAGGTGGACTGTGTAATTCCATGAGTGTTATTTTATAATTTGAGTATTCACTTTTATTCTAAAAAAAAGTAGAAAGATAAAAATAAGGCAATCCTGCTATGAGTAGCCGTGTCTAACCTTTAGACTGGTGGTGTAGGTCCAGTGTCTGGTTACCTTGTATAGTGTGGCTGGCAGGAGAGAAGAAAACTGCAGTTGTTTGTTACCAAACCTGTATATGAATAAAGACGGTAGGAAATGTACGCTATTCTTAGAAAAGAAGTAAAACACGAGTTTTGAGTTTTACATAGTATATAAACCTTTATGTTTGTTATTGCTGGGTGAAGGGCTGGGATTAGGCAGGCTTGCTTATATAGTCTGGTTAAGTACACAGATACATTCCCTAAACCTTCTGGCCACCCTCTTAAACAAAGTGTATTGTGACTAAGGCAGTTTTTCATTGTTGCCGGGCTGATTTCTGTGAAACTAAACTCCTGACGCTACACAACTGTAAGTCGTTTTGGATAAGAGACTCTGACAAATGGCATAAATGTAAACGTAATGTAAATGTACACAAATGTACCGAAACCCTGCAAGGGCTGAAAAGGAAACCGTTTTAGGTGAAGGCAGGCTGTGTTGCTTGTGTGTGGAAGCTCATGTAAAACACACCTACTCACCTGCCGTCTTCTGAAACCACACGGTTCACAAGACAAGCTGCCCAAAGAAACCTCTTCATCGCTACTTTTCCTGCCATCACGTATGAAAACCCAGTAGACATGTGGAGGTTCACTGGATGTTTCGGATAGTGAATAAAATGAAATGGCCACATTTGTGATACCTGCTTCCCTTCACCACCGCTATAAAGAATTTAGAGTCACATAACAAATTACTGACATCATCTCACTGGCTGAATTATTCCAAAAATTGGAAAACTGTTGGAATTCCCCTTTATTACTCAGTAACTACTATTTATCTAAGCTTAACGTTCAGCAGAAATGGCTGTGATTGATAGTGGTGTGGACTCACTCATAGAGCCCTGCAGTTTCAGCACATGTAAGTCTCCTGTCTCCTGTTGCTTTAATGTCAGTGAGACAGCCGTCTATGACTTCTGCACATTACTCGGCACAGATAGAAACACTTCTACATGCTTCAGTTGCTGTACTTGTGGGCCTATTAAGAGTCTAAAAATCCAAAACCCAACACTGACTATAACCCTATGCCTAACCCTAACCAGAGAGCCCTGCAGTTTCAGCACATGTCAGTTCTCCCGTTGCTGTTGATGTCAGTGAGACAGCCATCTCCTGGTACATTTTAGTACTGCAACTAGTTCACAGTTGTGTTATGTAATCCAATTTAGGCTGCATGTGCTCACCTCGACCTACCTGGACCAATCCTTTTCCCCCTTTTCCCATATACACCCAGTGCAGTGAAGACCAAGTGTGCCTGAAGGATTTAGTCTGAGTTCATTTCAGTCAATGCTTTTATCTCCAGTCTAACTTTAGTGCTTGAGGTGACATCAGCCACTCTGAGTTTTTTTTCCCCTTGCATTATTCTTAAGTCAGATTTTTTTGTTCAGTTCTGAAAGCCTTTAATGGCTGTCTCCTTCTGTGTATTCCACCCTCTCCCCTGACCTGTAGGTCTGTCTGTCTGTCTGTCGCTCTGTCTGTTTCTTCTCCTTCTGCCTCCTTGTGTCTTTAAAGGTTAACTCAGCTGTAACTCTTGTTGCTGTGTTCAGACTCGGTATTTCTTACCTGCCATACAAACGCACACCTCACTGTGATGTTCATAATCACAACATACAATACTGTGCAAAAGTCAGAGACCGCCCTTTATTTAGTCAAAACTGTCCTGTATAAATCACTGTATAATTATTAATAACATTAACTGAATATAACATCACTCTGTCCGTATTTAGTGTGTCCACTCTTTACCTTCATTACAGAATTACTTTTCAATCTATGTTAGAAGTTCAGTCTTTGAAGTTGGCTGTATTTTCTGCTTCTCATCCTACAAATAATCCCAGACACATTCAACAATGATGAAGTCTGGACCCTGGTGATGGATACATTTCATTGTTCTGAAAGCACCAGCAGCTTCTTTGGTTGATTATTAAATGTTCCTGTTTATTCTGTAATATTCTTAATATAGGCTGCTGGACTGAATCAGAATCAAGCCGTATAGGCCAAGGATCACATATAGAATAAGTTTGAGGTAGGATACATTAGCTCACAGTGCACAGACAGTGACAACATTACACACAGTACAGAACACACATACCTTACATACCTGTAAACCTTACATTGTGTGCAGTCGTATGTATATATTACAGTGCTGAGTGCAGCAGTCAGGATATAGAGGGAGATTAAATCAAGGCTTGTAAAAATGAAGGACAAGAAGAAACACTAACCGCGATCTAACTGCATGGGTAGTTTAACTCTAGTGGTCTTCTCTACAGACCTGATGATGCACTGCAGTCTGTTTGGTGGCTGAGCTGCTCCACACTGTGATGGAGGTAGCATTAACAGATTCTATGGTGACAGCTACACATCCTTTCAGACCTGCAGGGTTCTCACAGTGGAGGGATGGAGAAAGAATTTATTTCTCTCAAAGTAAAAAGAAGAAAAATAAATGTACTGGAATGGTGGTCTGTGACAAAGAATGGTGGTCTGTGACAAAGAATGCTGGTCTGTGACAAAGAATGGTGGTCTGTGACAAATAATGGTGGTCTGTGACAAAGAATCGTGGTCTGTGACAAATAATGGTGGTCTGTGACAAAGAAAACTCTTCCTGCTACTTTTCCTGTCACCACATGTGAAACCTCAGTAGACATGTGGAGGTTCACTGGATGTTTCCGACCATATTTGTTACACCTGCTTCCCTCTACCATCACTATAAAGAATTTAGATTCACATAACAAATTACTGACATCGTCTCACTGACAGAATTATTCCGAAATCTTGGAAAACTGTTGGAATTCTCCTTTATTATTAGCCCTATGCCCAACCCTAACCAAATGCATAACCTAGCCAGATCTCTAATGAAGGGCATGGTTGGTGTAGTGCATTGGATAATACCACTATCTGCCGGTGAGCTACATCCCCATATGGTGAAACTGGGGTTCAGTTCCCAGTCAGGGTCACAAGGCTGTGCTACACCAATAAGAGTCCTTGGGCAAGACTCCTGATGCTACATTGGCCTATATGTAATATGAGTAACGTTGTGAGTTGCTCTGGATAGGAGTAGCAGCTACATGCCATACATGTAATTTAAATATATAAATTTTTTTCAAATATCTATAAAAATATTGCACAATATTTATTTATTTAATAGATGTTATTATAACACAGTTTTCCAACACATAGCCATAACATTTTGGTCCATTTCTGTTCATTTATTTTTCACTAAGAATAAACTGACCTTTTAAATTATGCAGAGATAGTAAAAACGACAAAAATGACATTTTGTTTGTGATGACGTTTATACTGCTTTCATGACTCATCACACCACTGCTAAAGAAATCTGCATCGATCATCATGTCTGGTCACTTGGAAAACCAACATACGCTGTTTTGGATGCCTGTGTGCAGGTCAACCAGCATGACTATGTGGCATGACCAGTCAAATCAGCCCCAGACCAACATTAACCAGCATGAGCCCACTTAGATCCATATGAATTCATGCTGGTCACAGAAGGGTAATTGCTTTCATGCAGGCGTCCATGTTTTCCCCCAGTTTTGTGCTAGGTCTGTGTCTGTGTGGGAGGGGGAGAGTAATCAGAAAGTGGCCATTTTGGGGTCATTTCCATTAAATACTTTTTTTGCTGAGCTATAAACTGACCATTCTTTTTCTTCTCTCTGTCCATCCAACTTTCCTTTTAGGCTTACATGTCCCAAAGTTCATTGCCTGGACAGGTGCGGAGACAGTGGGCAGAGCCTCCTTGTCCACTGCCAGGACAGAAGCCCTTGCAGACGTTGCAGCTGTGGGAACAGTATCAAGACCCCGCCTCCGGCCGATATTTCTACGTCAACACGATTTCCAGGGAGCGCTCATGGAAGCCACCACGTCGCGCTCGCCAGAGTGACCATGGCCAAAGCACGGTAACCAATCAAGTGCTCGGTTATGCCTTTTAATTTATTAACCATTTTGGACAAGCATGCGAAACATACCAAGCATCTGCCCTCATTGGTCTATCCTTAGATTAATGCTAAAAAAAGTTATTTTTTGTTTAACAACTGTTGTTGTTTCAACAGTCAGTTTTGAAATTTTGCCACAATTCAGAAGTTCATCCTTTAACAAGTCACCCTAGTTAAAGTATATATACTCATCATCAAAAGAATAGTTGCATAAATAGCTGCACCCAGAAGGAATCAACCAACAGGAATTAAATTTGGTGGGTAGGTTTCAGACTGGGCCGTGTATCTGACTGACATGCCATGATTGCAGATATTCAGCGAGCAGTGTTTCCCTCCTTGAGTCATCCTATGAGTGCCAGCACCATTGGCAGACGACCGCACAACACACGAGATCCAGCACTACATGACTGTTGTGACAGCTGCCCCTAACACCATGTCAGCACCACCAAAGCAATAGTGTCATAGCAGACTGTCATAGAGTGATTTAGCAGGTCATCTTAAGTGAGTAGTCCTGCTACGACAGTCTGGCAGCATCAAGATGAATGGTTTGCTGTCATAGATCACAGGTCCAGAAGGCCTGGTGTCACTCCACTTCCACCCCTACCAGGATGCCAGTAGGAACCTCTACAACACCATGCCAACTCCAACACCCATGTTACACCATGTTACATGGCAACCTGACGCCATACTGAGAGACACTACATCTGTAGGTGTAGCTCAATACACACGTGGACAAAATTGTCGGTACCCCTCGGTTAATGAAAGAAAAACCCACAATGGTAACAGAAATAATAAGGTGTCTACAGTCTTGTAATCAGTCAGTCTATATGTAGGGCTACAGGTAGTCACTGTGCTGTTTGGTGACAAGGTGTGTACCACACTCAACATGGACCAGAGGAAGCAAAGGAAAGAGTTGTCTCAGGACATTAGAAAGAAAATTATAGACAAGCATGTTAAAGGTAAAGGTTATAAGACCATCTCCAAGCAGCTTGATGTTCCTGTGACTACAGTTGCATATATTATTCAGAAATTTAAGATCCATGAGACTGTAGCCAACCTCCCTAGACGTGGACGCAGGAGGAAAACTGATGACAAATCAAAGAGACGGATAATACGATAACAAAAAAAAAAAATTATAAAGAGATTAAAGGTGAACTTCAAGCTCAAGGAACATCAGTGTACATGTTGTACTACATGTACATGTACTACATGTTGACAAGCCACAAAGCTTCTGGGAGAATGTCCTATGGACAGATGAGACAAAATTGGAACTTTTTGGCAAGGCACATCAGCTCTATGTTCACAGACGGAAAAATGAAGCATATCGAGAAAAGAACACTGTCCCTACTGTGAAACAAGGAGGAGGCTCGTTATGTTCTGGGGCTCCTTTGCTGCATCTGGCACAGGGTGTCTTGAAACTGTGCAGTGTACAATGAAATCTCAAGACTATCAAGGAATTCTAGAGAGAAATGTGCTGCCCAGTGTCAGAAAGCTTGGTCTCAGTCACAAGGCATGGGTCTAGCAACAGGATAATGACCCAAAACACACATGTAAAAACACCCAAGAATGGCTAAGAGGAAAACACTGGACTATTCTGAAGTGGCCTTCTATGAGCCCTGACCTAAATCCTATTGAGCATCTTTGGAAGGAGCTGAAACATGCCGTCTGGAAAAGGCACCCTTCAAACCTGAGACAACTGGAGCAGTTTGCTCATGAGGAGTGGGCCAAAATACCTGCTGAGAGGTGCAGAAGTCTCATTGACAGATACAGGAATCGTTTGATTGCAGTGATTGCCTCAAAAGGTTGTGCAACAAAATATTAAGTTAAGGGTACCATCATTTCCGTCCAGGCCTGTTTCAGGAGTTCATTTTTTTAAATAATTCTGTTGAAGCATGGTTGAAAAGCAATGTCTGACTTTTTCATAGAATGTGCGTTTCTTTCATTAACCGAGGGGTACCAACAATTTTGTCCACGTGTATAAATATCATCCATATCAGTCTAAATTTATCATCATTTATTGTTCCTGGTCATTTTTATCTTTCTTCCCAATAGCACTGCACAGTGACACTTCTTTCTGGGTGCAGCTATAGTATTTTTTACACAATGAGTATAAATACACACACAAACAACACAGTTCTGAGTTTTGATGCACAATTAAATACATTTAATATACTGTATCTGAACAAAACAATAAGCATAAATTTTGACCCATGCAAAAGTTATATGATATATGATTATAATGTGCAATATTATATAATATTTTACAATTTCTGTTCAATTTTATAGACATTTTTCTTTTTGTTTTTGGTGTTTTCATTGTAGAGAATGTGTTTTATGTAACCATAATGTGATGTAAGTCAAATGGATATCAAATGGTAGATTTAGACTTTCAAGGCTTACATTTCATATTGCAATTTACAAAAATTACATCATGCAGAGACTACTAGGCCATTAGACATCTCCACCTTCTTTCTGTCTTTTTTTATATATCCCGCTTTCATTCTCTCTCTCAGGGCTCTGTAACACAGGTGGGGACTTTCCCCCGGGACACCAGCCACCTGTCTCTTCCTCTTCAAACCTCAGGAAGCAAGTCATTGCACAGGGTAAAGCATCTGTACATGTGAGACTGTGTCTGTATGTATCCATGTGCCTGGCTTTGTGTGCACGTGAGTGGCAGAAAGTAACTTACCCTGTCTATTCCTATTGTTTAATTTTGTTTGGGCTTTTGTAGTTTTGTAGTTTAAAGTTTAAAAATTTTGTTTGCATGAGAACTGTTTGTTTGCATGTCAGTTAGTGACATCTGGAGAGTAGAGTTCAAAACCTCTTTATTTTGGTCAATAACATTATCCCTCCAAAACGAATGTTTACCTGCACAGCTGAACGTACAGAGGAACATTTCGCCACATTTGTTTGAGCTTTAGATTCTTTAACCAAGCAGATATTAGTGAGTGCATTAAAAGAGCATTCAAAGAGAATTCACTCAGACCTGAATGGTTGTGTCTTCTGAGGATGTGAGTAAATGACCTATCATTGTCATCATAAGCCGACTGGATAAAAAATAAATCACCTGTGACTGAAACGTACCTGGTAGCATGTAATCGCACGGATACCGGCTGTGTTTGGATTTGGCATGGACTGGACAGGTTTCTGGATGTAGTCCACATCAATGTTCAGCTACTCTTGTATCAGAAAATTGAGCAGTTGGGCCAGATTTGGTGGATGCCTTCCCTGGCAAAACCCTGAGGAGAATTTCCTGTATACTGGGATTGTAACCACTGCTGGTAGACCCGTATGACTGTATGCTTCTATATACCTGCAAATTCAGCTACTTCCTTCACACTATGGCCCAAATTCAATCATTTATTGCACTATACCACCTCTTCTCAATCTATGAGTCCCATCACTCACGACACAGAACTACATGTATTATACAACGTGTATTTGTAGCTCCATCATCCTCGTGCAACACCATCTGCAGGAGCCTTAAGGTACTACTGGCTTTAACACGTAAAGTGTTTTTTGTCCGGTGAGATTATCTCCATCAGTATAATGTTATCATTTGAGGCCTAAACAGTAATGCTACTTTTCACTTTTAGGAATAATCTTACTCAGTGTGGCCTTAATAGTGCAATGATGATTTATGATGCCAATTAGTGAGATATAAGTCAAAGCTTTACCACCAGTGCATATAGGACATTTAATTTGTCTTTCAAAGCTATTACTTTAAACATAACCTCCTTGTGCAGACCTTCTAAAGAAGAAAGTTGTTTCCTAAATTAAAATGGACACTTCACACCAGGTCATGAGACCGTTAGCCCTTTTAGCATATCTTACACTATCTGCAGTGGCTGTTCTGGGGTATCACAGAGCACAGACTTCTACAGAAGTGTTAAGCATGAAACATTGACACCACTAGATGACACCACAGAAACAGAATGAAAAATGGTCTGTCTGTCTCAGGACTGTAAAATGTCTCAGGACTGTAAAATGTCTCAGGACTGTAAAATCTCTCAGGACTGTAAAATCTCTCAGGACTGTAAAATGTAACTAAAGGCACACATGCTGGCAAAACCTCATACTGCATAAATTAAAGAACATCACAGCCGCACGTGTTAAAATACGCTCATCATCAATCAATCAATCAATCAATCAATCAACATTTATTTTTATAGCGCTTTTTACAACAGATGTTGTCACAAAGCAGCTTTACAAAGAATCTTTACAAAGAATCTGGTGTTCGAGCCCCCAATGAGCAAGCCGAAGGCAACAGTGGCAAGGAAAAACTCCCTTAGTTAGGAAGGAAGAAACCTCGAGAGGAACCAAGACTCAAAGGGGGAACCCATCCTCCTCGGGTCAACACCAGATACCATACAGCACTAGAAAGCAGAGTGTAATGTCTGATTAGTCTGTAATGATGTTGGTGGTTCATAAGATGGGTCAGCAGGCGCAGGCCAAGCCTCCACAGTGCAGGACAGCCAGGAGCTCCGTGGTAGTAAAGGTTCCCAGTGGCTCCCAGTCGGGGCAGATGAAGCAACAGCATCAGGCCACACAGGACGGGCAGCAGTTCAGCTCAGACAAAGAAAACAGACAGACTGTTAGCTCTGACAGAAGACCTGAACACACTATACGGTGTTAACAGAGTGCAGCAGTGACTCCGGCAGGCCTGGCTGTTACAGCATAACTAAAAAGGGAGAGCCAAAAGGTCACACAGACATGAGGGCTCCCTGAGAAGTCAGCGCCCCTCTGCTCCACCGTCAACAAACCTGAGTGAACACGAGGAGCAGCGGGACGACAGCACCAACATTCCCAGTTTACCAAACACTCTCTGTCAGTGGACCCCTAGACCTGCACCTTTTATCTATCAGAAAGAAAAGACTAATTACCAAAAGCTCGACTAAACAGGTAGGTTTTAAGCCTGGACTTAAAGATTGAGGCTGTCTCTGAGTCCCGAACACTGACAGGTAAATTATTCCAAAGCTGGGGGGCCTTGTATGAAAAGGCTCTGCTCCCCGATGTAACTTTGTTAATTCTAGGCACTAACAGAGAGCCCGCACTTTGAGACCTAAGGTCACGTGAAGGCTTGTAGTACGAGATAAGTTCAGTAAGGTAGGTAGGAGCGAGGCCGTTTAGAGCCTTATACGTCAGAAGAAGAATTTTATACTCAATACGGAATTTAACTGGTAACCAGTGTAAGTTGGATAAGACTGGGCTGATATGATCAAACTTCCTAGTTCTTGTAAGGACTCTAGCTGCAGCGTTTTGGACTAGCTGAAGTTTGTTAAGGCTTTTGCAGGAACAACCAGAAAGCAGGGCATTACAGTAATCCAGCCTTGAGGTAATAAAGGCGTGAACTAGTTTTTCTGCATCCTGTAGTGACAGTGCATTTCTTAATTTCGCAATATTGCGAAGATGTAGGAAAGCTACTCTAGTGATATTATTAATATGCTCATCGAAGGCCAAATCAGGATCAATTGTGACACCAAGACTTTTAACAGAGGTACCTGGTGTAACTAAGAAGCTATTTAGATTGAGTGGTAATGCAGACAGCTTGTTTCTAACACTTTTGGGACCAAGAAGAAGAACTTCTGTTTTGTCTGAGTTTAATAGGAGGAAGTTGCTTGACATCCAGTCTCTTATGTCTCTAACACAGTCCTCTATCTTATTAAGGTGAAGTGGATCATCTGGTCTAGCTGAGATATACAGTTGCGTGTCATCAGCATAGCAGTGAAAATTTATGTTATGGTTTCTGATTATTGTACCGAGTGGTAGCATGTATAAGGTAAATAATATAGGTCCTAAGACAGATCCCTGTGGAACACCAAACTTTACTTTAAAGTTCAAATCATCAAAAGAATCGTTGCATCCAGAAGGAATCAAACGACAGGAATGAAAGTTGGTGGGTTTGTTTGACATTATAAGACAGTAGGTGTATGGAGGCACCACGGTCGGCGATAAGCTAAACAGTTTGTTGTCACACATCACACGTCCAGAAGGCCTGGTGTCACTTAACCTCCACCTCTACACAATCTGCAGGAATAAGATGCATGGGATGGATTATCACCAGACACCATTAGAAACCTTTACAACTCCATGCTGAGACGTCTGGCATGTTGTGTTAGCAAACATGGTGGCCTGATGCCATACTGAGAGACACTTCTTCTATATGTGTAGTTTAATAAATAAATATGATATATATGCCCATATCAGTCTACACTTATCATCATTTATTGCTCCTGGTAACCTTTATCTTCCCTCCCAGTAGTTTCCTTCTGAGTATAACTATTCTTTTGATGATGAGTGTATTTTGCCTTCCGGTAAGACTTATATTCAGTTTTTACTTAGCAGCTGCCTAAAGCAGCTCCTTAAATTCAGTATCACAAACAACTATCCAGAATAGGTTCTTGTGTTTACGGTAGTCGTGGTCCATCAGGTAATTCAAACACTTGAAAACAAACCCAGACATTTGTAAACAAGGTTCTCTTACAAATACAAAATGTCCAAACTCTGTCTAGCTGTAGTGTTTTGTGTAAAGCCAGCAATAGTTTAAAGTTGTATGGTTAACCTGTTTGTTCCAAAGGTGTCTCTGTACTCAGGAGTTGTGGAGCCCCCTGCTGTGCCTACTGCTGGTACTGTCTTTAGCCAGTTTGCTTCCTGTTTTGAAACATATGACTCAACCTTCCTGCTGATGTGGGTTTTATTGTGCTGCTTAAATACTGATAGCAGGACCTTTTGGAGAGTCTAAGCGATTGCAGAGAAAATGAATTAAGCTTATAGGATCAGTAATGAACAGTGATGAACAGTGATGAACAGTGTGATTTGTACCCCTTTTTCACAAGCTAAAACAATTCTGTGTGGTCCTAATGTATGTCTGTAACATGCTTTGGTCAGAATACCACAAGGATGACGCACTATAGCTACCATCTTCCACTGTGCAAACAGCCCAGTTCAGCACGGCCAGGCCAGGGGTTAGGCACAAATGTTTACTGTGTACATGTACAGGTATTTGTTGTAGACTGTAGCTCGACAAAATTACACTTACATCCACTCAAGTGATGAGCTTTTACTTTCCACATAATAGCCGCTCTGGCTTTTGCAAGAAAAATATGGCACCCCTTAGCGAATGTGGTTCTGAAGACATGGATGTCCCCAACTGATGTAGGAAGGTAGGGAAAGGTCAGATTTCGATTGCTAAGGGTCGAGGTGTAGTGACACCATGCCTTCTGGACATGTGATGTGTGACAACAAACCGGGCATCTTGATGCTGACCACAGTGCCTCCACACATGCATTTGTTGATCGTCTCAATCAAGACAAATGCGGGACTTTGCACTGAAGATGACCCACTCCCATTCTCAGTCACGCCATGGCAGTCTGGCGGTCTGACTATTTGGTAGTCCTGCATCATTCTCATGATGCTCGCTGAATGTCCACAGTCGTGAGTCTTTGGTCAGCTAATTACTGTGATAAGACCCTTTCTTGCTTATGTCATAAGGGTGAGTGAGTGTGAAACTTGAATTACAATGTCAAATCTACCCACCAAATTTCAATCCACCAAGTTTCATTGCTGTTAATTAATTTCTTAAAGGTGCAAGTATTTGTGCAACTGTTCTTTTGACAATGAGTGTATATACAGTATTCATTTGTTGAAATAATTCACCTAGGGTGCTGATTTCTACTGTCGTAATGTGATAAATTCCAGATATTACTTTTGTTTTAACTTTCTCAGTTGTTGTAGAGTGTTCGTAGGATCTGAAACATGTGTAGCTGCACAGGACTCACATAACAGAATCGTTTTCTACCCTGTCTGGACGCATATTATTGAAACCATTAATCTCCAACTTGAGAACGATGCTATAGAGATGAGTTTGGACACGACAGATTGCTTTTAGAATAGGGGTAGAATAAAGTGCGACTGTGTCCAGTGCTGTTTGTGCAGGTGCTTGCTAAATGTTGTATGGCTTTAGGCCCACTTAATCCTGATAATGACGTCCAAGAGACGAAGTGTAGGGTTGTCCCTGGCTGCTCTCTTACTGCTTCCCTTTGTGAATGTGTGTGTGTGGAGGGGTAGTGTGTGTGAACAGTGAAATGCGCTATGTAAGAACTGAGCTGATTAACAGCAGATTAACTCGTATAAGAAATTGAGATGTTTCACAGAAAAGGACATACAAGTACAAAGTCGTTCTGCATTTCCTAGATGACAGTATCTCTGGACGATCCTTTACTTTCTAGCAGGACTGTTCTCTCATTTATTCTATTATTCGCACATACACACGCAGACACACGGAGTGGCAGATTGCCCGAGCACACAGAGGGTCCGCCTCATGGTGCAGATTAGAGCAGAAAGCAGAGCCAAATTAAAAAGGGGATTACGCCTTCCAGCTTCACTTATTTATTTATTTCCCTCGAATGGCTTTTTTGTTTAGCTAATCCTGCTAGCGCTAAGAGGCTAATGCCTGTTGATCTAATGCTAAGGGCCAGAGCAGGTTCATACATTCATAACCAGATGCAAGAACACACACTCACACACGCACACACTCACTGTACACTCAGATACTAAACTGTAACTTTCAGGGTACTAACTCTGTCACTGTGGTAGTATCCTCAGGGGGGTATCTGGAGTGTAGTTAGTGCTAAGTGCCTTTTCTCCTGGGAAAGTGAGTAGAGTTTACATTTAAAGGTATGTGATTAAATCTTAAAGGAGCTGTAGAATGTGTATATTCACCAATTTTCACCGTTTTTACACACCTATTTACACCCTACAATTTGGCCCTCGAATGAAAAGGTTTTCCCTGTCATGGTGAGCTCATGAATAATCTAATGAGCTCTGCTGTGATTGTCTGGTTTACAGCAAGACACTGTGGTGATCACACAGAAGCAGCTTGTCTAAACAGACACATAAAAAAAATGACCCTCTGTCTAAATACGGTTGGTTATTCAGTTAGCTATGCTAATGTTACCTATGCTAGCTATTCGCTTTCTACCTGGACCTCAGCACTAAGTGAATTAAAGCTGTTCCTCACTATGCCGTTCCTCCCATGTACGTGATTTTTACAATAGGCGATTCTGAAGTGGATGTATCTTGAAGGTAGAAGTAAATATGTAGGTACTAGGGGATGGGCTGGTGGGCTGATGGGCTTTTTGCACGCTGACTGAATGACTTATTTCTTCAATAAAGGAAAAGATTTGACAACCAGTTAATCATTAATGAGCACCAGAGATCTATTTAATTTGGCCAGAGAGAGCCTCACACTTCATCTCTTGGATGTCATTATCTGGATTAAGCATGTCGAAAGCAAGCACATTCAGCAAGCACCTGCACAAACAGCAGTGGACACAGTCACACTTTCTTTTTCCATACTTTGGAAAGCAATCCATCATGTCCAAGCTCTATAGCATCATTCTGAAGTTTGAAATGAATGTTTTTAACAATATGCATTTAGTTAAGGCTAGAAAATGATTATATAATGTGGGTTCTGTGCAGCATTACATGTTTTAAGACTCTAAAACAACTAAGAAAGCTGCATAACATCACAAATTAAATTAAAAAAAAAAAAAAAAAACTAATATCGCATTTCAAATGTTGAAATTAGCTCTCAAAATAGATATTTTGAAAAAAATTATTAATGTATATATTAGTACACAATAGAGTTTAGCATTTTATTCACGTCCAATGAAATGGTATGGAAAAAATACATTTCTTTATGAACAAAAACAAAACAATGCAATGCTGGACTTTACTTTAAGGCTTTTACATTGTTTGTACCTTGCGACAAAACAATATGGACTTCTTTAATAGTTTTATTCAGACGACTTCAAAAAGCATACTTAATACAACAAGACAAAAGCCTACCCATAGCACAAGAGTTATGTGTGTATAATCCCTTAACATTTACACACATGCACATCCTAAGGGTTATTACAGTAACTAGAAAGCACCTGCTGGCATGAATATTAGAGTGGACTGTAATGGCGGAGGGAGATTCTAAATGTCAGAAATACTCAAAAAACACTACTTCCTTTTTCTGTTAAAGGAAAGAAGAGTGGGGGAGTGAGAGAAAGTGATGTTACAAGTTGATTTTGCCACCTTCCTCCAAAAAAAAGCAGAAAAGAGGAAGCACAGTTTTACGGCAAAAAAAAGAAAGAGTGACCGGAGTGGGCTGGGGTTGTGGTTTAAGTTAGAACAAGTGTGAGCGTTGCTTATATCTGCATGCTAGAGAATGGTAAGGAGAGAGATGAGCTTGTTTGTGATGGAGCTGTGGAAAGTAGCAGACTCTCCTCTGGATTAAGAAGCAGTTTGCTGGAATCTAATCCGAGGGCAGATTGAGGCGCTCTGCCGATGTAAATTGGGTGTGATGTTTTAACCAAAGAGGAAGAAACTCGACCGTGACTGTTATTTCAGCTGACATGCAGGAACTAACACATAGTCAGAGAATGGCACAGCCAGCAAAGCGGAATGTAGACGTAGAATAGACACCCAGTCGGCAGACGTTTAGAGATAGCAGGCCTGCTGAAAGCTGATGGACAGATCATGCAGGTTTGTGACTTTTGTGATTGGATGGGTTCAGGTGATTGTGTAATGCCTTCTCATTATTTCTTAGCTGTAGAACAGAAGGATATACGAATCCGCCTCGTGTGTTTAACGGCTAGTTTCACTTTGGCTGTGTCTCTATGGCGAGAGTGTCCACCTCAGCATCCTGTGTGACTGCGTGATCGCGTACGTGAGTCATTGTGTCCTGAAGATTTTCATACTCAAAACTCTCTCGCTCTCTTTCTCTCTCATAGCTCTCCCCTGATTTCACCTACAGTACCCAGAATGCAAATGCTTGGGAGCTGAGTCAGGTGAGGCAAATCAACTCGAACACTGTTTGTGCTCTCTTGGTTTATGTACATCTACTCTTGCTTACTCATTCAACTTCTTTACAAATTCTGCAGTATTTATAAAGGGACTGAGTGTGTAATTACGAAAGTCGGGGTTGAATGTTCTCTTCCTGTGAAATATGACAGTGTTGTTCACAGCTCAGTGCCACCGCAGCGTCGCTCTGTGCATATCTTCTCTTAAACCAGGGCTTTCTATTTCGGATGGGTTTTCTGAGCTGTAATCCAGAACATATGGACACCCAGTGGGCTGATCTCTGCTACACTGCACACTTGGGGTTTCAGCCTTTCCATTAAGCTGCTTCTAAGCATGTCTAGAGTAAATGAGTTTGCTAATTGAGCTGAATGGAAAGGGAAAGACAGATGCTGGACATGGAGCTGAACTGAACTGATATGAAATATAACATACCGAGGACAGGTGAATCAGAGCTGAATCACTCCTTCCCCTTTCTTTTGTAGACCATGCAGCGTGCAGCGTCATCTGATGCCCTCAGCTCCGCCCCTTTCAGCAGCAGTGATGTCCAGCGCAGAAACTCTGCCTTGGCCAGTGAACACATCAGCCACTCCTATTCCATGATCCTGCCTAACCAAAAAGACAGGATATCATCGAATGGCAAGGTACTACAGAAACACAGCCTCACTCACATGCACCTTGCTCTCATTGAACCGCTACTAACAGAGGCCTCAGGTACCAGTTCAGAGGTCTGAGATTCACAGACCTAGATGGAGGGCGGAATCTTGGCTTTATAGTGAGGCAAGATACCCTTGTAAAATACTTCCCTTTTTGACCTATAAAAATAATTAACTTCAGTTCCAGTGTATTTCCTCTGAATGTGGATAGGGCTATGATTCATCATTCTGTACATGCTAAACCCGTATACAGGCATGGGTAAGCTTTACAGTATCTGGACAATAGACCTCATTCACCAATATTTTCTAAAGCCTTTTTCAGACAGGATTAGTTTTACACAGGAAGGTGACTACACTCCTTCTGTAAAATGAGTGTAAATACGTGTAAATATTTCCTTATACTTTATATGCCTTATTATAGCCATTTCCTTAAGAGACTTTGC
This sequence comes from Prochilodus magdalenae, assembly GCA_024036415.1. NCBI lineage: Eukaryota > Metazoa > Chordata > Actinopteri > Characiformes > Prochilodontidae > Prochilodus > Prochilodus magdalenae. The sequence goes on along the minus strand of JAMWET010007775.1, from coordinate 364,444 downwards.
TATGAGTTTTTATGGAGGCGCTCGAGGAAGCATTTCGGTTTGTCGTGCATGGCACAGATACCTGAGGTCATTCAAATGGCAAACCTTTTGAAATATGACTTTAAGACAGACTGGTTTTTGAAAGTGACATTCGCCTCACACTGAATGTAGGCATAAGGTTTCAGCTGGTGTCCGGTTGCTTGTTTTCTTGCTGTGGTTGGTGCAGTGTAAGCCATGTGTTGCACACAGTTTTTTGAGGTGGCGGAAGTGTATAAATTAGGTAGCCACTCCCATCTCCATCCGTCATTTATCTTGAAATTTCTTATCCCCTTCAATTGGTCATACTAAATTGCTAAATTTCCTTCGGGACTGATAAAGTATCTGTCTATCTATCAGTCTATCAGTCTATCAATCAATCAATCAATCAATCAATTAATCAATCAATCAATTAGTCTATCTATCAATCTATCTATCTATCTATCTATCTATCTATCTATCTATCTATCTATCTATCTATCAATCAATCAATCAATCAATCAATCAATCAATCAATCAATCAATCAATCAATCTGTCTATCTGTCTATCTGTCTATCTGTCTATCTGTCTTACAGATGTTCTGTAGTAATATTACTCCACCTCCCGGTGTAGAGCTAATCCTGTCAGTATAGGGCTTTAAACAGTACTACATCAGATTCATGCATTCTTATTCTACATCTACAGCAGGGATGCACAACTCCGGTCCTGAAGGGCCCAGCACAGTTTGGTAATTACCTGCTCAAGTACACCTGATTACATTCATCTGTTAATTGCAGCTTTAGTGGGTGTATTTGCACAGGGGGAACCACCAAACTGTGCTGGATACTGGCCCTTCAGGACTAGAGTTCTGCACCCCTAAAGTAATGCTCACGTTTATGCTTTTGAGTGTGAATAGATTTAGATCTTCTCTATGGAAAAATCCCAAATAAGAAAACGCTGTTTTGAGTCTTGCAAGTCTGTTGTTAAATAAGACCCACTGTTTTAATGTCGGACCAAATTCCTCCTACTGTGGTGTTTGGAAAGTTCTCTTAGAATAAGTAGTAATCATGTACATTACATGACAGATGTAGGGCTCTTACTGGAACGGCGTGTTGTGCTTCCTGGGTGGGGAAATTAAACCACGGTCTGCCATGTGGAGGGCAGCATGGTCACTCTGTACACTATACCAACCACCATACCAAAATGTTGTTCAAAGTTTTGATGGCTATCGTTCACACACTGCACAGACACGCCACTGTAATGCCTTCCTCGTGTACTGTACTAATACCTTTCTAATGTCCTTCAGCAGTCAGATTACCAAGTGGTGGTGGAGTCACCTTCTACCGACAGCTCCCCGGACAGTGATGGAATGACACCGGTGAGACACACACACAGACGTAGTAGGGTAGCACATTAAGACCTGAAATGCAATCTTATATAAAGCTATCGGATGTCACGATGATGATAAGACAATATATGATTATTAAAATGGTCTACCTCATTAGTAAGTATTGCTATAGTCTGTTTTACACTCAACGCTGAGGGTGAATGTAGTCATTAGGCTTAATAGTTCCGAAGAGGGTAGTTTTGTGGGTTTGCAATTGGCCATTTAGCCAAATGGTACAGGAGAGGACTAGTTGGGCTTCTAAAGCTGCATCCTGTCAGTCGCTTTGGCACTTTAGTTGATCAATGCTTAAGACTGCTTAGCAATTACAATAAAATAAATAAAACTATATAATTTATCATGTAGCTTTACCACACAAACACACACAATAACATGAGCTCTCTATGAATTTGAATCTGAAGCTTCATCTGGCTGTAACTCCAAATTGTCTGCATCCATAAGCAGCTGAAAGGCCAGTCATTTCAGTTTTACTTGGATTTATATTAATATTAATTTATATTAAAAACAGTGTCAGGAGAGAGGCAACATGAGAGTGCATGTTTCTAGGCTGCTTCTCAGTGTATCTTTTGCTAGGCATAGCATTATTCAGGGCAGTGTTCCTTCATGTCACTAGCCTACGCAGCACTTTGGCTGTATATGTAACTTATGCCAAAATGGTCATCAAACTCTTTGGAGAAAGCTGTAGCACAGTGCCTTTATTAACATTCTATAGACCCTCTCTGGAGTCATTTGATAGCTACTTTTAGATTTGTAATGCTCAGTATAGCATATAGGCCTTCTTACTCTCGGACCAGGCCAGATGCACAATGACCTGTTCACACATACAGTACTGCCAGAAGGTACTAGACCAACCACAGGAGCTGTGACACATAAAATTAATTCCGTAATTATTAATTTATTTAATATGTCTTCAAAAAATATTCACTTAACCAATGCATAATGTATATACAGATATAAAACACGTATTATGATCTAAAAATGTTGGTTCCATTAGCTGGGCAGACTAAAACAATAGGTTGTTTCATGTACATGAGTTGTAACTGCATTTCATAGAACTGCAACTAAACACACACTAATCCTGTCCCTCCAGATTAACATACTGCACACCACTGCTAAACATGTGCTAACATTTGCTCTTCCAACTCTCTCAATGCAGGAGCTTGAAAAAGCAGGTCTGCTGAACAAAACCAAGATAGCAGAGGGAGGCAGGAAGCTGAGGTAGGCTTATCTTACATGACATGTGTACATACTTACACAGCCACCTAGGCCTTTTGTGTTGTCACAGTTGTACAGCAAACTAGAGGATTTCATTCCTACATATAAAGCTATAACAACCTAAGAAGTGTGAACCGCATCATATATAGAAGACCTGCTACAAGTTATTATACAGATGCTTGCTGGTCAAAGTGCTTCTGCACTCTTTCAAAACTTTTTTCCCCTCAGTGGAGTCACAATCAACACATTTTGACCTTGAATATCTAACTAAAGACTTACATTCTGAAAATAAGACCACCTAGAATATTAATACATGCATTAATATTTGATACATTATGTCAAATAAAATCATTATTTTGACCTAGTTAGCTCAAGGTTCAGGCCAAAGTCAGGTACGTGCAGATGAGGCCTAATAAGTTTATTTCAAACACTCAGTCTAGACTTAGTCAGATATCAAGCAAACGGTTGGAAACAGGACTACAACAACCATAAAGGGAGATCCAGAGGCAAAGTCGAAAAGAAAGACGAAAATCAAAAACCTGAAGGTACAAAGTTAAAGAAACGAGGCTTGCTAGACAAGTAACAGTTTATATAGGCCATACAACAGGTGCACACAATCAGTAATGAAGTGAGGCAGATCAGAGGCAGACACAGGATGTCACGTGATCGCCAGAGGCATTCTGGGAAATGGAGTTCTCAGGAGTAGAAGGGCTGCATGACAGTAAGGAAATATGTAATTATTTAAAGACTCTAAGTCAAGCAGACAAACTGCTGGGGAACTTCCCTACCCTTCTCTAGCTCACTTTGGGATTATAAAAATATTGATGTATTAGAGTTAGTAAAGACACGAGGATTATAGGAAATACGATAATATGCAAAGGTCTGAACACCCCCAGTAAAATTACATGTGTGGTTGATTTTGTAACTGACAGTAAGTTAACACACCCTATACAGGAAACACATTCACATTTCATTCGTCAATTTTAGGGCACCATTTCTGTTTACTTCCTGACTTAAATTTAACACAAGATAACAATCAAACTAAAAGTGTCATAACCTTAGCACATGCAATAATTTATGTTTAATCTTTTTCCCCAATATGTTCCAGAATAAACAGTAAATGTATGTAGGACTGTGATCTCTGTAGAGGATGTGTTCCCTTATTTTGACTCTTGCTTTAATGTTAAGGTTGGTAGTTTTGGGTCAGGTGGTGGTGTTACAGGTTAATTCTGAAAGTAAACCACCTGATCAGTGGGTCATGTTCTCACACTGATTACTGTCTGTGTGCTCTCATTTCTGAATATAACTCCGAAAGTGTGTTTGTGGTCTACAGGAAAAACTGGAACCCGTCCTGGGTGGTGCTTGTGGGAAACAGCCTTGTGTTTTTTAAAGACCCAAAGACCCAAAGTCCAGCCAGCTGGGTAAGAGGACCTTCAGTTCAGCATTGTTTTAAATGGCCTTGACATTTACACTATAGGCAGAGGTTTCTAAACATGTTATTTTATAAGAGATGATGAATTTCTCGGAGCAATAGGTTTGTCTAAATGTCTGCAGAAAAAGAGCACTGGGTAACACTTTAAGTATAGACTAATAAGTAATATAAAGTAATGCATTAGTTATATGCATTTATTAGTTTATTAGTTAATGCATTGTGTCTATGTGCATGTGTGTTTCTTTGTGTGTAGAAGCCAGGTAATAGTTGTCCAGAGAGTAGCGTGGATTTAAGAGGAGCTCAGCTACAGTGGGCCAATGACCTCTCCAGCAGGAAGAATGTGTTCAAGGTGAGAGAGATAGAGAGATATATATATAGAGAGAGATATAGAGCACCGGAAAGCTTTTTTGCATGAAAGTAATGTTAAAGGGAAACTGACTGTTTAGACATATAGGCACCAATATGGTGTACATGTCTGTTTGCTCATAAAGGTGGTGTATAAATCATGCAAAGTACTTTGTTTATTATTAAAATTGATGAAATCCTTTTATTAATAGACTCCCATTTTGTTGCTGTAACACATGGATGCTCGTACACATCCACTGAGTGTAGAACCGCAAGCTAATTATGTAACTTAATTGTGATATGTAGCCTAGCGTGTCCAGCTTTAGTGAAAACTTGGCGTTACTCGTAAGAGCAATTGTTTAGGTTGTCTTGTTTTCAGTCAGAACGAATCCAATGCAACGATATGACATCATCACATTGCATCTTCATGGTGTGCCTTCATAGACTTCATGTGCAAATTCTTTATATTTTTATAATTAGCAAAACTTTCACATTTGGTTTTAATGTCATAGTTTAACAGGACCGGGCATGTACACATGTACAAGGCATATGAGTATTAACAGTCGGGTTCCCTTTAGGGACAATAGTTAAAGTGGAATTCCAGTGACTTTTAAAATGTCTTCATAATCAACTACTGACATGTAAATTCACATAAGTGATTCACTTACCAACTCATGTATGTTCATGGTAATGGTGATAGGAACCAGGGGTTGGGATGTCTACTATCAATAACCACCAGAGAATCTACTGAACTTAGATCCTTTGAGTTTTTATAAGCCATGTTGAAATGGTTGTATAATGGAAAATCTGAGAAATATGTTTTACTAGGGGGTTATTGTCCCCTGGGACCCTTCCGCATGTGTGTTTCCGTTATGAATAGATTGCAAAAAATCTATTTTAGGCCAAAGGCTCATCTCAAAGCTATCATTTAATAGTGTTTCAGACATCAGGCACGTATTTATAATCTATTTCATGGGATAGCCTCTAGTTCACCACTGCCGTAAACAAATCTGGCTTGTAAAGTTTCTGTATAAAGGAGCATTTTGTATCAGACCACTCTGAATTACTGCTAACATCTTAAACGCTTAATTATGCACAAGTGACATAGAAAAAAATCATGAAACTGAAACAGAAATCATCACAGAAAGCTTTAAAAAATCAATCGAAAGCATTGAAAACTGTGTTGCTGTATATTTTTTTTTACTTTTTTTTAAAGAGAGTTTATTAAATCAAAATGCCAAAATTGCTGAAATATTAATGACCAAAAATGTTTCAACTTTTGCAGCATTAGAACTATTGATGGCTTTAACCACTAGTTCCTCTCTTACTTCCCCAATGAAGAACAGTGAAAGTTATAAACATAACAGCACATATGGTGTGTGTGTCTGTGTGTAGCTGAGGACTATTACAGGCAATGAATTTCTGCTCCAATCGGAGACGGACTCTTTGATAAGGGAGTGGTACATCACTATTCAGAAAGTCATTGACAGATTGGTGAGTCGTATTCCTCATACTAACTGTAATATAGTTTCAAGGTTTTTGCATTATTATTGTATATGTGACATGTGTGTGTGTGTGTGTGTGTGTGTGCGTGCGTGTGTGTGTGTGTGTTGCAGGATAAAGAGAACCCTCTGGATAACGTCTTGCTGTATTCTTTGAGGAGGGCAGGCTCCATGGAGATGCTGGACCAGAGTGGAGATGAGGATGAGAGTCGCACAGCAAACAAAGCCTCACGTTAGTCTTGCATCCTTGTACACAGGTTATGAGGAGTTTGACTGGCGCTTGTGTTGCAGTGTTTTAATGATAATTCCTACTTTACATTCCCCTACTCTCTTTAAATTCTTCTCGCTCTCTCCTATAGTAATAGCCAGAACTTGGTTTACAGACCTGTTTACGAACATACATTTTAGTTTACCCAAATGATATGTTTTGATGATTAAGCATGAACAAGTGCACATTCTCACATCCACACTACTGCACCTTTTTAACTGCTGAATTAAACATATTGGAGAAAATTTAAATATTTAATATATAAATAGTTAGATAGATAGATAGACAGACAGACAGACAGACAGACAGACAGACAGACAGACAGACAGACAGATAGATAGACAGACAGACAGAGAGACAGATAGATAGACAGACAGACAGAGAGACAGATAGATAGACAGACAGACAGAGAGACAGATAGATAGACAGACAGACAGAGAGACAGATAGATAGACAGACAGACAGAGAGACAGATAGATAGACAGATAGATAGATAGATAGACAGACAGACAGACAGACAGATAGATAGACAGACAGAGAGACAGAGAGATAGATAGATAGATAGATAGATAGATAGATAGATAGATAGATAGATAGATAGATAGATAGATAGACAGATAGATAGATAGATAGATAGATAGATAGATAGATAGATAGATAGATAGATAGATAGATAGATAGATAGATAGATAGATAGATAGACAGACAGACATAGAGACAGACAGATAGATAGATAGATAGACAGACAGACAGACAGACAGACAGACAGATAGATAGACAGACAGACAGACAGACAGACAGACAGACAGACAGACAGACAGACAGACAGACAGACAGACAGACAGACAGACAGACAGATAGATAGATAGATAGATAGATAGATAGATAGATAGATAGATAGATAGATAGACAGGTAGATAGGTAGATAGATCACTTTATTAATCCCGGAGGGAAGGTCACGTATTGCAGCAGTCCAAGTACATTGAAGAACAAAAATTCAATAATAGAAAATGTACATAAATAAAAGAGAAGAAGAAAAATAAGTACTTTAATGATAATAATAATAATAATAATAATAATAATAATAATAATAATAATAATAAGCACCACTATGAGTGGGATGGAAGTAAAACTGCTAGAAACTCTAATGGTATGCAATAAAAATATAGTGACTATGTTAAGTAAAGGTATGCTGGCTTGAAAGTGTCATTACCATGAAGAGTGTACGTACAATAATAACAGCATAGAGCATTAATATTATGCAGGAGAAGTAAATAATAAATAAATATGACACTGTGCAGCTGTATTTCCACATTTAAAAATGATAATACCGTCCAATCAGAAAGCCAGATGACAGTAACGGGTAGATGTACCCTGTAAACAGCAGTACAGAAGATATTATAAATAAATCTGCAATCTTATAGACATAGACAAAGCGGCAGTGCACAGTGATATGAGTATGGAAGAGTGTACTGTGTAATGTCCAGCTGGTGCTCAGGTAGTGTCCAATAATGTCCGGCACAGTGAAGAAAAGTTGTACAGTGTGATCGCTGTTGGTACAAACGATCTCTTACAGCAGAGCTGTAGATTAAAAAGTTAGAAACTAGGCATCAAATGTAAACCGATGGCCTGGTGACAATTTAGAATCTTCACAATCAAAAGTTATGATCTGGTAGAAGAATAGTTATGTTAAATAATAAATTGTAATTATATAAAATATGAATTTTTTTATGCTTTAATAACTATAAAGAACAACTCGATCAGTGAGATTTATTCACTACTTTTTGAACATGAGCCTCCCTGGGTATTAAGTTTATTATAACTTTTGTTTATGATGCTTTACAACTTTTTGCGTTATTACATCATCTGTCATCATATATCCATCTACAGCATGGTATCATTTGTTCACTTTTTTTGCTAATGTTTTGAATAAAATGAATGTTTTTATAAAATATGACATGTATCTGCAACAACACTAATTAAAAAAATAAATTAAAAACTTTATATGTGACGTTAGTGTTTGCCCTGCCTTGATTACTCAGTTGACCATCAAAATAAAATGAAACTACTTAATGATAGATAACTTATATCTTAGTCTCTAGTAGTACTTATGGGTGTATGGAAATAGGAAATAGGAACAAGCGTATTATCTTTTTAAGCAATTGTGATATTGCTATGCAAGCTATTGCTGTATGTACACATGGTCACATGCACTAAGCTTGTACATCTCTCTCTCTCTCTCTCTCTCTCTCTCTCTCTCTCTCTCTTCTGTTTAGTCCCTCGCTCCACCTCTAATTTAGAGAATTCAGAGCGGAAGCGAGTGAAGAGTCGTCTGAAGAAGCTCATTCTGAGGAGACCTCCACTTCAGGCACTACAGGAAAAAGGCCTCATCAAAGGTGAGCAGACCTCATCTGTGCAAATCTGCCAGCTAAAATTAATCCAGCCTACCACAAGCTTTGTTCTCGGTGGTTTGGAATAAGCAGGATGGCATTTGAACCAGACATGTGTTCATGTTTGAAATATGAGAAAGTAATTCTACATAATGTTAAGAACAAATCTATGAGGCTTTTTGTTGATTCCTATGCACTGTAGAATTAAACTGTATGTAGTGACGTAAACTCAATTCGGCTACCCATTAGCAGCCCCTAGTGGACAATTCCTTGAAAAAGTGCAAAGCAGACCCGCCAAAAACATGCTGCCAAGGGCATATGTGTATAGATCACACCAACTGTGCACACGCAACACATCACATATCGTCAGTGTTAAAAGATGCTGACAGTACTGCTACTCACGTTTGGTTCTTCTTAATACACCAATTGCTCTAACTACATAAATGACTCATGTATCAAGGGTTAAAAACATTACAGCCCAGATTGGATATAGATAGTCTGTACTGAATAAACCCTGTTCCATTTGAAATATTCTAATTGTAATAGACACTAAACGTAGTTCAAGCTTACTCAAAGTTTATTCAAAGTTGTTCTTTTTGGGAACACTGGAATGTTCTAAAATAAAACTATATATATGATTTTTTGATTAGTTATCTGTCTGAGATTTGATCAGCAGGTGGGCAGGTTTTTTGTGTGGTAAAGACTTTACAGTTTTTACTACAAACGGCGAAACAGCACGTCCTGTTATATTAGCAGGTTAGCTAATATATTGTCAGATAGCATCTAATATTTTAAATACAAATCAGATTTTTTTAATCATTTGTGTAAATTAAAAAAAACTTATTATGCTATATTATGTTATATTTGGTTTCTGACAAAACCTTGTATCTATTTATGTTGTTTTTCCTTAATTTTTACCTTAATTTGTATAAAATCCTTGTCCTTTACATTGTGTCAAAATTTCAGGAGGAATCGATCAATAGAAATCGTCCAAAAATATTTCTTCATTTGCTTTAGAATTTATTTCCTTGTACTGTAAAATTACCTTTTGGAGTGGTTTTGCTCCTACATGCAGGAAGTACTGATGAAGGTGTTTAATTTAATTTAATTTGCTTTTCTGTAAATCTAGTCCAAGTAAGTCTCAATAAAACAGTAGGTTTGTTTGTCTCTAAAAAAACAACAAAAATCGCAACATTTTTTAAAAAAACTTTATTTTATTTGGCCAGTGTCAGTAAGGACTATAAAATGTGGGAAAGACATATTTAGAGGAAAAATGACTTCAATGACTGATCAAAAAGTTTCAGTTAGCAAGGTGGAATTTTGTAATCCGTGCATATTTCTCTACATTTGCTGTTTACAGTCACAGGTGTGGGACTATGGGGAATAGTTGGTGTAGCTCAGCGACTAACACCGCTACCCACCAGGGAACCACCACCACATGTGGGAGACTGGGGTTCAAATCCCAGTCTGGGTGGCTGTGCTATGCTACACCAATAAGAGGCCTTGGGCAAGACTCCTAACACTACACTGGCCTACCTATAATATGATTAGCCTTGTAAGTCGCTCTGGATAAGAGCGTCAGCTAAATGCCGTATACAAATGAAATATGCTTCATAGGCTAAATTAGCTCAGTACATTTAGCAACCAATTTATACGTGAAAGTTTGTCATGAGACCAATAAACTATTCTAATGCTAATATGCCCCTATAGTTGCCAGAAGTTCCTAAACATCTTTCTCAGTGTCATTTTTCACAGCTTCCTACGCTGTGTCTAATGTTGTAGAGTAGCATCTTTATATATTTCATACATTTATCTGCAACATTATGTTTTATTTTACTGAAAACAGTGACCCCAAACTTTTAAACTAGCGCAGTTCAGTACGGGGCAGGCCGTGGTGTATGATGCTGCTTGTGTGGTTCTTGGTTTCAGACCAGGTGTTTGGCTGTAGTTTGGAGGTGCTGTGTGAGCGAGAGAGGAGTACAGTGCCACGGTTCGTCAGGAAATGCACAGAAATAGTGGAGAAGAAAGGTGCGTACGTGTACCACATCATATCCATACCATTTTGGCCTGTCTGAAATGACCACGTAAGGGCAAACTCACACATACAAGGCGGTCAGTAGATAATTGGTTTGTGTGTGTGTGCGCTTTCAGGTTTAGAGACAGATGGCATCTACAGAGTCAGTGGTAATCTGGCAGTGATCCAGAAACTTCGCTTCGCTGTTAATCACGGTAAGAGTGACAGAAAGTGGATTACAGAGAAAGTCAGTGCACAGTTGTAACTTATCAGTCTTTGTTCTACTGTATGCTCAGATAAGATCTGATGTAATACAGGATGAGGGAGGGTTGGTGTGTATGGTGTTGGTGGGTGGGCTGTAACTCCTGTCCATTTTTCCAGAGCGAGCGGTGTCTACAGATGGACGCTATCTATTCCCAGAGGATTTAGTGCAAGGTAGCCTGCCCGGTTAGCAAGAGCGAAAGTCTTGCTGCCTCACACTCCAGAGCTGCCTTGCTATCAGTCTGTGGTCCAGGAGGAAGCTGCCCTTTTGCACTGATCCGTGACCAAATAAGCCACAAGGTTTACCACTAGTGAAAAATTCTCCTGTTGTACATAACATTTTGAAAGACATTTCTTAATTGCAAATTCTATTATTTTGCATAATAATTTAAACATGAAAAAGAATTTTGGAAAATTTAACAGGAATTTAAGCACTTCTTAGTGGTTAATATGTATTTAGTTTGCTTAAATTACAGTGTGCACTTGAGCTAGCATGGACTTCACAGGTTTGTGCAGAGGCCTCTGATGTTAAGTGTGAATTTCATTTATTAAAGGTAATAGGGCTAAGTTAATATTCTGAAATATGAGATCAAGCTAACTGATCCCCCCTTAATATCATTCATCATGACATCTCAGATCAGTGAGAACGGGCAACTTCACCCATGTCCTAAATGCACATGGGCTCTTCCTAAAGCACGTGGGCTCTTCTTCATGTCTTCATTGGCTCTGTGGCTAATGTAACTACAGGTGGCTGATTGCTGAGAGATGCATGCTGCTATGCTGCTCTTATCTGCTTGGTTTGAAGATGCTATGTTATGAGATATATATGTGAACTTTTTACTTGCACTCCACAGTAAAGCAGGCCAGAGGAAAACCTGCATGGGATTCATAATATGCTCTGATAATGATAGCTTTGTGAGAATGACTGAAAATTACTGGGCACTTGCATAAAATAGTTTTTATATAAATATAAAAGTTTTCAGCATCTTCAGGGAATTTTTTCAAATAAAAGGACAAAAAATTGTTTTAGTTTTCACCACTTCCTTTGATATCTGGAATGTTTATACACTCACTGGCAAAAGAATAGTTACACAAATAGGACTACATGCACGACTGACGATTGCCTTTAAAACGTCAGCGTCGCCAAATACTACAATGGTGTCGTGCCAGACTGTCATGGAGTGACTCAGAATGGCAGTGGGTCATCTGCAGTGACGAGTCTCACTTTTGTCTCGCTAGAGATGACCAACAAATATGTGGAGGCAGTGGGGCAAAGCTTTACAACTCAATGTTGAGACCTGTTCCTGGTAACCTTTATCTTTCTTCCCAATCGCATTGCAATCCGACACTTCCTTCCGGATGCAACTATTCTTTTGGCGATGAGTGAGTTTACACCTTTAAAGGGACTTTTCAAGCATAGACCTTAAAACCCTCAAGATGTTTTATGCAAGTGGACACTTTTGAGACTCTCAGTCGTGCGTGTGTGGGCGTTTGTGTGAACAGCAAGAAGCTACGTAAAAATGCTAAAGACTGCTCTTTGCATTTCCACAATCTGTCATTGTCTCTACTCTCACTCTATGTATCCTTCGCTTCTACACTGACAGTTCCTGTTCTGCAGCCTCATGTTAAGCAGCTCACCATCGTGATAAATGCAAGTGTATGTTTTTTATGCTGCCTTTCATCATTTATGTTTTTTTGTCTCCTCACAACTCCCCTTCAACTTCTTTCTCCCTTCTATTCCTTATTGCTCTCCTTTATCCATTGCTCCCAATCTCCTCCTCTTCACCTCTTCATGGGTGTTACTCAGTGGATCGTGTGGACCTTGAGGACCCTGAGTGGGAAGACATTCATGTGATAACAGGTGCTCTGAAACTCTTCTTTCGAGAGCTGCCTGAACCCCTGGTTCCTTATGGATTCTTCCATGACATCGTCGAGACTGTCAGTAAGTGAGCAGAAGAGGTAGAGACTGACAGACTGATAAATATATACATTGATGGATTACTAGGATGAATGGATGGGTTAAGCATTTACATATAACCCATAAAAGATATGAGCTCATCGGACAAAAAGTTGGTCACCTGACTAAAACGTATCCAATAGCGAGTAATACCACCATAAGCATGAATAACAGCTGTGATTTGATTTGGCGTGTACTGGACAAGTTTCTAGATGTAGGCCACATCAATGTTTAGACACTCTTGCATCAAAGAATTGTGCAGTTGGGCCAGATTTAGTGGATGCCTCACCTGGTACAATTCTGAGGAGAATTAGCTATAGACTGGAATTTTTGCCAGTGCTGGTAGACCTGTATGACTGTACACGTCCATATAACTGCACACACTATGGCAGGGTGACACATTTTGTATCTGGTAAGCTTATTTTTTACTGAAATCATTAAAATAGTTGGTGTCTGGTGATTGATATTTGGTTCTAGTAACTACTTCAATAACTACAAATGGACTATAGTTCACTAATGTCTGCAGGACTTATAGACGAATTTATTGTCTCCTCAGTAATTGCTGATGGACCATATAGGTGCACCTTGTAGTTCTACAATTTTAGACTGTAGCTCATCTGTGTCTTTGCATACTTTATGAGCACGCGTTTACTCACCATTGATGCATGAGGTAGAATGTTAACATGTTATTTGGTGAAACAGAAACACTACAGTCTATGATTTCTAGGCCTACAAATAGCAAAAACCGGAAGGTGTACTTCATAAGGTGATCCGTGAACATGTATGACAATTGTATTAGAATAAATAAGGATGTGATTTGTGCTGTTGGCCTAATATGGGTACATATGTCTGTCTTGTAGAGATGTCTGATTACTTGGATAAAGTGGACCGGATGAAATTGTTAGTCATCAGCATGCCACCACCAAACCACGACACCATGAGACACATGTTCCGCCACCTTAAGCGGTAAGAGTGCATGCATCACTTAGGATTTGCATTCAGACGGTATCGCAGTGATGCTGCAGAATTAGCTTCTTGTTACTTGTCCTAGTGCCAGCACACAGCTCTGCTTCTACTTTGGTGAGAGTTTACTATTTAACAGTGTTTGAAAATGTCTGAGGATCTAAAACCAGAACAAGAACAGGTCTTACTAAAAGAAAGCTTTTGGTAATACTCACAATAGTTTATAAGATATATGAGTGTTTTTTTAAATGATCATCAACTTAGGTGAGGCCCGTCATTCTCTAAGTAGAGTTTTTGAGCCATTTTGTGCCATTTGTGCTGCACACAGAGGAATTTGTCTTCTGCATTTAACACATCTGTGAAGTGAAACACCCACATACACAAACTCTAGTGAACACACACACTAGGGGGCAGACAGCACACTTGCCTAGAACATTGGGCCGTATCCATGTCACCCGGGGAGCAGTTCGAGGTAAGGTGCCTTGCTCAAGGGCACTTCAGTCGTTGCGGTTGGTTCAGGGAATCAAACCACAAGCCTCCAGTCACTAGGCTGGTTGCTTAACCCCCAGCCCAAGACTGTCCCTTATACTTATTAGGTATTTGGAGTTATTCATCATTAATATATTCACTTATAACAAACATGCACCCTATTAATACACAGGGAAGCAATCAGCATGTACTTTATAATTAACAAATCATGTACTAACCAGGAATGTAATTATTATCACAGGAAGTAACAGTCTACATATGTTAAAATAAGTCTCCTTTTTCTATTATAGTAATTAGTCTTTGTGAATATATAATGTGAGTATTTTTAAAGATAACTAAAATAATTTTTTTATAATCTGCTAATGCAAATAAAAAAAATAAATTAATAAAAATAATAATAATAAAATTGTAAACTCCCAATAAAAAAAATGCTACATTTTTTTAGGACTTCAAATAATGATAAACTTTCTCAGTGATTTTGACATGTTTTACAAATCATGTATATATGGATATGTAGTTATATAGAAACTATGAGCAATATGTTTGCATATATAATCTGAAAGTAAAAATAATTCTGTTTATGTAAATACGTATACACTATACACTGGCATTCCTATACACTAGAATCAGTGATATATTTCCTACTCTGTAAACACTATCCACTAACAAACTAGATATTTGTCTACAAGCCACCGCAATAAGCATTCCTGTGTACTCGAATTGGAGAAATTAGTCCATAAACAGTCTCAATAAACACCCCTATACACTACAGTCTAAAACATTTACCCATAAACAGCCTTGAATCTGTGGTATTAGTCCAAAAACAGCTTTAATGCACACTTCTATCTGTCCTGCCATAACATGCCATTCCATTTGTGACAGGCAGACCAGATCACAGGTAAGAATGTAAAAGTAACTTATTCAATTTTATTAAACTTAAAACACAAAAAGCAAAAACAAACACTGAAAACAACAGATGAAGGAAAAAGCTCATCTTAAAACTACTGAAGGATAAAGTAATGATTTATATGTCTGGCAGAGTAATATTTATATACTATATAATGATCAATAATTTATCAGTTATGAAGTAACAGCTTATAGATTTCTAAAAAACCTTGTTATGAAGTGTTAACATTTATATAAATAATGTTGGGTAATCTTATTTGTGTAGCATGTTTTCGGTTTTCCATTTTGCAAAAGTGAACTTATAGCCTTGTACTTTTATTATCAGCCACTAGAGGGTGTGTTGTGTGTTCAGAAAGTTGGTTGGCCGAAGTGACTGAGTATAACTGAATAGAAGGACAGCTATAGATAGTTCCATTTGCAAAACAAGAGCGGAATTAGTCTCTTAAAGACGTATATATATATATATATATATATATATATATATATATATATATATATATATATATATATATATATATATATATATATATATATATATACACACACACACACACACACACACACACACACACACACACACACATATATATATATATATATATATATTGAGAGAGAGAGAGAGCGAGAGAGAGAAGAGGAGCTGCCTATAAAACTTTTTTTTCTTCATTACTTAAATTTTTTATTGCTACTCTATAGTGTTTTTCTACTCACTTTCTATTCTCTTTGTGATTCTCTCTGTACATCTTGTGAGATCTCTGTGGGGTGTCTAGTGGAAGGAGCACCAGCAGCACCGCCGCCACCACTGGAACCTCTCTTCTGCTAGCTCTGTAGTTCCTCTCCTCCCTTTCTTCCCTTTTCCCCCTTTCGTTTTTAATGTGGAAGTTTTGAGCAATTGCTGGCTGGATCTGTGGTTAAGTGGGAATGGCATTTTTAGAAGAATGCCTCATACTGCGGCTTTAACCCATTCCTTTGTCCCTCTGTCCCTGCTGCACTCTCACACACATGCACAGTACCGCACTCTAACTCTGTCTTTCTCCTCCTTGCAGAGTGATGGAGCACTCAGACATCAATCGCATGACAACGCAAAACATCGGCATCGTCTTTGGGCCAACTTTGATGCGGCCGCAGAGCGACTGTGGAAACATGGCTGTTAATATGATCTATCAGAACCAGGCAGTGGAACTCATTCTCAGTGAATACGACCAGATCTTCGGCCCCGACACGTCCGGCTCTATCTGAAGCCGGTGTAGAACCGGGACTGTGCACGGGCCTGTCCGCAGTGAACCAGAACTAGAAGCGTACAAAGAGAATTAAATAAGATTTTTAGAACTTTGCAGTTTATTAAACTGCAGTGATGCAAGAAATTTCATCCTGTTGAATGGATGATGGATGGATGGATGGAAGTGGTTGGGCAAAACCTGTCCCTTTGTAGACATCAAATCACGCCCACAAGAAGTATTCCCAAATCATGTTAAGAGGCTTTTTTTTTTGGTTTGTTTGTTTGTGTGTGTGTGTGTGTGTGTGTGTGAAGTCTCCTCACAAGTGTTTCTCATTGTGTTCTTCAGCTGCACTGTGTTCAGAGAAAACCACACAGAGATTTTGTAGCCCAAAAAAGACATACGGGCTACACGAACCAAATACTATCAAATAAAATCGGCAATAGTCACCCAATAAGCATAAACATGAGCACAGGTCGAAAGTTTAATGTGTTGTTCAACTGCACTTGAGTCATTTGGTTTTCTTTTTAATAGCAAAATAAAAAAGGCTACGCTTCAGTCCAGAGTGCTATGTAATCCCCTTTTCCATTGTTCCAGCAGTATGCTCGTGGTGTGTGTGTGGCTCGCGTGACAGATAGAAGTGCAGAGGTACATTCTGTATGTTGCTCACTGATTGGGTGGAGCTCTTTGCGACTATTGGTCCAAATCTCTGCTTTTAATAACAGAACAAAAGAGGAGCTAAAAATGCATATGTTTAAAAAATGTGGAGTTCCCCCCGTACCCCCACTAAACAACCCCCTACCCCCCCTCCACCCCCACCCCACCAGAACCATGGCTTTGGTAATTTTATATTGACTGTGGCTTGGCAGGAGACAAGAAGGAGCGGGAGAAAAGAGAAAGAACAGAGAGAGCATACATGGATTGTAATGTTATGGTTTATATATTTATTCATTTTTATTTTCTTATTATTGCAAGTGGGCAAGGCGATGAGGAGAAGTGTGGAAATGTCCTGAAGTCATATGCTTTTCTGGTTAATTTGCATTATTTGGATAGAAAAGCAAGCAAACGTTGCCCTTCTTTGCACATTGTTGTGATTTACCCATGTATACTTGTGCCTGAACTGTTCTAGAACCCTGTGTCATGATGGACAAACCCTTCACAGCCAGAATCTACACACTTTACAGTAAAATCTAACTACAGCTCAACAAGCCTCTTTTTTAGTACCTCCACTGTTGACCTTATAACCTGTCTTTGACTGAGCTCAGTGATTTGTGAAACTGTTTCAGTTCCTATATTTTAGTTGTATTTAGGCTAGTCCCTAATTTGGGTTTTCTGATAAGTATGCACATTATATATATATATATATATATATATATATATATATATATATATATATATATATATATATATATATATATATATATATATATATTCTCTTCCTTCAGATAGTTGCTAATTACAGAAAAAAAGTGTATCTCCATTTTTGTCAACTTTTACGTTTATGCATCATTTGAACACAGCAGCTTCATGATGAATAGACCATAACTGCTTGGTAAAGTAAGTTACATTCAAATTAAATTAGGTTTTTGCCCTCTACTATAAAGTTGCCATTTTGGAGATACTACTCTTTCTCTGAACAGCGACGATATGTAAGAACCTGTATGTATGTATGTTTCTTTTTTATCAATGTGTTGACCTACAGGCATTTCAAAAGACTGTCTGCTTCACAATAATGCCATACGTGGGTCTTGCCAACAACATGGGAGTCTAGTTATTTGTGGGTTCTTTTTCTCTTCCTTCAGATCCTGTACTTATTATTTTTCACAATAAAAACCAGAAAAGTTAATCTGTGAAAAAAAAAACATATGGCCTCTTTCATGTTTGCAGCAGAATGATTCCGGATTAAGTGACGCTTGTGTGAACAGAGTGTGAAAAGCCTTCTCACATTTTAAACCAAGGAAGAGGAACTACGTCACTACAGCGGTAAAGAACGGCTTCTCTCTGTGGCTCTTGGCACGTACCTAACAATGGTGCCTTAGTGGTTTAAAGTAAACAGCTAAATTATACTCTTAACGTCACCCATCCAGTCTTAGATTTATGAGTATTGTACCATGTTTACAGGGTGCTATTTCATCTGGACCTCAAGGTTGCCAATAGCCTCTCGACCTTGAAAGACTAAATCTACCAAACCCAAGATGACTTGTCCTCCAGCAAGTTTAGCCTAGAAGCCTAGGTTCTGACATTGCATGTCATTTAGCACTTTGTGGTAAACTGACTTTTTGGACACAGAATTGTATGTCCCATGGGGAAAGGTTTGCCTCTGCTAGGACCAGTGATGGAAGTTGGCTCAGTGTTTGCAATTAGAACCGTAAAGAGTTCTATGTCAGTGATAAGGCTCTATATGCAGTCCAATCAGTGTGCATGTGGTGAAAGCCAATGTTTTACCCATGTCCTCAAACTCATTAGTAGGCTTCTAGAGGGCTTAGGCATTCAAATGGCCAAATGGGCATATTTGGGACATGATTTGAAAGGGGAACTGACTTTTCAACATTCCTGGGTAATTAAATGGTTACATAAACAAAGTCATTCAGAGTGTTCTGGTTTAAAATGGTCCGTTGTACAGAAATTCTGTACACAAAGGTGGCGATAGGAACTGGATATCTATAGAATTTTTTAAGCTATAACCTGAAATTGTAGTATGTGGAAGTATTTAAGCACTATAAACTATAATGGAGTTCTGTAGGTTACCTTATTAAAGGTTTAACAAAAAGAATATTGATTTCAGAGAGAAACACTTACACAACAGCAGATGGTTGGTGGACTCACAGTGTGGAGAAAGCCTGGAGGAGAATTCCAAACACTCCTAAAAAAGACAACGTCTGGAGCTTTTTATATTTTTAGTGGGGTCGGTCAGATTGTGTTCAGTGATGGGATTGTGAAGTTGGAAGTGTTCAAAGTCTTTCTGGATGCGAGATCTTAAGAAGTCTGCAAAGGAAAGCTCAACACAGCAAAAGTGGATTGTACCGGTGTGTTGTGCTGGTGTGAGTGGATCAGACACAGCATTGCTCCTGGAGTGTTAAACACCTCAGTGTCACTGCTGAACTGAGAATAGTCCACCGACCGCAACTATGAGCTGTGAGCTCCGACTGTACATCTACACAGTGTTTAAAACTCCAGTCACACAAACACACAACAATATCATACCTCTGCAATGCTGATATAATAATATAACATAATACCTGGTGCTCTGTGGTTGTTCTGCCTGTGGGGGTAAAAGGAGAATAACCAGAAATAATTGCTTAATTTGTGGGATATATATACAGGGCAGCTGACCAATAAGTGCCCCAGCCCAGGCTAGCATGTTGACTAGTTGCAAAGAAGACGTTAGCTAGCTCGGTGGCTAATGCTAACATTAATATCGTTCTTAAAAATTCGCAGGAGGAAATATGAATTTTGCAGGACTAAACACGTAACTCCGAGTAAGTATATATATTATTATAATTTTTTGTTTTTATTTTTTTTGTGAGCCACGGAACAGCGGCATATTACAAGCCTAATTTACAACTTAATTGCTAGCTAACTGACTAGCAACCGAGCTAATAACCCAGCACACAAGTTTGAATTTTTGGTACCCACCTTTTCCTTTTTAAGTCTACACGATTCTGAGAAACTGTAGACTTGTGTGTAGTGTGTTTGTTACAGAATACCGCACTAATGTTCAGGTTAGTACGCTCAACCACTGTGGTTAGCTGATAAGATAAGCTAACTAGCACACACAAAAGCTAATCCGTTAGCTAGCTAGTTCGGGCGCTTTGGGCTGTAATTTGACTTGCTAATCAGGGTGGAAATACAGATTAAGTAACTATGCAGGTTGAGTGAATTTACGAGCACTGGGTTAAACTCCTACTCGGGTATAAGAGGAAGTGTGAGGCAAAATATGCACTCAAGTCAAACGGTTTTACTGTGAAACATAGTTAAGTAGATAAGGGTGAGCCAAACAGCAGGCAAAACATAAAACGAATAGCCACACCATGCCTCCCGTTTTGTGGGTGTGATGTGTGACTAATGAGTACATTATAAATTAGGACAGTCTTATATTACATTAATATTAGTTTTAATGGTGTATTAAATGATAAAACTAAAACAAGCTGGGAAATACTTAGTACTTTGTACACTCAAACTCTCATTATGTTTATCTCAGGGCCCTTATTTTTTTATCATAGGCTATGTCTTGCGTTAGTCTATTGTATGTTTAGTTTTTAATATATTAAACATACTTTTGTTCTTGTTGATCTATTTATCGTGAAATGTTTATGTGCTGTGACTTGGGTCAGAGAGTAATGCAATTTCAAACCTCTGTATGTCTTGTACATATTGAAATATTGACAAAGCTACTGGACTTGAAATTCATCAGAATTAGTGTAATTCGTCTCAGTACTACTTCTAATTGATGATGTGTTGGAAATGTAATACAAGTGTTTTACACTTACAATTGAAGAGTGAAGCTGCTCGATGTTGTCCAAAGATTAAGAAACTGTCGTCAGTGAAATGTGCATAGCAAACATAACAACTCTGAATTAAAGTTGTCAAAGATCTTGCTAAAGACATCAGTGCTGAACTTCTGGTTCTGTTTTTTCGATTCTACGTTACAATTTATTTTTTTCCCTGTTCTACCTTAAATAGTGGCACAGCTTTATTCTGACTGATGCCTGTAAGAGCTGTGACATTTAAGGTGGAACCAAAAATTTGATCCGGTAAATAGGAGGCACCTTCAGCTTTGCGTAAAGATGAATATCAGTTATGACTGCTGACAGTTTGGTTACGAGGAGAAGCTATAAAAACCTGGAGGGCTGGAACGTTATATTTCATCCTATGGTCCGCTGTTGCTGTTGCCCAGTTGCTCTGTTGCCTTTGTATGTAAATGTTGGGGGCGTAAATATTAAGTCAGGACTGTTATGTAATAGTTCAGGCTTTTGAAATCTGACCGTTTTACTGCTGTCATTTTGTAAATGTATGATTTGTATCTGAAGGAGGAACAGCAATGTTTGAGGTTGATGGTATGCCAGTTCTAAGTACCGAACTCTCCTTATTCAAGTATAACAACGTTTCAAGCAAATCTGGTGACCTTTTCAAACAAATTGAGATTTGTCCCTTTTGGTTCTGTAGGTATCAACTCGAGACAACCAAAAAAGTTTAATTTGCCCTAAAATATTTGCTGGCAGGTACCACCTGAATCAGCATCCATTGTGACTTACTAGCAAGCTAAATTGCTAGTAAGTGAAGTTAAAAAGGAAGAAACATTCTTCGGTATGATTTAAATGTAAGACAAAACCGTGCAGTGAAATTTTAGTTTCAGTTACGTTCAGTCACTCTTTTATGCACTTGACAACAGCAGATTACTAAGAGCTTATTCCTCTTTTATATTCTCGGTGCAAATTAGTATTACTCAGTTAATTATTGCAGCGAAATAGCACACTTACTTAATGTATTATCAGTCCCTTCTGCCTTCAACATCTAAATATTTAGATGGCATCCTTTAATCAGATCAGATGTGTCAACAAATAGTTTTTAGCTGACTCAAGCTTGTATCTGTTGAGGGGAAGCATCATGACATTTGGTGGTTTGGCATATAAATAATCATTGGTCGGAATGGGCAGGGAGTGTTTTAACCCAAGAAGAATTAAAAACCTGAACCTAAATAAAAAATAAATAAATAAATAAATGCATATGTATATGTATATATATATATGTATATGTATATATATATATATATATATATATATATATATATATATATATATATATATATATGTATATATATATATGTATATGTATATATACATACATATGCATTTATTTAAAATTATATAATCATTTATAGTTTTACTTGCCCGTTTTCCTATTTATGATTGCGGGGCACTCGTGCTCTGTACATTACACAAAAGTCATAATGTTCTATTATTAAGTCAGGACGGACACAGTGGTGGGCCAGTGCAAAATCAACTTCCCTTTTGCTATTAATTTGTGTAGTGTAGGCAGTTTCGGGACGGCCTGCAGTCCACATTTGACTCAGAATGCTAAGGGGGCCCTCCGTACACATCGGGGAAGGAGATGAGGCATACTCTTATACTATTTTTGTAGACTCTAGCTTATGCCACTACAAGCACTTCAGGTAGTTTCGTGAATTTTTAAACATTTACAGAAGGGACTTTCTTTTGAGACATTTGTTTTCTAGGAATATCAGGGCAAAACCGACTGTTTCTTCTATTGGCCTAAGAGTAAAAACACAAGGTTTGACATGTACAACTTTATTAGACTACAAACTAAGTGTATGCACAAACAATCAGGCCTGTAAAATGGTACAAAAAAGCTTAATTGATTTTGTATAAAAGCAACACTGATGCAAATTAGACACAATATTCAAATAGCTTAAAGGGGTATACATTTGGTAACATTTCCATGACTTGAACATGTATAAAATGTATAAACATGGATAAACGATTATGAAACTGAAGCCAAACCTGAATAAAAGCACCATTTCCCATTTGAATGCTACAGATGCAGTGCTGTTAGCTCAACTGTTGCATGGTTAAGCTGCACACCTCAGTAATGTAGGCTAATCTGTCTCAGAGTGTTTCTGCGGTCTTGCTCAGTGCAGTATGTTACATATGCGCATGATTCTCATATGTAGCAAGTTTTGAAAAGAAATCCATTGCTACTTTCTTTTCTTTTCCTTTCTTTCTTTTCTATGATTGTCTTTTTGTCTTTCTTTCCTTATTACTTTATTACTGTCTTTTTTGTATTCTTATGTAGTAATGCATCTCATTATTACTGCATTGTTTATTTTCAAAAGCATTATTAATGCAACCACAGACAGCACATGAAATTACATTAAAGAGTGCAAATTCTTGTGTTTTTAATGCATAAATCTCATAAAATGATGAATAAGCTATCGTTCATGTCTGACAATATGTTATCACATTAATGTTTTGACAGTACAGACACAGACATCAATCTTTAATGTGCTTGTTACATTAAGACTATACTGAGAAAGCTCAGAATCTGGTCTCTAATCAGCTCACCTTTCAGTGATAAATGGCTTTCAGGGAAAAAGGAAAAGAAAAGATAGAAAAAGCATTTTCATTTGTGTATATTTAGAGTTTTTACTTGGGCTTGGACTACCCCATACATAAAAAAGAAAACTTTAACAACATTAACTTGCATTTTCTTATCTGTACCTGTAATTAGGTAGTGGAACTAATAAAGAAAAATAGTTGCATAACCTGTTACTATGTGATCAGAAACTGACTATTTTCTGTAGGGGTCAACAGTGCTTTGTGGACACAGTATGTAGAAATCAGCAAATGTACAGTGCAGCTCTTGTGTGCGTGTGACTGTATTGGTTGTAATGGCATGTAATGGATGTTTTGCATTGGCATAGATCTAAAGGCACTTGTTTGTTTCTGTTCACAGTGTCTTCACTGTATCCTCTATTGTCCAACATGAGGTGGGCCTCATAGCACTTGTGGGAGAAGCTGTCGAACCCTTCTTTCCAACGTGCAGTGCAATCCATGCATGCATGTTCACATCTTTGGCAAGTCAATTTAAAAGTGAAAGTTTTTTCCCTCCATCCAGTAGTCTCATACTGTTTCTAGATTCATCTCCTGCCTGTCTCTCTCTTTATCTCCATTCTGCTCGACATTGCAATGATAAGTCTCTTTTGTGTCCTGTTCTTCAGCCCCTGAACTTTCTTCTTCCTTCTTGTCCTCGCTTTCTTCACTTGTTTGTTCCAGGCCTTCATTCCTCTCCTCTATCCCTGCTCTTCTCTCTCTCCTCCTCTCATGGGCATGGTTATTGAATGAGCGCTCCTCCTCTTCTTCATATTCCTCTCGTAGGCCGATTGGAGCTCCGTCCAGGCTGGAATCACTGAGTGATGTGGCTGTTTCCTCTAGGCCGAGAGGAGTTCCTTCGGCTTCAGGATTAAGATCCCTGTGTGGGCTTGGGTAGAGGGCTGCATCCCCCATCATAAGCTCCTCTCCAGGACCCTCTGTGTCATGGTCCCGACTGCAGAACGCATAGCGGTGGTTCATGTGCTGTGAGTAGGAGCCTGAGTGAGAGAACCGCTTGCCACACTTATCACATTGGTATGGCTTTTCTCCAGAGTGCAGCCGGCTGTGTTCGATCAGGTGGTGCTTGTGTTTAAATGCTTTTTTGCAGATCTGGCATTCATGGGGACGCTTCCCTGAAAGACAAAGTCAAGATCAGTCACTGATCCAATTTATTCTCATAGTTAAATTACCTACCACTATATCCCCTACTATGCCAGCATCTAATAACAAATCTTTACCTCAAATTTTTACAAATATAGATACACTTAACAATAAGATCAATGTTATCAGTGAAGGCAGCTTTGTGGTGTCAGTACCTGTATGTTCATATTTGTGGCGTAGCAGAGAGCTGCTTTTCTGAAAGCTTTTGTCACAGATGTCGCATGCATATAATCCTTCCTCTGTCTTTCTCAGTCTCTTTCTGCCGGGCCCATTTTCTCCGTCTAACCCCTCCTCCATCAGAGAGATGTAGTCCAGACATGCGCGATTTATTGGGTCACCCTAAGAGATAGAGTTTACTTTGTTAATTTAGATATCCAGCTTCAATTTTGAATTGAATTATGACCTACCATGTGCTTTTGAGAATGTGAGTAATAGCTGAGGTAAATGTTGTACAGTGCATACAATATATCCACCATTTTATTTGTGAAGTCAGGATATGACTGTGAACTTTGTGAATTTGTAATTGAATTCAGAACATAACCATGTGTAAACATGCTTGCATTATCTCTGCCCTTTATGTATGTCGAGGCAGGAATTCCCCTCTGAGTAATGTGCTTGTTTACAGCCCCACAGGGGAAGCGAATGCTTCAGATGACACCTACATAGGGTTAAGAGACAACGAACGAGGGTCTGTTATGATTTATTAGGTAGTACTTAAGATGAGTTTATTGTCTTTGCAATATGATGTACTCTGGAATAACGGACCCCTGACTTGAACTGAGAGTGAGCAAAAATGCTTATTTTATTACTCAGAAAGGAAACATCACTCTTTGTCACACTACAAACTAATTTAACTATTAAGCACCAAGAAGAAACTACGACTGGGTTTCACAATGAAACTGGACCAAACAATTCAAAATGTCATATTGTGCAAATATATGAGATTGATTACACACAAAAAAACTTAACGTAGATTACAGAGGATAGTTAAATCATAACTGATAATTTTGTTATCCTAAATCTTGAAACAATTCGGGCTGTAGAACACTGATATAAAGGGTTCTTGAGAGGTCTTGAGAGCTGTCAGTAAGTAAAAATTGCCCAAATGGTGCACGAGGGGACTGGTAAGACTACAATCATGCATCATCAAGAACATTAACTTGTATTTTTTAGTCACTGCATTTGTTTTTTTTGCTGAACAGGACTCTCACCATAATATTTCTTTCCTGCTGTAGTCTTTTCCTTGTTGCCTCTGACTCCGGCTCCAGCATATATGTCATAGGCGAGAGGAATCCAGGGCTAGAGGCTGGTGGTGTAAGAGGAAGCGACCTAAGACCGTTATGCCCCATCCCTGCAAGGCCACTTGGGATGACAGGATTGAAAAGGGGATAGCTGCTGAAAACTGCTCTACCGAATAATGGCGAATAGGCTCCGCCCACTTGGTGCTGTGAGGGTGGAGTTAACCTCCTAAATGCGTTCTCCACATCCCTCTGGTCTGTCTGGGGAGAACTGCCATTGTAGGTTCCTTCTCTGGCCTCCTTAGAGCCTGTGCGGGTTTTGGGAATGGAGAGGTCTAGGGGCTCGCTCTGGCAACCCTCTAATCCGTGGAACGGCCTGGGTTGGGTGGTTCGGCATGGCGATGTGGTGACGGACAGGTCGAGGCAGGGTGGGGAGCTGAAACCTGAGGAGAGTGGGTGTCGGCGTTCTTGTAGTGAGGGTGAGGTGGGACTCATAAGAGTAGAGTTTCTGGGGCTGTTGGTTTCTTTGTTGGGCCAATAGGGGTGTCCAGGATCTGGGCGGAGGTGCACCGGCGACTGTAGTGGCACGAGCAGTTGCTGTGGGACTGAGTGCCAAGATGCCCTGTGAGGGGAAGATATATCTCTAGGTAGTCCATTAGGAGTTGAAGGTGTTTTCTGGGTGTCATGAGGGACCTGTGAGGCGCGAGAGAAGTTGAGAGGTGATCCTTCTCTGCGGCAGTGTGATTGTTCAGCATTTTGTCCTTCTTTGCTCCTGCACAGATATCTTTCGTGATGCTTCAGAACAATCTCATTCGGGAAGATCTGCAAACACCACTGGCACGAAATGGCACCAACAGACATCTCATTTCTCCTTTCTCTTTCTTCTTCCTCTTCTCCTTCTTCCTTCCCTCGGTGATCCTCCCTCCCCACCTCCTTTCGCAGCATTTCCTGCAGAAGGTGTTCGAACTTGCCGCCAGATTGCAGCAGAGGCAACAGCGTTGTTCCTTTAAACACTCCTGACCACCCCTGTGGAGCTCGCAGCATAGAGGTAATGGATTCCTGTCCCTGAGTGGGCAGCTGCTCGGTGAAGCAGTGACTTAGCGGCCCGTATGGAGAGCTTTTTCCTCTGCTAGCGTTCCGGCCTCCAACTACAGGGGGCGACGTAGGGGACGGGAAGAGGTAGGCGGGATGGGAGTGACCATTATAATATGCTCCGTTTCCAGAACCACCCCCACTGAGGCATTTCTTGCTGCTGAGGTGTGAGCTGTAGGAGCCTGAGTGACTGAAACGCTTCTTACAGTTGGCGCACTCGTAAGGCTTCTCACCTGCAGTGGCAAACACAGCATGATTTACTAAAGACTGATGATGCGTCTTATTAAGAAAGGAAATCTCTGACTTTGCTTGATTAAATGATTACACTGCTGGCAACGCAATGAAGTCAATGTAAAGACTGTACAGAGTGCTTGGTTATAAACAATGAAAACGATACTACAAGTGCACTTTTTATTTTTGTGCTCGAGAACAGCTTTATGTAATAAATAAATGAGTGCATACTTCATTGGTTACTACAGTATTCGATTACAGCCTATTACAAACGCATGTGTTCATGTGCACAATATTACTAAGAATTCAAAATGGTCTAAAGCAGTGTTTCTCGGCCTTGGTCCTCCAGTACTGCTACCTGGCTGTTTAGCTTTGGCCTACTCGCAGCACACCTTAGTCAACTCTGCTGCTCATTAACAAACCTTTCCTGAACTAAACTGGCACCTGGGTAGAGAAAATGCTAAGCTATGCACGGTAGTGGTTCAGCAGAACCTGGGTTGAGAACTATAACTAAGAGCCATTGCACTTAGACTGCTTAGCCTTTAGCTGAATTCATGAAGTATAACAATAGAAAGAAGGACTAGCTTACCACTATGAATGCGTAGGTGCTCTTTGAGATGATGTTTGTATTTGAAGGCTTTCCCACATTGAGTACATTTAAACTTCCTGTTTTCCATGTTGGGGTCAGATGCTGGATTCTGGAACACATGGACACACAACAGGTTAATATCCATGGCACTTTCCTATTGTATCATTGAAGCGGACAGTTTGTCGTTTGACGTCTGTTTGATGCTGTCCTTCTTTAGGGTGCTGGTATGTGGTTTGTGTGTTGGTTTTAACTAGTTTTGAGTGGTTCTAAGCTGAATATCAGACAGTTACGTAAATAGTTACAATACATATGGTAACCCCCACCTTGACCTGAGCCTGCACATGCAGTGCCAGGTGCTGCTCCATCTGTGCCCTGTAGGGAGTGCTGTACCCACAGAGTCGACAAGCACTGTGTCCTCCCTCCCTGTCCTGGCACAGCTTCATGTGTTCTCTAAGAGAGGTCTCACACCGGTAAGCTCGCTGGCAGAATGGACACACCTGCACTGCCATCCGTGTGGGATCAGGGCTCACGGGGTCTGCATCTGCTAACGGCAAAAAGAAAATCGATTACCGAGGATGAATTTATTTATTCTCCATCTGACTTTGCAGATACTGTTTCAGGAACCACAGAGGCAAGTCGGTGCGAGACTAAAAACGTATCGTTTAAGGAAAACGTATGATGATTTAGACATGTAGTTTTCACAGTGATCAATTTTGGTTACAAACTTCTGCTACTTGTTAGCTACCTTCGCCCCGTATTTCTGCTGTATCTAAGTTAGAAGAAAAATTTAGAAAACTTGTTTTTTGCCTAACTACCCCTTAACATGTCCTTAATAATATAAATACTAAAAAATCATAAAGCGTTTTTTGCCAGACCTAAGCCTTCCTAAGTGTTGGATAGATACCTTTTCTCTCAGGTGAGTCCCGAACGCCTGGCGACAAGGTGGCTGATGGGTCATCCTGCGTAGTACCAGTGTTGTAGGAGCTGATGGAGCCGTTGTGCTGTTGGTTGTGTCGTGAACGAGTAAGGTGGGAGTCTTTACTCAACTGCATGAGGAAACCATAACGAGCCCAGTCCTCCAGCACATGGGCATCTTTCTGCGCTGAGGGAGCAGACAGGATGTGGTGGTGTTAGTTCATCATCTGTTTTGCTGTCTGAAATAATATTTGCTCCAAGAAAAGCAGCCATATTGTAACACTAAAAACAGTAATGCCTGTATGGGGAGTGAAGAGGACTCCTTCGTTGTGAAGTTGCAGCCGCATCTATACATACACATGCCTAAACACACATACATATATAGACCTATACATCTGTATTTTTCCTTGCATAATGGAAGTTAATTGTTTAATACTAGGGTTTTTAAACTGGAATCTTGTAACTTACCTTTTAAAAAAGAACTTAATTCTTCTTATACATAGTAGCTAATGAGGCACAATAGGTTTGTTCAGTTGATAGTTCTTAAATATGGGTTGGATAATTACCATATCAAAAAATCAGAAGTGTGTGTGTATGTGTGTGTGCAGTCCTTGTTAAAAAAATGTTGGGGACTATTCAGGGGAATTTTAAAGGCTCTATAATGGGAATGATGAGAACTGAAATGAAGAAAATGTTTCTGAGATTCTCCCATGAGGCCAATAACAGCCAGAGAGCAAAAAAAAGGAGAAAAACATCAGATAATAATACAGAAAGAAAGAGAGAAGGACAGATGCCAGCGCAGCGCTGTGACTTTGAGGAGGATTTTTCAAATGTTTGCAGATGTTGGCATCATATTTCTAGCTTTCTCTAATGTGGCCAGAGAAGAGCCAGAGTGCTTCACTGCAGTAAAAACTCGTGTTTCTTCTTCATCAGAGAGAGAGAGAAAGAGAAAAGAGGGAGAGTGCAGCGAATGTTTCTAGGCAGGCCGTGCAAGCCTTTGATGTCCATAAATATTAAAGGAAAGCCTCGCATGCTCAGTTTTGATTTCAGAATGGGAACATCACCTTGTTTGATGGGACATGCCTTTGTCATACTTGATGAGGCAACGTTTTGAAAAAGAGCCCTTCATACTGCAGTGACTTCAACGTTATCTGGATGCTAGCAAGAAGTTTCAATTTCCGTCCACAGTTTGGCTATTATCATTTTTAATATCTCGGAGGCGTTGGAAATTGCTGAACTCTCAGAACTGATACAGTGTCATGACTACTGCAATGATTATAACCATATGTAATTAATCATAACTAAACAGAGGGTAACGAGTAAGTGTGTAATGAAAGCTTGTATAATGCTGATGCATTTAATATACTGTATATAATGTATATATTCAGCTTTACAGGTGTGCAGAAAATGTCATGTAATGTGACTGACAAATTTGCATTTCAGAATTTGAATTTGGGGTTTCCATTTACTGTTTAACAGTGACAATCATTCAAGAACAAAACCAGCACAATCTCATTAAGCTGCAGGGGCTGTGTGGAGACCCACACAGTTTTTATTATTTTATTGCACTTACTACATTACTTATATGTAGTAAAGCTTCTTAAAGTTTTACATTCTTAAGGACTTGAATGATGTGGGATCCTGCAGTTACAGAAATGCACATTACGTATTAGGCACATATCAGTTTGTAAATAGTTTATGGTATTTAATAAATCCTAAGCTTAATATTGTGGTAATAAGCCTGCAGTACACTGTCAGAAAAAAAAAAACTTAGTTTTAATATAGAAGTCTAGAGTCATAAAAGGATGTGTAGAGTCCAACCAGCTTAAAAACTGTATGTGCAATGGAATGTGTTTCACTTTTGTTCTCTAACTAAATATACAAAATATGTACCCTCGGAGGTGCCAGCCCAGTGACAGTGTTTGTACCCTGAAAAGGGCTTTCTGAAAGCGGGTTTTAAGGCCTGCTTGCCACGTCAGATTTCTCTGACTCCTTGTTTAGTTCGCTATAATCTCATGGGCATCCGCTACTGATTCGGAGTTGGTATTTCTTTTGTCCTTTAACACATCTGGTTAATGTAATGATAGCTACTTACTGTACATGTTGTGTGCAGTGTCTGTCTCCCCGGGTGTGGTTGGGAAAGCAGTGGTCTCTGTCTCGTCCCAGTGCTCGTCAGGGGGGCTCAGACTGCGGGCACGGATGAAGGGAGCAGGGCTGTTGGGCTCTGTGCCCTCCCTGGCCGTCACACTCATCTTATGATGCCCGTTTCTTTCCTCCTGCATGTCCGTCCCCCATACACACCCCTCATCCTCTCCCTCAGAGTCTAGAGAGCGTTCTGTATCAACTGTCGTAGAAAGAGGAAAACAGAGATGAGAGATGACCACAATATGATGTGTTGCTGTTAGGGGAAAAAAAATGTTTATTGTGTGTAATGGAAAATATAAACCACCAGCAGAACCCTACAATTGCTGCATGACAGACATTTAACATTTGTTAAGGTACATGCAGTGCATTCTGGATAATGAGAAACACAGTGATAAGGCAGTGTCTGATGAATACAATGCTACAGACATATTCACTAAGCATTAGGACTCAGCTTAATATGGTTCTCATAAACCAGACGAAGTATTAATTTGCTTTTTCCATATTGACTCATTATGTACAAATATGCAAAACCAAACCAGAAACACTAAGACAATCAATATGGTGGCATAAAAGAAATAGTTTAATAACTTTATTAGATTTTGGGGCATGATTAACATGATTGATGACAAAGGGATTTAGCAGAAAGAAATGTAAATTACATTGGGCTAAAATGTTTCCAAAAGAAGAGAATAAAAATCAGGAGTTAGTGAACAGTTTTGATATTACAATTAGCAAAATTGTGTGCATTCTTCCCCCGTTGCAAAAAAATATAATGAGTCATTTGGTTTTATGTGTACTGGCCTTGCGGGCTTACATTTTATTCCACTTATTGAGTTTTATTACACTATTTTTTTATTATTTTATAAAAAGTCAGAAATGAGCAAGACGAACTTGATTAAAAGCAGCGTATGATTCATATCAGATGGCTGTAATACATTTATATGTACACTTGAATGGACTGGCACCCACAGGCTTGCTTCATTATAATTTTTCCAAGCGATGTGAAGTATTTTTGGGCTGAAGAACAATTGAAAACGAAGAACTGAAAGACATTAAAACCAGCAGTAATTTGAGGAGCGTCTTGTTTCACTGAGCGAGACAACATTTTTGCAAGCTCTGGTGACAAAGGATCAATCTGTTTGATTTGCCACAATGCTTTATCATAATAGCCACTGATTTCAAGTTGAGCATGCTTTACACCAGATACTGCTAAAAGTTACTGACATGCATTTAGTGAAACTTCGATGTATCATAAAGTATTTGTGGCGGAAACATAATATTGTGTCAGCTGGTGCTGTCTATCTCTGCACCCTCTGAAAATGAGATTGATGATTCAATATGTGCCAAAGAAGTGTCAAATCTTTTATCTCTCCGTTCTATCACTTTGCTTTTGCGTGGTATTTAAAGGTATAATTAAAACGCAGAGATAGCTTGTCTTCAAAACATTGCTACCAATGTCTGTCTAATCTTTTATATACAGGACAAAATATAATAGGCTTAAAAAACTTGGAAAAGATACCAAAATATTGTTTCACCTAAAAAAGGAAAAAAATGTTGATGGAGGTGTGTGTACAGTGTGTGGTGTCTGTGTGTGTACACGATTAGGTTCGCTACCTTCTCTCTAATCAGTTCACAGTCGAAGTGTGAACATGTTGGCATTGCATGGCAGGAAGCTGCAGTTTCAGTTCGACTGTGATGGAAAAAATAACAATGCAGCACTGACGGTACGTGCATGTGTGTGTGTATATATGTGTGTATGTGAAGTCCCACAGTTGCTCACTCATGAGTAATACACCTTTGCAGTAGTATACAGGACAAACCAAATATGTGCTTTTCCCACCATTTGGTTTGCAAACTTGTGTACACACACACAAACACACACACACACACACATACAAGGCACAATTTGACCTTTTCTATTATGACTGTGCACAATAATGACCCCAAACACTTAGATGAGACTGAGGTTTGGATAAGGCCTTATATTTGTGCGCACATACAAACACCATGCACAGCATGACCTTTACTGTTATGACTGTGCAGAATAGTGGGACAGTAACCCCACTTGTTCAAATGACTTGCTCATATTAGCATTTACGCACATTCATTGACACGATCACTGTTCAAAACACTGTACTACTCTATCTTTCACACTGACTAACTTTTACTGCTTAAGTTAGAAATTGCCCTTTACTAATTTAGAGTCGAGTGACTAAGTATAGGTTATTCATTTTTTACGGAAGAAAATAGCAGAAATCATGCAGGAAAATACCACAGAAGCCTTAACAGCTAAATATAATCAGGATTTCGATTTTTAACCATTTGCTTTTCCAACAGCTTTTATTCAGCTTGAGAGATTTGCTTGCAGTTTTTAAAGAAATCTGCTGATTTTTTTCACACCTCTTGCATTCAGACTGATCTCAAACACACTGAGTGATGAATGTTCTTGTTTGTTATCTAGTTCTTTTTCTCAGTAATAGCTTCTTGACAGCTACACATCAGATCCATAGCACTGACTGGTCATCTTACAGTGGAAGGATCCAGTGGATTGTTTTATATCTCCTCAGAAATACTTCTCAAAAACTGTAAAGAAAAACTTTATTGCTGTCCAAAACAAATACACTGACATTGCTCCAACTTCCACATTGACACATTTTCTTCTTACCAGATTCAGCATGCCTAATAAATCGAATTTCTGAATTTAGAAATATATATTCCGCCTTTCTCTCTCTCTCTCTCTCTGTCTCTCTCTCTCTCTCTCTCTCTCTCTCTGTCTCTTTCTATATATATATATAGATAGATAGATAGATAGATAGATAGATAGATAGATAATTACATAAACATTGTATAGTATATAACAAACTGTCCAGTTCAGTTTGTTTCCAGCAAACACTGGGAAGACATGGGGAAATTAAAATTAAGGGGTTATACACAGATCAACTTTAGCGAGTTTGCTAACGCTTTTTGCCATGTTTTTACCAACAGTATTTATTAAAGTCAACAAAGGCGTATCACCGTAAGTGCTCTGAGGAATATACAGCTGTATGGGCTGTGCCACTTCCAGCATAGCAGAAGTGGGCCTGCTCCGCATTAGGGCTGAGTGGAGTGTAATTAGTGTGCCTTGGCAGTGAATGACAGTGGCCTGGGTCTACATTGTGCAGGGATGGCTCTCATTATCTCCCTCTGACTGATTTATTTATATATCTGGGCTTGATCACATTCCTCACTATTATATTTCAGTCAGTATGACTCTGGGACAATGCAGAGCCCACTGCAGTGTGACTGTGTTTGCATGTATACACCTGAGTTTCTGCATTAACTAAATAGACAGGACTGTAAAATTAATACTGTGTTACTGTTTAAAAGTAATGAGGCATCATTAGATAAAAGGTATGCGCATTTATTAAGCATTTACAGAGAAAACTGTGTGTATTATATTCTGTGTAAAGTCTAATGTGCTTCTTGTAAACCAGGCA
This sequence comes from Prochilodus magdalenae, assembly GCA_024036415.1. Taxonomy (NCBI): domain Eukaryota; kingdom Metazoa; phylum Chordata; class Actinopteri; order Characiformes; family Prochilodontidae; genus Prochilodus; species Prochilodus magdalenae. The sequence goes on along the minus strand of JAMWET010007775.1, from coordinate 330,129 downwards.
GAGTATTCTTTTAGAACTAGACTGTGCCTTTCCCGTGTTTAATTGGGCCATTTTGTGCGGAAATGCCCAACAGATCCAGTAACTCCTGTACCGAGACAAGCAGGATGCCACAGATAACGTATGCCATTTACTTATACCATTAACATACGACAGCCCTAAGATGAACGCTTTTAATGAAAAACTGTTATTTATTCATATACTAAGTGATGTTTCATCTGCAGTTCTGTAGAGTGTGAACCTGTACGGGCCATTTACATTTTCTTTTTGGACGTTTTAATTAGTGACATTACTTTTTATATTACATTTAGAAGAATAGTTAGTCTCCCAGAGACTCTGAGGAGAATATAATTTCCTTTTTCCTGTGACATTAAAGCTTTTTTGTTTATCTTAGCACCCGAAGATGATGTTCATTAAAATCTCACAATAAGCAAATTCATGAGACGACAGTTAGCAGTAGACCTGCACTGTTTGATAAAGTAAAATATGAATAGCAAGTCAGAAAAGAGACACAATTATCCAAAGTTTTTTTGTGTGCGTGTTTAAGGAGATAAAAGATGATAACTAAAAAGAAGTGGCATTAGATAAGAAGATCTCTGGTGCTGTTTACATGATTAACTTTACCAAAGCATCTTAAATCAAACAATTTAGTAGTTCAGTACTTACCCGAGTGTTTTGTTACACGAGCTTTTCAGCACATTATAACTACAACACGTAATTAACGGTTTTAACCATATGAATGAAGACACTAACTCTTAATCATTTAAAAAGGTTTAATCTGTGTTATACGTTTGGCAACGATGTAAATAATTTCTGTCTTGACACTGTGGTACTATATGATATGTAGGTGTTTCTCAACTTTCATTTTTGCACACAAGGAAAGCCTTAGGCAAAGTTCAAAATCAACTTCACCACTGAGAGCAACTCTTGTTTGAAAATCATAGTACACAAAGTGTATGAATCAAAATCATTACTGTTCTGAGCACTGTGTGTGAAAATATGGAAACTTACAGTATGAAAAAGCTATCAGTACAGTAGAAGCCACATGAAAACATGAAGGAGCGTGTCAGCTCGAGCCATTTTAAGATTAAGTCGGTTCTCTCTCTCTCGCTCTCTCTATCTCTCTCTCTCACTGTAGACTTAAAACCTATAGCCTTGTACACGAAAAACAGAATCAAAAATGAATATAAGCAATAAGCCAGACCTTGCTTCACCTCAGAACTCCTCTTATTTGTTTAACAAAAAAAGGTCAAGTACTCAAGGAAGGCAGAAACCAGCAAGAGATAAAAATGCTTACTTTTACCTTTTGTAGCAGAAGAGAGGAACTTTCATGCCTGAATCCAGAACAGTAAAGAGCTTATTACAGACTTTTCAGTAAACAGCGAGTGATTTCATCTCTGCCGTCCCTAAAGCATAAAGCATTAAAAACATTTGCGGAATTATCTGACGCCGCTATTTTCACACTCTAACAATGAGTCAGACACACACCACATCACAGCTACAACACCTCCTACGGCCCTCTATGGTATCTCTCAGACGCACACACACACATGCACACACTGGCTGTCAGAAATATACAGACACCCATATAAACACGACGTGAAAATACAAAAGCTCGCTCTAACATCAGCCATCCGATTTGTGTAACACAGCAGAAGTGTAGATTACCAAGAACATCCAGGACACGAAATACAGCTCTAAAGATGAAGTGTTAACGGCTTTGTCACAGTGTTTGTCATTTTCTTGTTTTTAATACCTGTCTCAGAGGACAGTCATGTCTGGCAGTGATAACCAGTGCAAAACATGCATCTTCAGCTAAATACAGTTGCCACATTGACTACAAGCTCACTTTCAAAGTGTGTCATTCTGTGTGCGTGTGGGGGGGATAGTGCATGTGTGACATGCTGTACTCTGTTAAGGGTGTTTGAGGGTAGTTTAAGGTGAGTTGAGTGAATGTGTTTGTGTGCAGCGTGATGTTATCACCTTAAAGGACAAGCTAGTGTAAGTTCTACCGCCTGTGACTCCAGCAAGGCTTGTTTGCTTGAATGATTTTGTTCTTTCTCACTAAACAGATGTAACAGTGATCCTCCGACTCACACGCACACACTTACAGTGGTGTATCGGTTGTTGTAGTTAAAGGCTTTTTAAGTGGTTTTCTTTGTTCATGTAGTTGATTATAGAGGCCCTTTTTTCCCAGTTTGACTTTATTACTGCCACACTAAAAAGGATTCAAGTAGATTTAGGGTAATAAAGTTTGGGTATGTTGTTTATATACAGAGCCAAATTTGTGTTTGTAAACCTGTGCGTGTGTGGTTGTGTGTACGTGTACACGTTTGTGTTCAAAGGTATTTAACGTTCTTGTATGTTTGCAGGAGGACAAAAACATTAAGAAATTCATGGTGGGCTTGAGGGATAAAAAGACAAAACAGTATACCATGACGGTGTATTTTGTTACCAAAATATAAACACTTTAAACAAAGTGTGATAATTTACATATAGTTTGAAAATCCATGGGGTGCAGACCCTCAGGCCAAACTTTGGGCAGCCCAATTGTGAATATAAAGACTTGCTATCCAGTAAAACTGAAAATTACAACATACTAACTACTGTGAAAGTGTGAAAGGTATAGTGTAGAAAGTGTAAGGTATATAGTTGCGAGAGTAAGGAATTCATGTCTGGAGGTTAAAGGGGTTAAACGGTTAATGACTAAAATGTATTTATGTAATGCATATATTGTACACAAATTTCATTATGATTGTAATCGGTTTGGTATTCTGTATTTTGTAATTTCAATCTGAAATTGTTTGTTTCTTTTTTATGTAATCTGTTTATTTTATGTAATAATTAGCAGTTTAAGTGGGCTTTACTGAAGTGAAATAAATACTATTATTGAAAGTAAAAAAACATTTTGACATTTAGAATCTGGGAAAAGGCACCAAAATCAACTTTTCTCGCTGGTCCATTTTTTATATTTACACAGATACCACTTACACCAGAGCATTTTAAAAGTTCGGTCTTTAAAAGTCTATGTGTTAAGTCATTTCTAAGTTGGTTACTAGGTTGGACAAGCTTATAAAAATCTCAGCCTAATGAGAAAATGTAGCGATTTCATTGTTGTCACTGTTTAACATTGATTTCCCTTTTTTTCAAATGTTTTGCTACTGAGCTGGACTGAGTTGTATCTAGGCAGATTGGAAAAGACAAGAACAAATTTGCCACCCATGCTATCGTTAGCTCAATTACATGACAAAACAAACTACACCCAGAATTGCCCTAACAATGTTAACAATTCAGATTACCAAAAAAAAAAAATCATTAAAGAAATAAAAAGAAACTCTAAATCTTTTTTCCATTAGGTTGAATAGATTTCTGCCAACTTTCAAAAGCTTGTCCAACCTTGAAAGAGTTCATGGTGAGCAGAGCATGATTAGGTCAAGGTCTGTGTTAGCTTTCCTAACGAAACATATAAACTTAATAAAGGCCCTCCGTCGCTGTTTACGGCATATTAAAATGATTAACCCAGGGCGACCGCAGAGAGTTGGATAGAGGCACTCACACATTAGTGTGTGAGTGAATAGGCCTGCTCAGTAGGGCTCGTCCCTCTGAGGGTGTCATTCAGTGGAGCAGAGACAGGAAAGAGGGAAGACTTCTGAGAAATACAGAAGGGGGAGAAAGAGCTTAAACTAAGCGAAAGTAATGCGCAGTTTTGTGTGCACATTTGTGTGTGTGTGTGTTTGTATGTGAGACCCTTGACTCAGATCGTTCTAGAGCAGATATTCAAGCAGCCGAGGAGAGAGGCACATGGGGAAATTCCCCAAGCCCAACTCCAATGGCACGATGACAACACTTCTTTTTTACACGGCTACACCCACGCCACCCCGCATCAGCACACAAGAGTATAACTGTAGATTCAGAGAACACCTGATGCAACCTGCAGTGAGCCCCACAAGACTAACAGCTACATTCATGATATTAGAGAAGTAGGAAGGGGATGCAGAAAAGCAGAGGAAGCAAAAAGAGAAAAACCTGTGTCTGAGGTCAGTGGAAAATATTAGCATCTGATACTATCCCTAACCAGTTGATCAGAGAATGATAACACCTCAAGCACGCAAATAGCACCTTGTACCATCTGAGGTGTGCATGCACGTGTGTGTATACTCTCTAGAGAAAACCTCTCCTTTTTTCACGTGTGTGTGTGTGTGTGTGTGTGTGTGTGTGTGTGTGTGTGTGTGTGTGCGCGCACATGTGTGTGTGTGTGTGTGTGTGTGTGTGTGTGTGTGTGTGTGTGTGTGTGTGTGCAAACGCAGGCTTGCTGGCTGGGTCGCTGCTTCAAATGACTGCTGTGTCAGGAGCCACAAAACACACTACATCCTGTCTGACTCAGGTAAGTTTCTTTTCAAAGATAGGTGTGAATGTAGACCCCTCTGATGTTCTCGTCTTGTCTCTGTGGGTTTGGTGGAGTTTAGAGCCCTTCATTATTCTCGCTTCTCTCTAATATGAAACTCAATAGCCTTTAAAGCCATAAAATACTGTGCTTAATTCTCAGGCACCCCTGAAAATGTTTTTATCTCAGCAGTAAATATGTTGTACCATGTAAACACCCGGTGAAACATATAACAGCGGCGTAAACACAGTATTTGTAATTTTTTTTTGTTTGTTAATAATTAAAAAAAAGGAAAAATCTCTTAGTTGGAAGAACACAGCGATTGCATGGATTTGTTCAGTGCGATCAGCACCTGATTTAATTGAATGAAGGGGTGATTAGATAAAGTACGTGCTGGGGTTCCTCAGGGAGAGCTTTTGAAATGGTTGAACCAATGCGTATAAAATCTATTTTATTTGTTCATTTATATTTTTTCCTATTTTTTTCAACAAATAAACCACTTGCTTCAGAGTTTAATAAATTTACATAACTTTTAGGCATTTGAAAAAGTATATCTGTAAGCCTGTACTGTACCACGCAAAAGTCAGAGACCACCGTTCATTTATTGTCTTTCTAGTTGCTACATGTATTTAAAGATATAGAGGAAATGTGACTCTCACCATGTAGGGTCTGGTAGACCACCAAAATGGTCCCCATCAGATAAACAGAACTTAAAGGTCTCGTCTTTGAGAGAGAGGAGAAAATCAGGTTACACTCTTGCTTCAGATCTGAGAACACTCATCTGTGTTTCTGTCCATCCTTCCACTGCGAGAAGATAGTACAATGCTACGGATTTAAAATGATGTGCAGCTAGCAAGAAATCTTGTCTGAGGGAAGGAAAGAAGGCTGCTGGTGTTCTCAGAACAATGGACTAACCATTCCAGAGTCCAGACCTGAGCATCACTGAATGTATTTGGGATTCATTGGATCGTGAGAGACAGAAAATGCAACTTTTAAGACAGAACTTGAAAGTGTGGAAAATATCTTGGCAGTTTCTTTGAAAACAGTATGTCAGTGAGTCCTTAAAAGTGTTAAAATGCCTTAAATGTTTTAATTAAAAAGGCCTTACAAAGTAATCAAGAACTTCAAACTTCTTAAACCAATCCAATTCAAATTTAATTCACATGACCATGAAAATCTCTCAGGTCTGCAAGACTAAGAAGAAAAATGATTATTTCTGGAATGCGCTGCGACATTAAACTAAGGCCTAGCTAGCCAGCCTGCTAACTAGTTTATTGAAATGGGAAAATTAAAGTTTAACAACAAGTAGCATGAGAATAACAATTACTCGTGGTTTAAGCTGCTGCCTGGAAATGCTTACGAAGCTATCCATGTAGTGTGCTAAAGGTGTTTCAAACTTGGGAATAAGGGGATCAAGGCCGTGCCCTCGCACGTGCAGAGCAGGAAGCACAGAGATCATATATGAGCCTTTCGCCAAATTACAATTGCCCATTTCTACTCAACCCGGCCCACCACTAGCAAGGATGCTAACATGGATGTTACAATGGGAAAACCACAGTCAACAGTGCCATCATCTGGCCTCCAAATCATTTGTGACTATATGCCAACTTAACCAGTGATTGACATTTTACCTTACTGTTCCTGTTTGAACTGCCATAATTGTGTTTACTGGGAAAGAGTACATTTTCATCACAAGTTCATTTAATGTGGTAGTAAAAAGATCTTAAACAGTCTTAAATTCACACACTAAATACATATATAAATTTAAGTTATTTTAAGTAAGTTAATTTAAGTAAATTCTACTACTAACTACTAATGTTCCTAATTGGTATATAGGTTTACAATAATTGTTATCACAAAAATATAATCAATAACTAGAGTTAGGCTTTGGGGTCATTTTTTAACATGTTAAATAACTTTTCACCTTTTTTCCTGACATGGGAAAATGCTATCTTCATGGTGATTTTGACTGGAAAATAAATAAATGACTTTTGCACAGTATTGTATGTAGATGGTCATGTAACATGTAGGTTGTTGGTCATGTTTCAGTGCTCCTGAACGAAAGGCTGCTCCAACAGTAAGTATTCTACTGATGGTGTGTTTGCCTCCTTTCTGGAGTGTGTACGCATATGCAAATGCATGTGTGTGTGTGTGTTTGTGTGTTCTTGTGTGTGTGTGTGAGCGCGCCTGTGTGTGTGTGTGAGCGCGTATATGGTTTGTGGGATAGTGTTGGAATGCACAAGAGAGTGTATGATCCCACGCATTCACCACACTCTGAATCAGACTCCTCTTCGTTACACTCCTGTCACACATCTCTCTGACACACATCTCTCACCCTCCCTCTCTTTCTCTTTCTTCCTCCGTTTTTTCCCTCTCCCTCGCCGCCTCCCTCTCTTGCTCGCACCACACTATAAATACCAACGCTTCCCCCCAAATTTGTTTGCCTCTCGATTTTTTTTTTCCCCTACCCCTCCCAACATAAGAAAATGTTTGCGACCTCTTCCAAGCTATCTGATGTGGCTCTTTATTTTGCGCGTTTGCACAAACCACACAATCGTGGTCCGTGAATATTAAAACATTCTCAGAGCTCAGATCACACACGCATACACACACATGCACACAAACAAAAGGTTTGAAGTTTTAATAGGAGGTCCAAAATAAAGTGTCTCTTTGAGCTTAACAGCTGTAAATTGTGAGTTCGTTAGTCACACTTGAGTTGCAACATTGTGCTTGCTGAGAAATTAGTTTTTGGGTTTGACAAATATGTTTGGTATTCATAGCAATGGAACCGCTTCTTCCTTAATGGACTCTCTCCAAAGCAGCCAGTGAGTTTTTGTTTTTTGTTGTTGTTGTTGTTTTAACATGGCCATGATATCGCCTATATAAAATACAGTAGTGGAGGAATGTAGTAATGAGCACCTTTTCTAGTACTGAGGTATTGAGTTTATTGCTCTAACCATGAACAGGTATTTCTTAGCTCCACCTTGTGACGCTTTTAGGAAATGCAGCTAAACATATGCAGCACAGTGCAGCACCTCTGATTTGTAAGCATGTTTAGAGAAAGCAAAAAAGAGAAGCGTGTGCATGTGGAGAGCATTTTAACAACAGCAACAGCTAAATTAACTGCCCACTACTTTACTGATTCCTTCATACAGCTGCATGATATGCTGGATACATGTTATGGCCTCATGAGGCCTGTGGGCACGAGTGTCTTTGAAGACCCCTCCACACACAAATAATGCAAAAGAATTGAACAAATAAATATCTTAATAATTGTAAACAAATAAAAGTGTATAATCTGCAGGCCTATTATTTCCTGTACTAATACACGTCTGCACTTTTTGTATCCTTTTAATTAATTCAAATGATCTAAATGCAAAATACATTGCATGCATGTCAGCAAGTGTGGTTATTTGCAAGGGACTCAGGGCTTATTAGCAGTTTTACACTTAGACTTGCTGTCTCGGACCTTGTGGTCTGAGGCTCCCTGAGGCCCCTGGGCACAGGCCACTGACCTGGTGTAAGTGTACATGTGTGCGCAAGTCTTGAGGGTGCGCATCTGCTTATGCTTGCGCGAGTGCGTGCTCATGAGTTTTGCTGGAATCATTCGGAGCGTGTGTGGCACGTATGTGAACCTAAACCAACGCCTTGAGAAACACTCTAATTAAAGTCAAAGAAAGTGCCAGTGCAGCAAAACGACCCTCGTCAGCGAGGAAGTGGTTGTGTGACTGTGTGTGTGTGTGTGTGTGCTGATCTCTCCAAAAAGAAAGCGAGAAAAAACGAATGGTGGAAAAAAACGTAACGCAATAAAACAAATTGAGAGAGTTGGAAAAATGGGAAGTTTAAAAAGGCAAACTGGAAGTTTAAGAGGATCTTTGATGTGTATCACTGAGTGAGGGAGAGAGAGAGAGAGAGAAGGAGAGAGAGAGTATGACTGGGATTTGAGTTCTGTAAGTTGAAGCAGAAAGCTGGCGGGCTTCAGGGCGTTTGAAGTCTGTGTGTGTGTATGTGTGTGATGTGGTTTTTGGGGGAAAGGAGCAGCGTGTGGCGTCAGTGGGACTCTGTAAGGGGGGGTTATGGCGACAGTTTGGGGAAAGGGGGAACCCTCCCTCCTCTCTCTCCTTCTCTGTCTTTCTCCCCCCCCCCCCACCATCTCCCTCTCATACTCTCAGTTCTCGACCCCCTCCTTTCCTCCTTCTGCTTCATCTCCTCTTCTCCTCCTATCATTGCTGTGTGTGTGCTGTGTGTCTGTGTTTGTGTGTATGTAGTTCTGATGAGGCTCTCTGGCCAATTTCACACCTCGGCTCCCTATTACTGATATTAAAGTGTATTACCTATATCCTGTACATGATGTAACGCTCTCAGATCAGTGGCCAAGAAACTTCATTACTGCCGAGATACTGCTCTCTCGTGCTCTCTCTCTCTCTCTCTCTCTCTCTTCCTCCTTTTCTTTTTACCTCCCTTTCTCTTCTTGTTTTCGTTCTTTTTTTCTCTCTCTCAAATCCCATTTTTCTCAGTCCCCACCCTCTCTTCTTTCTCCCCTCATTTCTTTCTTTTTCTTTCTTTCTATCTCCTGTCTTTTTTCTACATTTCCTTCCACATGTCACTGTTATATCTGTCTCTTTCTTGCCCTCTGTTTTACACGTTTTTTCTCTACCTGACTGTCTCACTTTGTTTCTCACTTTTTCTTTCTCTTGTTTTTTCTCATTGTCATTCTTTTAATCTGTCTCTCTTTTAAATCATATTTCACAATCATTTTTTACTCTCATTCTCACTCTCAAGTGCTCTTTCTTTTCTTTTCTTTTCTTAATTGTTTCCTCTGTGTTTAACTCTAATTCTGTTTTTCCTTCAACCAATCAATCTTTCTTTCTTTCTTTCTTTCTTTCTTCTGTCTCTTTCTTTCTTCTGTTTCTTTCTCTACATTTCTTTCTGTTTGCCTCTCTTTGTCTCTGTCAAATTTCTGTCTCTGTCTTTCCCTCCCCCTCTTTCTCCCACTTTATATCCCTATCCCATTCTCTCTCTCTAGCTTGATTATTTTTTTCTTGATCTTGTTTTCTTGTTCTTTCGCTCTCTCTCTCAAATCTGTTTTTCTTGTTTCCCTGTCCTTTTGTATTATCACTCTTCAATTCCTTGTTTCATTCACTCTCCTTACAGCTCTCTTGCTTTCTTTATCTCTCCATTCCTTTGTTCTGTTTCTCCCCTTCTCTTTCTTTGTTTTAAATGTTTTCACTTTTACTCGCCTTCTCACTTTTGAATCTCCCCTTTTCTCTACTACCTGGCTCTCATTACTGCTCTCCAACTCTGTCTTCCATCTCTTTCTGTTTTTCTCTGTCTCTTTATTTTTCTCTTTCTCTCATTTTCCTTTCTCACTCTTTTCCCAAACTGTCAGAATCACAATTCTACACGATGCAGTTCATAACCTTTCCCTTTCTTACTGTTCTCTCTTATACACTATTTGTCCAAAAGTATCCAGACAGTCCTAGTTCAGCTGAATTCAGCTCCTTCAAAGGGAAAATCCACCAGTGATTAAAATGTTTAATAACGCAGGCCTTGAGACGTAAACATTCAGAGTGATCTGATGTGAAAATGTTCACTGTATAGAAACGTACAGATTGCTTCACAGTGGTATTGATGAGCTCGCCATGTCCACAGCACAAATATAGCTATTTTATTTACTATCTAAACCACCAGTGAGCCTTCTGTGTCTTCTGATGTTTTACATGTATTGCCGGTGATGCTAAAAATGAAAATCTGAAAAACTTTGAGGGTCTAGAGTTACAAACCCCAGCATTTACTGCTCCATCATGGATCGATTAAAATAAATGGATTCAAATACTTTATCACAAAGCTGTCATAAAATTATGTGTTGGACAATAGGCAGCATATTAAAACTGTTTCATGCAGTAACTTTTTGTGCGGGAGCTTCCAGAGACATTAAACTCTCTAAATGTCTGGTTCCTATCACCATCAATGTGAGCAATTTAAAACACTCCCAGTACAATGTGCTCTAAAGCATCCACACATGCACCTAAAATCACCTTGCATAACCCCAAGCAGTGGCCTGTGGATTAATAGAAACTCCTTTGTTTGGAGTGATGGAGCTCCGGTTAGTACCTTTGGGATGAGCTGGAGTAAGCCAGAACTAATCATCCAGCATCTGTACCTGACCACATTAATGTTCTTGTGGACCGTCACAGCAGTGTTCCAGGATCTAGCATTAAGCACTCCCTGATTAAGCAAGGCTGTTAATGCCGCTTTGCTTTCAAATGAAACTTTTAAGGATCAAGTGTCTTCTAACTTCACGAAGTGTACATTTGTGGTGCTTGCAGAACATATTTTTGGTGCTGGTCCAGTCGACAGTGCATCTGTGTAGCCATAGATTTAAAAGGTTTTATCTAGAAAGTGTTTTATCTGCAACATCACAGAGTTCAAAAGCGTCGCTCTCTTACATAATATCTTTCCGCAGCAGTTGTGTTTTCTCACGCCTTCACTTCCTTCGTGTAGAATCCTGAGATTATCTACCATCCTTCCCTATCACATCATGCATGAGTCCAACTTCATAACCACTGCTGCATACTACAAGACTCTATTCACTATGTTCAGTTATTTTGCTGCATGCTATGCTCTTTTTTGTCATGTCCTGTGACTTGTTCAGAAAGCATGAGGGTTTGTGGTTTTGGAAGGCGCAGCTTTTTGGTCCTCTCAGGCCTCATCCACATTTCTCAGAGCATATTACCGCGAGCGAGCATTAAACGTGAGCAAGCGTAGCAGACTTTCCTGATTTGGAAGTCCTGCGGACTTTGTGGTTGCGATTTTAAGATGTTCATTTTGCAGCCGTCTCGTGCTCAGAAACGCTCTCCATGAAGATGAGAGCTGCTGGTCAAAGTGTTGTTCCAGTGTTGGTGCTGGAGCTGCAGGTGAGTAAGTTTGTGTAAGAGCAGCTGGTTTGTACCTCTTTAGGCAAGAGGAAGGAGTAGCTTGATTGGTTTATTTCAATTAAAGGACTGTCACTGGTTAGACCACCTATTTTGAAGTTTCCCTCACAACAGATGTATGCATTTATCTGTAGATAATCCCAAATGAAATGATCAGTTAAGGATTCATAACTGGGTTCCTACCTCTAGCAGCGTCGGTTCCCCTTGGTCAGTAAGCTGAAATGAAACCAGGAAAACTATCCTACCACTATCCTACCCACTATCCATTGCTTGCTGTATTAGCACCTTCATAGAAATCAGTGATTTGTGTGTTTCTTTTCCACAGCTGTCTCTGTATAAAATTATGATGTTATACTGTCATTGTTTAGCTGCTTTCCCCACCACATCTGCAGCACTGGTCTGCTTTAGGGTGATGCTGTAGGACAGTGGTTCATCCTAGGAATTGTAACTTTGCCCAGGATTTCTCTGAGTATTTGCCGTAGCATGTCTGTAAATCTGAAAACCTGCCCAGTTTCCCGAGAGACTGGTGTAAAGAGTAAATGGTTACAGTCATTTCTCAAGACAGAGGAGGAGATGTTTACGATCTCAGTTAATGTGTGGAAGAGCTAGAACAGAGCGTTTCCAGAAGATGAATTGTTAAACCAAACATTTTGTTGCGACTGAAGCAAGCATCGGTGCCACAATGACGAGAGAGTTAGCAGCCAGCCAACACTGGAGTAGCTGGCCAACATGGTACACCCCTTGAATATCAGGGGGCATTTCACACGCTGCTCTGTAAAAAAGATATTATACTAACAACGCTAATGAATGCACTGCTAATGACGATTTGCAATTTTTTGTCATATATTTAGCAGTGTAGTATCTAATTTGTGGTGAAGCAACTGTCCCCTTCTCTCTCCATCTCTCTCGCTATCTATCTGTCTATTTATCTAGCTATCTGTCTGTATTATCTATAAATCTTCAATAACAATTTCCTTCAATTATACTTTACAGCTACTAGAATGTTGCATTGGTGGACCTGCAGATGTGTGTGTGTGTGTGTGTGTGTGTGTGTGTGTGTGTGTTGTATCTGTCATCTGTACTATTGTATTTACAAGTGTGTGTAAAAAAACAGTGTAAATTAGCCGCGTCAGCCCGTTACCACAGGCAACAAACAGGCTTCATTCAACTCAGTAGCTCTGCCAGTCCGTCATGACCCAGCATAAGGCTCAGCTCCTCACAAGTAAACAAAAGGCCCAGCTAGACAAATATGTCATTGGCCTGGCGATGGCTCTTCCTTGGCACATCAGTGGCCCAGCTGGGGCAGTTCAAGTCCACAAACACAAGATGAGAAGCGATGACTCGTGCAGTCGCACCTTCTTTTCTCACATGGCTCAACACAACTGTTCTAATACACACCAGGAACTTAACAGGGCATTAAATGCCCTTCGATGAAGAGGACCTAATGTAGTACATACATCCCTTGCACATACGCTGCCCATCAAAAGTTTAGAGACATCTTGGATTACGCTTACAGTTTCTCTGTTCTATTATCAAAGAAATGTGCTAAACACTCCTTAACTTTCAACACTGCAAAAGTATATGACTTAAAGTGTTTTTTTTGAATGTTCAAACTTTTCTTACTCTAAAAATACAGTGTTTGCATTATTTTATCCAGAGCATTTATTTGAATTGACAGTTTAACAGTGTACTACATTGTACTGGTATTGAACTACACTGCTTGGCAAGGATTTTTGTTATTGTGATTTTTTTAAATTAAAATAATACATAACTTTATTGAATATTTTATCTAAATGTATTTTACTCTGCTATCAGCAACGCTGGAGTGTGGTATAATCATTGCAGCACTTATTGTTTGGCTGTTGTTCTTGGTAAAGAGTAGTATTTGCCTAAATAATGATTGTTAAAAGCACAAATGAAACAAGTTCACCCCAATGTTTGAATGCTTATGATAACAAGAGGATAAATTGGTGGAGTATGGCGTTATTTTTAGGGTGGTGCCATCACCAACATTTTTACAAGTTATTTTGCACTATGTAAAGCTGTTGGTGGGCAGTGTAATACTGTATGCTTCAAAACAAGAATCTGTGCTTGTTGGGTTTACTATACACAACCCCAATGCTTTTTTATAAAAGCCTCCGCAACCACAGAAAGATTGAATATGTTGTGTGCCGCTATGCAGACTGCATGTTTCATGTGATGCAACCGTCCTATCAAAACACCAAATCTCCCACCCAGGAGAAGCCATACTCTGTCATGACACCAGGAAACACACACGTTCACACATACACACATACACACCTACGTCTATTAGTGCTATCAGATGGGGGTCTGATCATTTAGATATATTTTGGTTCCTGGATTTCTCTGTCAGTCTGATGTTCCTTCACATACCAGTGAAAGTTTCATTTCTGGTATCAAATGTTAAAAAAGACTCACAGGTTGCAAAAACAGAGTGCCTGCCTCAGGTACTGGCGGCACCGAAAAACTTTAGAGACAACAAAGATGCTCTCATTAGATTTAAATACTTCTTATCTGACAGGGACAAATAATCTTCACTTTTTAAAATGGTTCAGTGGTTAAATGGTCTGCCTCTATGATCAACAACATGCGGTATATGGTTAATTAAAGAACCTTCTTAAAAGGGTTCTAAATAGCACTAGTAAGCGTTCCAGTATGGTTACAAGCCAAATTACCTTTTCAGTACTATACAGAACCCTTTTTTTCTAGGAGTGTAAATGAATGAACAATAACCTAATCTCTAATCTAATCTAAGGTAAAAATATTTCTCATAAGTCATTTGGAATAAAAACTTGTTATAATTATTAGTATTGAAATTGACATTAATCAGAACTCATTTCACATTTTTCATAGCACATGACATCATGGGCAATTTGTAGCAATTTAACCTTTAACAGCATTTACCGTAAAAAACTCAAATCTACGGAATGGGAAGAAATCAGTTTTTATCGTGTGCCAAAGATGCCTGTGTATCTACTACCGAGATCTCCTAAGGTCACCATGCTAACTGGCTAACCCTATTCTGTCCTTTCTCATAATACCATTTTGTGACTCAGAGGTAATAGAATCTGTCCAACATGAGAGGATGAAAAGTAGCACTGCCGTGGTGATACAGTCCAATGTCTTGTCAATCATGTTAAGGGTCCTGCTCTCAGTTAGATCATTAAAGGACAGATAGCCAGTAAATTTGAAAGTGTCTGAAGCTCTTGGCAGTAAGCAAAAGACTTGAAATGAATTAGACGTGTTGCGTCATCATACACATTGCTCCTTTAATATGACCTGGGACATGAAGTAACGAGGACTGAATCCCAGATGACTCCTTACTGTCTATATAGAGTTACGGAAGTTTGCGTTAGAGGTGTTACACACTGTTTGGGTGCAGAAGCCACTCTTTTAGGTCCTGCATGCACTATGCATGTAGTAGGGAGCCATTTGGAATTTAGCCAAAGTAGCAATAGTCGTGTTTGATTTCCGGACTGTAGTGTCAAGAATGTTTCAATGTTTTTTCCTTTCGCCTAATAAGCCACCATTTTTTAAAAATATGTTGGTGGTGGCAATATAATTGTTAGAATTAACTATAAATAGCATAAATATGAGAATAAAAGCCTTCACATCCTGTGAATTGTTGTCTGTGACATTTCGAAAACCCTTTTACTGAGCTTGTTCTGAACGGTAAGACATCTATTAGTGTTATCAGATGGAGTGATTGAAGTGTCTGATATTTTAGATGTACCGTATTATGGTTTGAGAATTCCTTTTCTTAGCCTGACATTCCTTCACATACCACACATACACATTCACTTCGCTTCTTGGTGTTTCCATTTGCTGATTATCAGTTTCTGTCTCTCCGAATCACTCTCTCCTGCTGGGTCTGACGCCTCGGCCCTGTCGTATAGGGAGCACCGCTAATAAACCTTGGAGCCTGGACTCTTCAATGTCCCCCCCCCCCCTTTTAGAATCTCTCTGATTCTTTGCCCAGTTCTGCTCTGTCATCCAAAACGACAAGCAACTCCCACTTACAGTCTTTCTGCCACCACCCCCCCCTCTCTTTCGTGCACTGCCCACTGTGACAAGACCGTGCCAGAGAACCCCACACACACACATACACACTACAGCAGACACACAGCTGGACCCCAGCTGCCTACAAAGAAAGGGGTTTGGAAATCAATGAAGGAGAATGTAGAAAAAGGGAAAGAGTTTAAATAAATTGGCACTTGAAAAAAAGAAGGGAGGCAATTGAGAGGCTGAAAGCAACAGAGCGGAGGAGGAGGGTGAATGAGGAGAGACAACGGGAAAGGAAATGAGCTGTAACCATCCAACAGAATTCTAGCCTGTGCTGAAATGATAGGTCAGAGGCCACAATGGTCAGAGATGATAGCCACGTGACAGTCTGCCGTATGCTGTTCTTCATTGTAGCTGATGTTAACTTTTTAGGCAGGATCTCCTCCACCAGTCAGATTCTCTGATAGAAGTCAGGGATTATTTTAGAACTGATTAAACTGGGAAGGTGTAAACTGAGACATTCAGAGGGGTTTTTATGAAATGCTCCATTCTAGAGTCCAAATTGTTCACTGTGCTGGTGATAGGAACCAGACGTCTGAAGAAGTGTTTAATGCCTCCAGTTAGTCGAGATGTGATCTGTAATGTTCTATCTGTCTGTTCATGCTAAAGACGTGCATACAGGGGTTTTAAGAAAGTTTTGTTTTTTCAGATTTACCACTACATTGCCGTTATCAACATTACATATACAGCTCAGAAGACACATTTAGGTTTGCTGGGGGTGTGAAGCTGACAAAGCCAACACCTCATGGTGCATGCTAATGAGAAGTTCGCAAAATGTCTATTTGTATTGTAGACATCGGAAACCCTGGTTTCCATCACCATCACCGTCAAGGTAAAGTTCATAAGTGTCTCTACAGTCCGCCATTTCACACCAAGCCTAACGGAAAGACTTTATTTCTACCTCTGTTTAAAATATGTATGAAGAATTAAAAACAAAAAACAAAACTAGATTGTCCATGGTCAGCAATAACCTTTCATCACATCATAAATTAAATATCTGCTGTTCTATTTTTACTGCACAATGTGGACAACTCTAGGTTTGAACTCCGTGCTTGTGTTAAGCTTGAGTGTGGAATAATCATTCCGAGTAATCCGACTTCTATATGCAATTATTCTATATGCAGTTTCTCAGGGCTAAATCATCCATGCATCCCATATTCCACAGTAGCCCACGTTCTCTCTTCATGGGCTTGATACCCAAAGAGGTTTGAACTGTAGGACTGAACTCTCAAGCCATCCGTTAGTCCCTGCTGCCCCTAATAACGTTTTTAAAATCCTTTTTTATTATTGCTAAATGCAGAAGTACAAATTCCACTTAGGGAAAAACAACAGGCTGTAGTGTGGCAGGCGTGTGCCAAATCGCTGATTGCAGTTCTGTGCCCTTAATATGAAGAATGGTTGGGTTTCTTTACTTCAGAAACTTGCTTGGCTCAAGCTGGATGTTTTGATCAACTAGACAGGCAGAGAGAAAGAATAAAAGATGTTTTTTTTATCTTTTGGCTTCTCAGACGAAGGCTCTGAGCTCTCCGGCTCCGTTCGTCAAGTTTGTTTAATTTTATCCACCCTCCAAACATACTTTGGTCAGAGGCACACCACTTCGTTTGAACCTTGAAGGTTATGCCAAACCAATAAAAGGAAGACTTTTTTTTTTTTTTGTTCCTTATGAATTGCTAAATTGCTCCGCATTAACGTTGCATGTCCCTTTCTCTCTTTGTCCTGGTGTGTTAATTGTGGAGAACTATGTTGTTGTCACTCTTCCCATGAAACAAGCCCATGAGCGAGCAAGCAGCATTCCAGGGAACTCTCCCAGAGTCTCTGAACTGCTTGGCTGTGTGTTTTCTCTCGCCGCAGAGCACAATCATCTGCCCTACACATGCTCATATGCCAGATGACAGGAGACAGGGATAGAAGGATAGAAAAGAGAGTGGCGTAGAAGAGACGCAGGAGAGAACCAGCAGATCGGAGGGGCGTGGGGATGCGTGTATGTGTGTGGGAGAGGGGCGTGTGTGTGCGTGTTTAACATCTGTACTGTACATCGCTGATGTATGGCTTGCCAAAAAATCTCCTCTAGAACATGAGCAGAGTGAAACGCGTGTACTTTAGTTTCACTGGTAAATGAACTGGAATTTAGACGATTACCCATGTTATGTACGTGTGTATGTGGCTTCTACAAATGTGTATGAGCTGTTGTATGTCTCTGAACCTGAAGTTCCCCGAGTAATAGTTGTCCCGTTTCAGTGGACCTGTCCGTGTACCAACAAAACCCGGACAGCCGCATGCGGTACTGCTTTTGAAATTGATGTTGGCGCCTGTCACATAACCCTGACTTGAACATCTGGGCTGTAAAATTTCAATCTGGGCTGTCTGTGTTGGAGAAATTGTACCTATCGATGCTGTTGAGACGATTTTATTTGCCGGCTGCCAGCTGCCCTCGGGTTCTGTCAAAATGTCATGTGATCGGGTCTCTAGAAAGCGTCCACAGGTACTCGGAAACAAATCTGTTTCTATTAACATCCACTAAAAATTAAGAACAGTTTTCTTACTAAATCCCATACGGATAGGCAGGTCCAATCCCCACACATTCAATTATAGAACCTCCTCTGGCACACACAGGGGCACACTAACCCCGTATTCAAACATCCAGCCCTGCTCTTTTACTTATTTATTTATTAATAATTTATTTATTATTTATTAATTGATTTACTTATTTACTTTCTCATTTTTTTCTTTTTTTTTATTAATTTTTATCATTATTTTATAAGCACCAAAATGTAAATACAAAATAAAGGGTTCACCCAAAATACTTAAAACTATGAGATTAGAGGAGAATAAGGACGAGTAAGTACAAGGACGTATATAAGTATATATGAGCGTTCCTCGGCTTTGGTTCTGGAGGCCTGCTGCTCAGTTAATTAACAGCTCACTATAGAGTTCTGTTCCACAGGGTCCCTAAGCAGTACCGTCATATTCCCTACCCTCTTGAGCACTGGATCTGGGCTAAGGGCACCGCAGTTGATAAGTACCTTCATTCTGAACATCCTGTAGAGTTGCAACCAAAGGACAAACCTATACGAGGCATGCGGTGACACCAACAGAATGTTTTTAAACCCCCCTGGTTTGGAAACAGCCTTAGTATGTCTGAATACCCTGTGCAGTCCACTTTTGCAGGGAGCGCTCCTAAAGTGGCAATGTTAAAGGGCATACAGTGTGCCGGGCAGTGGGCCTCCAGGTCGAGAGTTGAGAAACCCTGTATATAGATTGTAAATATATTTCTTGTCTCATTGGGTGAGGGCCTAGGATTGGGGTAACTTTCGGGCAGGCCATGAACTGCTGACCAAAGTTTGGCAAGCCATGCTCTTAAACATTTTCCACCATTCACACGGTTCTAGATAGCTAATCACACGGTTCTGGAATGATGTTCTGACTCTTGTTCACACCAGTTAATTTGGCTTGTCTCGTTTTTTCATATTCCCAGGGCAGGGTTAGCCTGAATCCCCATATATCCCACACGTGAAGGCCGCCCCTACAATAATAAAATTGTAGCACACTCAGGAGCTTCCTAACCCTTCCTGTGAAAGTGCGCTGCTGTCACCCTGGCTGCGTGTTACAGTCTCTGACCGACCGAAAAAGGCAGTTGATGCTTCTGAGAAAAGTGTGGCCATCGCAAGCCTGCGGCTGACAGCTTAGCTGCAGCTGCTGCATCAACCAGGAACGTTATCACCTAATAGAGGAACTGCACAACTTGTGAAGAGCGTGAGACTCCTCGCACTGTCCACTTCTGCTGGGCTTTACTACAGACATGTGCACATACGTGAGTTTGAGATGGTGGGATGGATGAATGGTCGTGTTAGGCCTGTTAGCTCGAAGAGGCTCACATGGGGGTGTGAGGTTGACAAAGCCAACACCTCATGGTGCATGCTAATGAGGAACCGCTCTCTCACCACACTGACACATACGCATATGCATATTCTTCACATCTCAGAGCGACGGACCTTATCAACTGCTACTTTGCGACCACTGATAAGGAAGCATGGTTAAACGCGTGCAGGTTTGGTTCACGTCTTTACTTTTAGGCAGTACGTTCACCCCTAACGAGTTAATGTCACACCTTCATTCAGTTTCTCTGGAGGCCAATACTGCACTATTGGATAGCCATTAAAAATAATACATAGAGGCTCTCAACCTGCCAGAAATGTTCTCAACCTTTTTGCCTTTGTTTAGTGTTAGAAATGATCTAACACAGTCAAACCAACACAGGATGTTGAAATGTAATGTTAGACACCCATATATACATACAAGAGGGCTTGTGTGTGCTTGTGTCTTACATTTTCATTTACATTAAAATGAATTGGCACAAAAGTCAAGAAGAGGTAGAAAAGTGCAGTGACCTCCAGTGCCATCGTTCAGTGTTATAACTGATCTAACCCAGTCAGCACAACTCAGAACAGGCTTGTTAAGGAGCCGGTGGGTTGAATCGTGTGTGTTAGAGCGTAAAAGGAAAAGTCTAAAATCAATCCATCTGCAAATAAAACATTTGAAACAGAGTTAAAAAGTCCAAGTGCAAGAGGTGCTCCAGGGACCAAGTCCCGCTAGCCTAAAGCGTGCAACAACAGCCTTCAGCAATCATCATCGGTCATCCGTGTCACAGCCCTCAAATCTAATAACAGGATATAAAAATAATCCACATTATAAACCAGCCCAAATTGTAACATCTCTGCAAATGCTATGCTGGAAAATTCAGAGCAGCTGTATTTGTCCTGTCAGAAGTGGCAGCGTTTTGGTTTGAGTGCCTTAAAGTGGCCAGAATAGGCGGAGGACTGAGCGGCACCTATGGCCTTTTGTTTGGTTTGATTTGTAGTGGGATAAATCAGAGAAAACTGCAGAAAGGCTTGTTATGTCCAATGAGGTTCTGTTCTGTGCCTTAATGCATAAAACAGATCCTCAGATCCTCCTGTATGTATATTTAATTTTTTTCTGATGGGACAAAAATGGGTAAATACATGGGCAAATAATGAATCTGAATTAAACGGCTCTACTTAGAGCTGTTTTAACATCTGCTGGAATCAAAGCAAATTGTCTTCTGAGAGGAACAAGATTAGAATCTGTTTTAAAAACTTTTCTTACTGAGCTAAAAATGTAATGTTGCACAAGTATATATACATGCTCCCGTAATCGCATAGTCGCGCGTGCGTGTTTATGCCGTACATTTTCATTTATATTAAAATGAACTAGCGCGTAATTAAAGAAGAGATATAAAACATGCAGTGACCTCCAGTTTGACGACTGAAGCGCTGCAGAAAATTTTGTTCCAGCTTTAGCGAAGCTTCATTTAATGCCACTGCAAACACTGTAATTTAGGCGGATAATGTGCGTAAAATTATCGAAATTAAACGGAAACGAAAAGTATGCACGTTGTACGCACACAGTCGCGCGCACTGACCGCCAGACATGAAGAGAAGACCCAAAGTCGCCTGCAGACAGTCTAAACAAAAACCGTTATATACACCGAGCATTGCATTAAACATGTTATATAGGCCCACGCTGTGCACTGAGATGAAACTAGTACAGCTACATGCCAGACTTTGCGCATCAGCTACTGCAACAAGTGATAAAGCCGATGCGCAAGGAGATCGCGAGCAAACCGCAACTCCCCTCTCTCGCACTCCCATCGCCCGCGGTTCTGCCTGCTCACGCTGGCCGTTCGGTTGTGCGCGTTAATGAGAAGATATGCGCGCTAAAACTGCCATATAGAAACGGAGTTAAACTTCTACAGAGAGTTAGAGAGGTGGCTCGCGGACGGGAGGCGTACACGCGCGTCCACGTGTGGGTGCGAGTTTGGAAGAATGTGCAGCTGAGGTGTCTCCCTGTTCCCCCCCGGTAGACCCCGGTTAATTCCGTACCTCTGTTCCTGCGCGGGTTCGCCTGCTTCCTTCGCTTCCCTCCTCTCTCCTCCGCCATCTCCACACTCCGGCGCTCCGGGCTCTCCGGCCGCGCAACAGCCGCGCGCTCTAGCGCAGATGATGTCATAAGGGGCCGGACACGCACGCACGTACGCACACACACACACACACACACACACTGCTGCGCGTGGGACACACGCTCATGTGAAGTGTGCGCGCGCGTGCGTGTGTGTTTTATTGCTCGATCTTGACTGGTGTTGGATTCTCCCAGTGCACGCGCTGGACACGGAGCACGTTAATGTGATCACGATTGACAATGAGAGAGCGGACACTTCACACTGACCAGTTGGGTTTGTTTGGTGGAAGGGAAATCTGTGACGTAAGAAAAAAAAAAACAACCAACCAAAAAAAAAACAAAGCAGTGATAATGAGGAGCAGATAAGGGAGGCCGTGGGAGAAGCTGTCTCAGGTACTGCACACCACATTTGCGCAGGAGTGCTCGCCGTGTGTACGCGGGCTGGACTTGCTGGTGTTTTAGACTGATCAGTCTGTTCTCTGTGATTCCAGTTAACCAGCTATACCGTTAACACCCCCCTCCCCACACACATATACACACCCCCCCCCCTCATCTCCTTTGGCCACTCAGCCTGATCGCTGTAGGAAGTGTTGTATTGGACTCGCTTTGTGTGAATGATGGGACCGTAATCTGTTTAGCAACTGAAAAACACATCGGAAAAAAACAGCAGCAGCGCTCAGGACCCCTGCCCTCACATTCACATTCACACACGCACACACGCACACACACACACACACACACACACACACACACACACACACACACACACCTGTAGGGGAATAAAATAAAGGGCTTCTCTCCGCCTAACTCCGGATATACATACATACAGCTTTGGGTCAACAAAATCATTAAACACACAGATACTCTGATTTAGCATGACTTTAACAGTGAAGCTTGTGGTTAAACTTGCAGACAGCCTTATACAGAGGGAGAGGTCGGTATAGTTCCACTCAGCACTGATAATTCTAAACAGCTGATATTGTCTACAGTATACTCTCAGTAATATTCTCTATACAGTTAAATCTAGACTCTGATTAGCCAAAACAACCACAGCAAAAAAAAAAAAAACAAAAAAAAAAACACTGTACTCTGAGCTTGGTCCAATTACTGTTTTGCTCATAATGAATGAAATGACATATTTATATGAGAAAGGATTGAGTATATATTTATACATTTTTATGGCCAATTTGTATTCTGATTTCTTTACAGCCAAATTGTTTTAATGAGCCACACTGTCATTTTAAAAGTATTTATTATTTAAACAACATAAAATAAAAAAGTAGCTGGTTGCATGCATAATTATGCTTGATACAATAAATAATCAAGGATTATCCAGTGTTGTTATATAGGATCAGCTCTCAAACACAGCAATTCCTGACTCATTATTACCTTACATTATTCACATCATAGGATTACAACACAGATCAGCCTAAACTAAAGTAGTAATACAATCTGAACAGTTTAGAGCAAAGATCTAGTCGCTAATTTAATGTGATTAAAAATGCCTTAAACATCTGTTGTTGTTGTTGTTGTTGTTGTTGTTGTTGTTGTTGTTATTATTATTATTATTATTATTATTATTATTATTATTATTATTATTATTATTATTGTGCTTTGTCATCTGGTCAAACAGAAGCTGACAAACCGCTGAAAAACAACCCACTAATTATCAAACTCATTCTGGGCTAGAAATGCCTTTTTAGATAGCCACTGCTGTCCAGCCAGTCAGACCCCACATCTGCATGTTTTGTTAGATCCTCCTGAACCGGTCGCATGAAGCGGAGGTGGTTCTGATTCAGGACTCTCTCTCAGAGACCCACGTCATCTCATGTTCTGGATTTAGAGCTGCACTTAGTGTGAAACTCATTGAAACTCCTCGTAAAGGACCGCAAACCCACCACGCTAATTGTTCCCACAGAATTACAGAGTTATTTTGGAGGGGGGGAAAATTATACGCAACTGAAAACAACAGTTCACAGAACATCTTGGCCACTTCCGTGCAGACGCTGTGGAAAATTTGTATTAATGAATTTGTTTAATGACTTCAGTTGCTTGATTTAGCTACATTTATAGTTATTAGACATAAAATAGGTGACATCAGAAGGCAGCAAGGACGCATGACTACATCTGCACTGAGCTCTAGATTCAAACTGAACCATTCTCTCTGTAACACACACACACACACACACACACACACACACATACGACAGACAGTAAAACCACCCTAATCCTCCTGCTGACCCTCTGGAGTTGCTAATGGACATTTGTCCTTTCAGGAGCATAAAGAGGAGGACTCCAGGTGGAGAAAAGAAAGAGAAAGAGAGAGGGATGAGAGGTCACAGGCCTTTTGTTCAGAAGAGGAAAGGAGGTGGAGAGGGGATAAGAAAGCAACACCCTGCTGTGGATCAGGGATGAGAGGAGAGAGGGAGGAGGTGAGAGGAGGGATAATAATGCTCTTCAGTTTGTTGAGTGTGCATGCAAAAAATGTATATCGTCGCTGTCCAAAGAAAAACCAGTATCTCCAAAATGGCAACTTTACAGGAGAGGGCAAAAACCTCATTTCATTTGAATGTAAGTCAATGAAACCAGAACGTTTTTCCCAGCACATTTAGGCCGTTTCTGTTTGTCCGTTCATCATGGAATTTTCACACAGTGTAAACAGCAGCTACTGAGATCAAATCATGCATAAAAGTAAAAATCGACGATACGCATTTATAATAGCTGAATAAATGAACACTGCCGCTTTACTGGAACCCTCAAGAGTGCAGCTTCAGTACTTTCAGTTAGGGAACATAAGTCTACCAAGCTTTTCCTTTAACTTAATAAAAGGTAAGTTATGAAAAGGTATATGCTTCTTTGCTCTGGTTGACTGTATTTACTGTACCCAGGGTTAAATCTAGTTTAAGCTGCACAGTTTGACTTCAAGGGCAGCGTTTAACCTTTAATGGTACATTTACAGTGTACTGTGGGAGGGACTTCAAGTACCTGGGCAGTACTCTTGTTCTGACAGTACAGACATACCTTAGCTCAGAACTGCAAACCCTACAACAGAACTTTATAGGAGAAGGGAAACCTCTTAATGTATGTTAAAGGAAAATTCAACCGATTTTTCTAAACGCCTGCATAACGTAATTACTGACATGTGAACAACGTCCTTGAGAGCAGTTTGATGTGAACTATCCAAGCCTTCTTGGGTTTTACATATAATGTGGATAATTCTAAAACTGGCGTCTATCCAGAACTGGAAACTGTTTTGCTTTACAATGCTATGGCTTTACTGCTCCACCTCAAACATATTTAAAATGAAAAGTATAAGGCCAGAAACTTATCTTAGAACTGTTCTGAGTGTAAGAGGTTTCCTGTGATGTAGCATATAGAGGCATTAAATATACATTAGAAACCTCCTCTGTGAACAATACTGACTTCCTGAGTTTCTCTAGAGTGGAGAATTTTACATCAACCACTCAGAATGACTTAGTTTATATCTCAACTATTTAACTACACCAAATGGCAAAACTGTTGGAATTCCCATGTAATGTTACAATATTCCCAGTAAATTTGGACCATGTAGACATTTAAAATCAAATTGCATAAAAAAAGTCATTGCATAAAAATGTCATTAATATGACAGTGAGGTTGTGTAATATCTGAGGAGGGTGTTATTTTGTACAGTTCTTAGGTGTGAGATGTCTTGCATGCACTCAACGGTGCCAAACTGTCAACCTCTTTAAATCACTGTCCTGGATCCTGCAACTTCAGCTAACATAGAAGATAACTGTCATATTCTGTTGCAGTTGTATTTCTAAGGTTCCTTTAACACCCTACCTGTGTTTTGAGGGCAGAATTTTTATTTGACCGTTTTAAAAAGCAAAATAGAATAACAATGGACACAGTTGGATGGAAAGGCCACCTTTGATTGTACATTTCTATAGTTGGTACCTCTACCTGTACACCGGCGGTGTAAATGTTCACGTCCAGAGATCGCTACCTGATAGGGGTTAGGGAGCCGAGGAATCTGGGCACCAAATGGTAACAAACACATGGTCTCACACACACAGGAGAGCCCAGGGTGGGGTGTTCCACAGGGTTTGAGCATGTTTCCGAGTGTGGAGTTTGTGTCTGGCAGGGGTTCAGAGAGAGAGCACAGGGAGGAGCCTCCCCAAGAGCATATTAAGCAGCAGTTAATTATATGCCAGCACTTGTGACAAAGAAAAGAAAAAAGAAGCTTTCACTTGAATGGCAAGAAAAGAAAAGTCATTATCCGCACCTCAGTTTTTCGCATGTGAAAACCTTCGTTCTCATTTCCCCATTTCCATTTGTATCACCCAGCTCAGTGCCATGCATTCTGGCTTAAGTGGAAGCAGCGCTTCTGAGGCAGGTCAGCCTTCTGCACTGTCTCTCTTTCTGCTTTAATGTTGTTTTTACAGATATTGTATGGTCTTCACTATAGCCTGATGGAAGGCCTCTCACTTTAAAGCTCAGCCGTGTACATGACAGATTCACTGCTGGAATATACAAGTTTCAATGCTTTTCATGTTTTTTGGGGTAATTTGAAAACTCTAACCAGCCCTCTGCATTGTGTGACAGGTTCTTGATGAATGAACCAACAAAAGTGGTCCAAAACAGCTTGGAATAAAATCTTACATTTACAGCCAAGATTTTATTTCCTCTTTAAAAATGTGCCTTTTTGGAAATATGAGGTGTTTGTCAGGCAACAATGATTTGTAGATGATAATTACTTTAGATAATTACTTTAAATTGGTTTGTAAAAAACCTTACATATTTCTTTAAATTTTAACTTTTCTTTTTTTAATTGTAGTTAATCAAATGAGACGTGTTTGGTGCCCAAATTTTGTATAGCGCTCAAGCTAGGAGGCTAACATTATTAACAAACACTTAAAAGTAAAGGATAAAAAATCTATTTTTTGTACATATATATTCAGTATGAATTACTGCAAACTATAATGTTTAATTTACCAGTTTTCACTTGTAGTTAATTAACTAGTTAATTTGGCTATTATTGGATATTAGTATTTTGGATAGGGCTCAAGCTGTGAGGCTAACATTTTAAACAAACAGTAAGCATACATACTCAGGTCACTTCATGGCTTACTGTGAACAATAAAAATGAACCAAACTATACTGTGTAGCTGAAGGCTAAGGTCAGCTTCTGTAGACAATACATAGAGAAATATGCTGGCCATTGAATCCTAGGTGCCAGGTATCAGCACCAAACCAATCAAGCACTTGTGTTGTGTACGTTTGACTTTTCCCGGAGCGATACCTTTAAAGGAATTTAAATCAGGCCAACCAGTGACGGCAGGCCGTCTAATAAGCAATGGATGGATATAGAAACACAGTAGAATTTGGAACAACCGATAGAGGAAGAGGGGAAAACTGACTCAGAGAAAAAAGCTATGCCAAATGGAGCTCTCTCTAGTGTTACGCACAGACACACAGGCGCACTGTAAGCTCTCTGGGACTGACCCCAGGGTTCCATGGACCAGTGGTCACACAATTACACATCATCCAGGAAAATCTTTCTCTTGATCTTATATCAAGAAGAGGGCAAGATGAAGAATATCGCGTGAAATAACTATAACAGAAGGAACGTTGTGCAAATCAAGGTCTTCGCAAATTTTTGCAGAGAATCTGAGGGTTTCCCGGCGGCCAGAGGTTCAGTATTGGCTCCATCTAGTGTTCTTTTCAGAGGTTCCTTGAATAAAACCAACCATGTCTCCATGTCAGTAGTACAGCCCTTTCTCTAAATGACACCAGCTTTAATATTGCCCAAGCTGAGCAAAGATCTTCCTTATAGGTCCTTTCATCACTGAGGGTTGGGAAAACACTTCCTTCTTCACCTGTTCTCCATTCCAAAGTATAGTAGGCAAAAGCTACAGAAGGGGTCAGTCAAGCTCATGTACTTCGTTGTCCTGCATAACAGACTGACTTGCAGAAATTATTCATTTTTTAAAATATAAATTCAAGTAAACATATCTTCATGTAAAGAAATCATCAACACAGGTGTTGCTTCCATCACAGGCTGTGTTTATTAATAAACAGGTAAAATATAGTACCTTTACTTTTGTATAAAAATGTAGAAAATGGTATGCAAAAAATATATCACTTGTTTTCCTGTAAATAGCTGTAATAACTGCTAGCATACAAAACTGCATGACTACATGAATGATCTTTTGCCAGCAAAAAAAAGAAGTTTGAACCGTGACAGATACCAGACACACAGAGAAATGCAAAATCCACAAACTGTTTTAATTTTCTTAAAAAAAAAATACATTCTCTATCAGCACTATGAAGGCACGGCCACATGACTGTTAAGACTGTTAAAGGGTGCGCATACACTCTTCTCAGTGCCAATCATCTTTGGTATGCCATGTATAGCTGTAGGGAAACACTGGGATTCGTCAGGAGTTTGAAACCATACCCTGCCCTCTTTTAATACTTAAACGAAAAGAGTTCTTCGCACAGTTGTAAGGCACCACATAAGTAAAGTGTGCTAAAACAAAGGAGGTGAAGACCCTTAGCTTGTCAACTGGATACCGCCTGAATGCAATACCATGCTGTAAAATAAAAACTATACCGAAATCAGATCAATCTGTGTTTCATCATCATGTTCAGCTCAGTGCTGTTGTCAGTGCAATGCTAATTGGCTAGCCTGTATGATGTGGTGCAGTTTAGGGCCTGAAAACACTAAGGAGATGCAACATGGTGAGCTGTCACCTGTCTTGTTACCTCAGTATGAAGACTATGGCACTGTAATGACAAACAGCAATATGTATACATGTGATTCTCATCCTTTTTGCTCATGTCTACTGTAGATCTGTGCTTCTGACAGGGGCAGCGTCAAATGCCCAAATCCGAACTGAAATCCTACCATGGAGTCTTTACATGTCTATTCAGTGGGCGAACGGTAATTTGATAAGAACGTATGTTGCTGTTGTGCCGGAGCTAATCAGCTTAGTGCACCCAGGCCTTTGAACAAAGGAGGACATGTAACAGTGCCATTTGACTAAAGCTACCTGTCTGAAAACAAATGAGAAGAAAGAGGAAATAAGAAAACAGAGGTGAAAGTCCATTTAAGTCAAATGGATTCCACTGAATTCAAACATAGTTCTTGCCCCATTCACTTGAATAATAAACAGCAATACTAACAACTGATAAGGCATTGAATACTGCACTGCACACAGGTGTGACTGTTGGTCATTAAGAGTTTCAGACTTTTGTACCTTCTCCATCCTCTTCTCTGACTCTCTCTGTTGCTGGATAAAACTCGTGTACCAGTAAGGAATCATTAGCCACAAAAGGCAAAGGCACTTCAGACCTGTGGTACCAATTAATATATTTGAGAGAGTGGCTTGTAGAGTACCTAAAAAGGAAATGTGCTCTCTAACACTCTCACTACTCCCCATACTTTTCATAAAGCAGACGATAGTTTTCTTGTATCATTGTCTCAATATACAGTCCATTGCTGATTTAAAGGTATAATATATTTACATTTAAACAAGATGCTTCATTATCAACAGTCCTATCATGCCACCTGGCATGCCCCTTCAGTTTGGATAATGAAAGCCAACGTAATGTTTGGGAAATCATTATTAAACAACCTACACCAGCAAACACACAGAAATGCTAAGATCCTGTGGAGAAACAGGATCGCTCCATTCTTAGAGACCGGCCCAGTCTAGTGCGACTCACTGCAAACAGCGAGTAGAAGAAGGTCCACAGGAACCTTTGGTTTCGTCAAGGGTCTTTCATCTGGAGTCCACTCAATTCGTTACATTTCAGCACTACCAACAGACACACCTCAACATGTGAAGTGACCCTTTAAGACAATGTGTTCAAATACTTGTTTTCCCCAGCAAGGGACGTCAACATGGAGGTCATATCCCCGATGGCCATGTTGGAGAGGCCAGAAGGCAGGGTAATGGAGTTTTGTGGAGTGGTGAGACGTGACGAGGCCTGGGAAGAGGAGGGTTGGTGTCCCACAACCGGGTTTACTGGGCTGTAGGATGAAGGATCTGGGTCATCGATGATGGAAGCAAAGTCAATCTGAGCACTTTCCAAGTCCAGGTTCTCCAAGGTATTGGACATTGGTGCAGACTCAGTATAGGCCAGTGAGGCAGTCTTCGTAGAAGGCTCTATTCCTGAAAGGTGCTGCTGGGGTAGGCACGATCCATCCTGGTGCTCCAGTGGCTTATCCACATTGTGGTGCATGTGGATCTGGCCTGAGTAATAGAAATTCTCTGTGTGTTGCTGCTGTTGTTGAACAGGGGGTAACCGTACTGCTCTCCTGGGACTAACAGTAGATTGGTTAGGGCTCAGGTTAGGTGGGCTACCCATGTAGGCTCCACTGGCTTGGGAAAGACTGTTCTGACGACTCAGTGGCTTTCTTCCCTGTGGTGGATGCGGCACCATGTCATGACCATAGCAGGAACCCTGCATGCCACCCATCTGTTCCTTGACTGGCATCGAACCGGATACTCGACTATGTGCAGGGGGACTTCTGACGTTCTGATTTGTGTAGCCTTGATAACTGTTATGGTAGAGATTTGGATTAGGCTGCTGATTTTGAGGGCTATGCTGCATCATAGCTGGTTGCCCTCGCATCTCAATGCTGTCTGGCTTTGCAGCTAGACTGCTGTCTGCTGCGTGCTGCTCCTGATGCTGTTCCCAAAGGAGTGCTTGCTGTGACTGAACATAGTTTCTGACCATCATCTCCTTCACCTGCAGCATTGGTGTCTGCGATCTTCGGCCTTCCGTGAGAACAGAGCCTGCACAACCAAGACTCAGGCTTCCACCACTGGGGAATGGTCCAGTCTGGCTTTGCTGCTGACCTGCCTGGGCCTTTACCTGAGCATGATGGTAGTCACAGCTGGGGTTTGAGGATTTGCCCATTAAACCCTGCTCTTGTGAAGGGTATCCCTGCTGACACAGCTCCATAGCACTAGGTTGGCGGTGCTGTTGCAGAGGCTTGGCATTTTGGCAGGCACTGGATCCTCCCATGGTTGGATGGAACTGCTCTGGTTTGATAGTGATCCTCTGATGATTATGGTCAGCACTGAGATCATACATACCTTGAGAATACTGCTGTGACTGCATTCCTGTGTCTTGGAACTGCATGCCTGCTTGTACGCCCACATGGGGATTCTGGATCTGCGTGTTCTGCCCCCAGGGTCCTGGTCCATCATTAGGTTGACCCAAGCTTGGGTAGTGTGGCCCAGATGGGCTGAGCTGACAGGTGCTCATGCTGTACTCAGCTTGCTGGAGGAGAGTGTTTGCCATGTCATTCTGACCCATTGCTCCACCAGCAGCCATTTCTCCACGCTGGCCCTGGTACTGTCCTTGCAACTGTGGCTGGAAGGATGGATCCATGCATCCAATGCTTTCATGTCCAGGGGATAGCTGGTTGCCTGGGTGAGGATGGTGCTGAGACTGCTGGTAGCCCAAGTAGGCCCGGTCTCCAACTTGCATTGTACTGGCCTGCTCTCGGCCCTCAGTGGGGTTTCCATGAGGCTCCATGGCCATGGCTTCCATCATTACATTCTCAGTAATGCTTGGTGGCCGTGGTGAGTACATGTGTCTCGTGAGGTTGGCATCAGATCCACAGTGCTGCAGGGCATTGCGGCGGCCCATCATTGCCATGTTACTCAAGCTGTTGAAGCGCTGAACCTTGGGCAGATTTTGAGGGTCACCTGCAGATCGCACCGGATCACTGGCACGGCGTGTGTTGTTCCCAGGTGCCTGATGTGGATAGATTATCCCTGTGCCATATTCTGCATTGGAGCTGTGTCTCCTGGCTCCCCCTTGATGTAGGAATGGTGGCAGTGGCTGGCCCTGGTACTCATTCATAAAAGCACCACGTCTGCCAGGAGTTCCAGGTTGCTCCATATTGGGTAGAGGAGTTGGTGGGGGGCCACCTGTTGCTGCTGCATACTTTGCCTTCAGACTGTACTGCTGTGCTGGGGTGAGACTAGGCAGGCCAGGCAACCCACTAGCACTTTGGCACAACCCACTTCTGCGGTTACTCTCAGGTGATAAAGGGTCCCCACCTACATCATTTCCCATGACAGACTGGCAATGTCCACCTGCTCCCACCTGAGACACTTCACTGGAACGTCGGCTGGACAGGTATGGAGAAGCCATTGAAGATCGCCGACTCACAGTGTAGGCAGAGCTCAGACTACTGGTGCCACTTCCACGACGGTCATTAGGTGGGCAGGGCATAGCAATTCCTCCTCCACCCAGCTCAGGAGTAGAGAGCTCCATCACACGGCGGTTAGACAGCAAGGGTGAGGGACCACACATGCTCATTATCTCTCCTGATGCTACAGAGATAGAAAAATATATATATGTAAATTAATGCCATTGAAAACCTTTCAAATACCTTTCTGTGAAAGTGCCATGTGGAACAGTTACTAGATCTTCTGTACCTGAAAGTGCTGGTAGTTTATTTCCTGCACCCCGGCCTGGTGGTGTCTGCCGACGGATCTGCTTCAGCTTATCAATCTTCAAGTTCTCCAGCCTCTTCAGGGCTTGTGCAGACATTCCCATGCCAGAACCCACTCCTCCATTAGGCTCTGTTGCGCAGTTGCCCGCTCCATCCTCTAGGGCTGTCAGGTCCTCAAGACTCCCAGCTGCATTCAGGTTCATCTCCACCCCACTGTCATTGTTGTTGGCACTCCCCAGTGGTGAGCGCTCGCTACTGCACGATGACTGGCCACCAGGACTTGGCTGAGACTTCTTGTGGACGCATGGCAGAGGGGGGGCAAAGTCAGTCAGGAAGAGCGCAAGAAACCAAGCAAGTAGGTGCTAATTTGCCACAATATCAGAACAAACACCTCTTAACAAGATAAAGGTATAAGAAAGATAGATCAGTAGCCTACCATTGCATTTTCTGGAGCAAGTAGCTTGCAGTCCTCTCGTGTCTTTTCCTCTTTTTCTACCAGCAGTTCTGAACCTTGACCTGCAGGGGTTAGGGCAGAGCCAGGAGGTCGAGGTCCTGTGTCCCCTCGGTGTTTCTTAGTGATGTGAGCTTCAGGCCCATGGACTGTCTTCACGTGCTTACGCAGAGAGCTTGGGTCTGTGTAACGTTTTGTGCATCCCGGGATCTTGCACACATAAGGTTTCTGAGGACAACACATCCACAGGTATTAGTGTAAAATGCGGTTCACTATGACAGAGCTCGTGCTAGTATGCTTTCGTGTATTATTTGAGCTGTACCTCGTTGGAGTGTGTTCTGTTCTGGTGCTTGGCTCGGTCGGAGGCATTGGAGAAAGCCTTATTACATCCTTCATGCTCACACACGTATGGCTTCTCACCAGTGTGTGAGCGCAGGTGAGTTTTCAGGTTCTCCAGCCGAGAGTATGCCTTGTTGCAACCCTCAAACTAATACACACACAAACACAGAAGGTTACCCGATTAATAAGACTGCATGTCCACCAAACGGAACGCTAATCACATTATCAATCACACATACATATATACATTCCAGATACTCACAGTGCACTTGTGAGGCTTTTCGCCAGTGTGCCTGCGCATGTGCACCACCAGCATGTACTGAGCTTTAAAAGGTCTCTGCTCACGAGAACAATCCTTCCAGTGGCACACAAACTCCTTCTTCTCGCCATGGATATGCTCATTATTGATGTGCTAGAGGGGAAAAGGAGCCACATATATTATTCATCAAAGAAGAAAAAACTAGAAGGAAAAGTAGCAACGGCATGGTATATTATGCAAACGGTCCCTTTCAGAAACCCCGTCCCCGGCCATTCAAGGCAGGAAAGGCATTCTCCATGTAACAGATAATCTAATGTGCCTTGCTTTTCTAAATGAAAGGTGTATGTCTATGTTTTTATTGGCATGTCTGATGATTTCAATAACTTAATGCAATCCATACAGTCTATAAACGGACACGGCAACTAACCTGCAAAATACAGCCTGCTTTGAATATGGTGTTATTTTGTAATGTATGAGAACAAACTCATTTACATATCTCCACCTCTTCTGCCTGCAGCCGTTTAGCCCCGCCCATTCACATTTAATTTATATGGTGTGTTTTAGTGCAGAGGCAAACAAAGCAGAGCTCATTTACATACATCAGTCCTAAAGGCACAGTAACAAAAACAGCCTGTTTAATTCCTAGGGGTAAATAGAGGGTGGAAGATGGTGATATGAAACTAAATAATACATGATCCCACAAAAAAATGATAAGTGGGAAAAACAAATATGTGCGAGTGTGACGAGATTACGGGGGAAGTGCAAAGTAGTACATTGCAGTGAATGCCTTGCTCGATGTGTGGAATTTGGCTCCAAAGCAGATGTTAGTGATTGGCTAAAAAGAGTGACTGCATTTGGGAGTGTCAAAAGCCTGAGTGTGAAGGAAGTAGATGAATTTGCAGGTGTATGGAAGCGTACGGTCAGATGGGTCTAACAGCAGTAGCAGAAATCCTAGCATAAAGGACACTTCCATCAGAATTGTGGCAGGGAAGGCATCCACCAAATCTGACCCAACTGTGCAATTATTTGGCGTAAGAGTGATGGAACATTGATGTGGCCTACATCCAGAAACCTGGCCGGTGCATGCCAAATCGAATCGCAGCTGTTGTTCATGGAGGTATTACTTGCTATTAGGCATCTTTCAGTCACAGGTGACTTGTTTTTGTACGGTGAGCTTATAAATATTATATTATATTATATATTATATAAATATATAATAAAACATTGTAAATATACAAATATTATTGTTCAGCTTATTTCTAGATATTTGTATTATACACTTAAAGTTATTATATCTATAATCCAATCCTATTGGCAGATCATTGTGTCTGTTTACAGAAATGATGCTTCATTTATGCAAAATCTGCCAACAGATTGCCCAAGCTGCTGCTTACATGCACAAGCTGCTCCTGGGTGTCAAACTCCTTGCTGCAGCTTTCCCAGTGGCAGTTGGTTTCATAGATGGCCTCAGGCTCTGGTTTCTCTTCCTTGTCCAGATCATCTCGACCCTCCAGGAGACCAAGAAGAGGATCCTGCAAAGCACACAGTATACAGCCTTAGCCAGTGGAAGTCATCATATCTACATGCTCACTGGAGACGGAGCTGATAAACTGAGTAAGCTGATGAAACCAATTAATTCAGTAACAGGCAGGTGGCAAACAAGCATGTTCCCATTTAAGGACCAGGGACTGTATAACTGTGGATTCAGCTGCTGGTTTAGATGCTAGCTTCTAACTGGTGATAACGATTAGCATGTTAGCATGTTAAAGAGTAATTCCACTGACTTTTCAAATTGTCTGCCTGATTCAATCATTATGATGTAAAATTAGTTAGTATAGCTTCATATGAAATGTGCCATTCTAGAGAACCCCAGATCAGAACTGTTTGTGTTATGCTGTCTGATGCCTGACATCGTTATATGATATTTCTGAGATAAGCTATTGCCCCAAAAACTTGAAGGAGAGTTGAGGGCCATTTACATGTAGAGTTGCATATAGATCGTCAGTATTTATTTTGGATGACTATATTTTTAGTTCTATAGCCATAAATTACGAAAACTAATAAGTCTCTACTATCAGTCTCTATCAGGCTCTGCTATGCACATCAAAACCACTGTATTCATATCTCAGTGATCACATTATGTAGAAGTCTGTGCAATTCCCCTCTAAAAACTGATACTTGATTTGTGCTGAGAATACAAATGTAATCCATTATGTTCGAGTAGTTATCATACCTGAGTTCCAGTGGAGGATGGACTGGCCACATCTCCCTCTGAATGCTCCTCTAAACTCTTCACATTGATGCCATCCATCATGCTACCCAAGACAGGTTCCGTCTTCAGCTAGACACACAACATCTCAGGTCAAATCTCTGCCCAAGTAATAAAACAGTGCAACGTAAGGAAAGCATAATACGCTGTCTTACATGTCCGTGCTTTGGGGGTGCGTGTAGGCGGGGGTTGTGGGGAGGCAGACGAGTTGGAGGGCCCACTGAAGCTGGGGAGAGACCAAGTGGAGTTCCATACATGTTCCCCTGAGGCCTGGACTGGTAGTTCATTGAAGGTGAGTAACCCATCGAAGAACTGCAGCCAAACAGAAGACAAAGGTTAACCGGACTGGATATGAATTCAGCATGACTTCTGTTGTTTTCTGAAAGTCCAGTCATTGTTTACAGTGAAACTGAATCTGTTAAAAGGGCAGTTTAGCAAAAATACATGTTTTTACCTAACTATCAAATTTAGTTAATCAGTGAATACACTTCCCTAGTTTGCTTCCTTAGTTTTGCCCTGGAGTTTTAAGGCTATTGTGGCTAAAAAGCCTAAACCCCACCATTTAGCACCATGCAAACTGCCTAGATGCCTAAATCCAGCAATCATTACAGACTTGCCTTAAACCACACTGAGTTGTTAGATAATCTAAAATAGGCTTGGTTATGTGGTGTATGACTAATTGTTAGACTGTTAGTGACGGGCAGTAGTGCATTGCATAGCCTGTGTAGCTGACTACGAACCTTAATTTTTTTGCATTCCTATGAATTTACTAGCTATTTACTGAACTTTTGAAAACTCTTCTGGAGCAGCACATTTACATATACAACTGCTTCTAATATACTCCCAGTACTCTTTTTTCACATTCATGCTCTTTTGTGGTGCTATATTGTGACGTATCCACTGTAGCAGTGCAGCGTTTTGCCATTTACCTCATGCCCCCTACTGACAGGTGTCCATATGAGCTGGCAGCGTTTTGCCCACAGCGGGAGTTAACAAACGCCACCAGAGAGTTGGGAGAGGTGCGAATAACCGTCTGCAGGTCCACACTGGCATCAGACAGGGGAGAAATTGACAGTGCACGCTTCTTACTCAGCTTCAGTATGGAACGAGGGGTGGAAAACCGAGATCCTGGCGGATAGAAAGAAAGAGGGGGCCAAAGTGAGGCGGTATAGCTTCCTGTATTAACTCTCACATAGGTCAGATTCCAGAAACGGCTAAACGTGTGCTAAAAAAAGTGTTGCTATAAAATGAGTGAGGGGTGTATTCTCACCATCTCCTGAACCCATGTGTTCCGAGCCTGTCTGGTTGAGAGGGAAGCCATGATGAGCTGACATCATGTTACTCTGGCTACAGTAGGGGGTGCCGCCGCCTACTACAACATGCAGAGAAAAAACATTCATATTTAAAGGTTATAGCTCGAATTTGTTTTTACAGAAGCCTTGAGTTAGTACATTTCTGATTCATGACATGATTGCTGTGATGTCAAAAGCTGCTGAAGAGTTTTGGTTATCCATCAATCATGTACATTTGTTAAGATGACAAAGAAAATAGCTTCTTTGCATTTGCCATTTATAGAGTGCATATATTGCATTAAGATTGCTGCACTCACCTTCAGGCGGTGGCATGCTGCGGTGTCCCAACATGCCATGGGGCGGGGGTCCTTGTGGGGGCCGCATGTAGGGATCCATGCAGGGTCCGGGGGTGAGGGATGGGTTGTACATTGCTCTGCTCTGTGGAGGCTGGCCACAAGGGGGCGCCACACACACAGGAGACACCTCACTGTATGTTGATCTTACTGACGGCGCCAGGCTGCAAGTAAACATTCGCAGATCAAAATGAAGAATACGCTCCATACAGATTTCCTCTAGTACAGTCTTTTACTAGAACGTTTGGGTCAAATAAGGTTATGCTGACATTTTGTGTAATGCGTTCTCACACTCTAAGGACATCCTCACTTCTGCACATATTAGTGTCCAAATACTGTAAGAGAGCTAAGCTAATTTAAAATAAAACATATTTTATGTTTTTATACCTGCGTGAAAGTTGTGACACAAGGTCGCTGTCCAGAGAAAAACATGTATCTCCTTTTTTGTCGATTTTTACTTTCATGCATCATTTAAACACAACGTCTACCGTTTACACTGTGTGAAAACTTATTGATGAATGGACCAACAGAAATGGCCCAGAATTGCTTGGGGAAAAGTCTGGTTCCATTGACCTACATTAAAACTGAATTAGGTTTTTGCCCTCTCCTGTAAACTTGCCATTTTCGTGATACACGTTTTCCATTTTCCATGGAAAATACCTCAGAGATTTTGGTCTAACAGACTTCATCTTAACCTTAGGCAGGGATGGGATGCTGATTCCTACACAGTTTGATTTTCTTGCTCAAACATACCTGATTTATTTATCAATTTCTCACTCTGGTCTCAGCAATGGGAGGAGGGTTGAGATGTATGACGTATGACCTCTATATTTTTCATATTTATTTGATAGGATTTTGTGGGCATGTGTTCACCAGCAGTACAACAAACTCAACTAATAAAGACTCAGATTTAAAATATGCTGTGATATCATTTCTTGGCCACTGGGTGGCGCCAAGTGTCTCTATTGTAAGAGATGAGGTAAGTCAGAGAACCCAGCAGGGGAATTCCCACATTCCTTCATTCTCTGTGTCTTCCTTTCCATCTGTCTGCCTCTCTCTCCCTCTCTCTCTCTCTCTCTCTCTCTCTCTCTCTCTCTCACTCTCTCTCTCTCTCTTTCTCTCTCTCTCTCTGTCTGTCTGTCTTTCTCCCACCACACACACATACATGCACCATTTCTCTCCCAGGCCTCTCCATCCCGTCCAGTCTTTCCTCTGTCTGTCACCATGTTCTCTGCTGTGCCGGCTCTGTGTAATTCTCTCTGAACATCATGTGTATTCTGCAGCAGTCTAATCTCCTTGCACTAATCCACCCAAACCCCCTTCCCCCTGGTTTCTACCTCCCTTTATGTCCTTTCCTTTCCCCCCTGCACCCCTTGTTCTCTCATGCACTCTTTCTTTCTTGTCCTCTTTTTCTGTCCCTCATTCCACCCCTCCTCAGTAGCCCTGGTGAACATTCTGTCTCCTTTTACCCTCTCTCTCTCTCTCTCTCTCTCTCTCTCTCTTTCTCTCTCTCTTTCTCTCTCTCTTTCTCACAGCTGCTTATTACCGACTGGTCAGGGAGCTGCTACTCTCCGCATGACTGACCAAACACCACTCAGGTTACCCCAGAGAGAAAGAAGGGGGAGAAAAGGGAGAGAGAGAGAGAGGCAGAGGCTGGCTCAACCTGGGTGGCATTCTGCAGGAGGAGGGTGCAGAGGGAAATGAGAGGAGGAGCCTATCTGCCATCTCTACAGCAGAATCAGAACATGGAGAAAAGGCAAGGCGAAAAAGTTTGTGACTGTAATTCCTTGCGGTTCACGTCACATTACACACTGTTGTGTTTTAGTAACACAACCCTTAAACAGCTTGTTTGGATAAGGAGAGCAGTGTCAGCGGCTCCTCTGTGCTGTCCTGCATCACTCGGAAGGTATCGGGGTGTTTTGTAAATGCAGGCCTTACCCTTTGCTTGGTTGACTGACAGTGGTGTTGTAGTGATACAGCCCCTGGTGTGGCTGCATGTCCACTGGCATCGAGACCAGCACTCCCCTGACTACCGCAAGCCCCTGTGAGAACACAAACAGGCAACACTTAAGAAATTACACCCACCCACAAAGTTTGAAAAGTTACAACGGCAAACTCACCTACAAAACAGAGAGAGGAAATTCACATACACTCCTATAGCATAACTGCAGACAATACCTGGCCTGGACATGGTTTACCGGTGTTTCCAACAGGGGCATTATCCAACTATACGGGTCCAGTTTGCTAACTCACATGTATGTAGGTGTGTAGAAAAAAGAGATCTATCCCGGGAACTATTCCGATTATGTCTCATCTTCTATAGTGGAACCATAGGAAGTGCTTGTCTCAATGAGGGAGGGAAGAATGAACCTCTGAGCCAGCAGAGTTACAATGTATAGTGTTAGACAGAAGAGCAATACGTTGTTCCTCAGGTGGAGACACCCCAAAGATTGTGATGATAGGGTGGTCGGGATATACTGTGTCACCGTGAATACAGGAGATCGAATATAGAAATAACCAGCAAAAAGTTACCTAATGAACTGCACAAGCAGAACATGTGCCCTCCCAGGCACTATATATATATTTCAGATATACAGTATTTCATTACGGCTTCAGTTCATTCACATTGTTGCCACATTATTGTCAAAATTTTTAAAGGTGCTGTCAGAAAAGAAAGTCTTAGCTATTAAACAACTTAAAGCCAGGAACGGCCCTGTCCTAATCAGAAGCATCTAACCAAAGTAACACATTTATCTTGAATCTTTGTTTAAAGTCTTAAAATAAATATTACAGTTGCTGGAATACACCGGCAAGCTGTGACGCAGAGCTAGGCTTTATGGTCATGCCATACTTTAAAAAATATCATTTACATTCATTTCTACTAGCAGTATGTAAACAATTTTTGAAAACCTGACATTTGAAGCTTGTAAAATACGTCTGTAGGCTTGTAACAGACATATTAACAAATACTGGTAGTAGTTTTACAGTGACTCATTTAGTAACAAGCCCTGGAGTTGAGCTTCCACTGGTGTACATTTCTCATGGGATGCATTGATCAGGTATAATCAGTGATGTATCTAGAACTTTACAGATGAAGGCTAATCTTCTGGTGGGGAATCTGACGTTAGGCCTTCACTTTAGCTCAGGCCAATGGCAAAGTCCTGACTAATGGTAGAGCTTTGCTATTTCTACATATACGGGTTGAATCATTTTCTGTTTATTTAACGCTTTAGTTTTAGACTGAATCAGCAAAACATTACAGGTGTATACACACACACGGACACACACACACGAACACACACACGGACACACACACACACACACACGGACACACACATGGACACACACGGACACACATACACACACACGGACACACACACATACACACAGACACACACAGACACACACACACACACACGGACACACACACAGACACACACACACACACACACACACGGACACACACACACACACATGGACACACACACACACGAACACACACACGGACACACACACACACACGAACACACACATGGACACACACACACGGACACACACACACACACACACACAAACACACACACACATACACACAGACACACACACACACGAACACACACACACACATACACACGAACACACACACGAACACACACACACACACACACACGAACACACACACACACACACACACACACACATGTATATATATGTATATATGTGTGTATATATATAATATTCAATGTCTACAAGACCTAACCATATTTTATATTACTATTAAAATCAAACACAAACATCAAACAGTACAAACCAGATCAAAGAGCCAGTGTGCGATTACAGAACTGTGAACTGAAGAACTACAGCATGTGTGTTCTGAGGTGTATATCTGGCAACACGTGCGTTAATGTGTTGGATACACCAAATAGAGATCTCTTATGAAGCCGCAGCTGCCAGTTGAACGAAATACCGGAAGAGGGGGTCCCATCTATTAGACATGTAGCCACACACATACACATCTGTCAGAATCACTGGGGAGGATCGCTGAGATTAGTGTGAGAAAAAAAAGCAGTGGCTTTGCATCACCCAGAGAGACTGTGATCATGAGTGTGTGTGTGTGTGTGTGTGTGTGTGTGTGACAGAACAAGTGTTAATGCCTTGTGAGTAAATGCAGAGCGTATGGCAGGTGTGCTGGGGGATTGAGCGGGAGAGAGAATTTGCTGATTGATTATACTTAAAGTGTGTGAAAGTATTTGTGCATGAGATTATATACAGAAGTAAAGGCCATACCTCAGTGTGTTTATATCTACATAAATAACCCAACCCAGCCAAGACGAGGCCGCAGAATGGGCAGAAGATTTAGAGTTCGTCACAGGGAGGAGGCTAGACTGGGTGTGTGGAGAAAATGAAGGCACAGGGTTTCGGGTTGTAAATGTGTGTTTTTGTCTGTGATTTTGTGGGAAAGCTTACGTGTGTGTGTGCGTGCGTGTGTGTGTTTGGGAGAGTGCTGATCTCTCCAAAAAGAGAGCAAGAAAAAAATATGTGGAAAAAAGTAATGTACACGCTATGCTTTTACAGGTGCAGCAGTATCCTGCCCTGCCGGTACTGGCTAAGAGCTTTATAGAGGAGAGAGAATGGAAAAAGGTCAGGATTAACCCTTTCATCTACCTTTCAGTTCAATTAAACAAAAAGAGAGGCTCATTACATTTTATCCATGCTTTTGTCATTTTTATGCCTTTGTCTAAAGTGCAGATATGAAACGAAATTCATTATTTATTAACGTGTTTAATGACATTATTTGGTTTAACCAGTTATTTAAGGTGAGTCTGTATGTATAGGAAACCAAAGTAAAAGTTTTCCTTTGTCAAATGTTGAAGGAATATGTACAGAACAAAGATACCTTCAAGGATCTCACTGATTTCTCAATATCTCAGCACAATTCAGTCTTCGAATGGTTCGATGTGGAGCGGTTCATTGTAGATTTTACTAACTTGGGGTTTCTTTACAGTGGAGGTAAAAGGAACCAGGAGTGGCAATGCTGCAACGCAAATATAGCTAGAGTTAAACAGTTTGTGGAAGATTTCTTGGAAGATAAATTCTAAATTAAAACTAAAATAAAAGCCAAGAAGGCCAGAATATATGTTGGTGTTCTAGCTTAAGTACTGAATACAGAACAGAGTACCAAACTGCCAGTTAGTTTATCAGGCTAAAAAATCATCATTAGCAATAAAATATCCTCATGCTGTTCAGCTCTACGTGGGTGTTTGGTTGAATTTCTTTGACCTAATCTATTTATAGGCTGATCACAACCTCCATGTATTCACAGCTTAAGGCAACGGTGACAATAATACAGGACAGAGTAAAAATGACAACCCTTGAGATTTCAAAATTCTGATTTCAGTATAAAGCAATAAATCTTATAGCCCTAAATATAGACTTATTATAACTCTATTTTTATTAAACATAGTACTATCCAGACACAACCTACATGTTTCATATGTGACGCAGAAGATCTGCCTTACAAATTAGGTGTAAAATATCTTAAGAGGGAGCTTCTAGAGCCATTAAATGCTTCTGATGTCTGGTTGTTGTTCTGACTCTGAAAGTTCATCTAGATCATTACATATACAGTATATAGTGTCTGTATGGTTTAGTTTACACCTTGCTGATTAAAAGTTGCAGACATTTTGTCTCCTTAAGCCTGCTAAATGCTAAAACACTAGATTAGAAGGTTTAGAAAGTTAGAGAATAATGTTTGCATGGCTGTCACCTAATTCTCACACTTGATGACCCCATGTCAGTATTTGCTTTGTAAACTGACTCAGTGTCCAAAGACTCAGCACCCCTGAAACCGTCCGTCTCGGTCAGAACAATAACATCTATTCCTGTGCGCACCACAGAGTTGGAAACTGTGCCTCAATCAAATAACTATATAGAAGGTTTTGCTTCTGTGTGGAGTGTGACACCAGCCTACCAGCTCATTCAGCCTCTCCGTGACCACTCTGTTTAACTTCTTGCTCTTCAGACTGTAACTGACCCTGCA
The DNA here is from genome assembly GCA_024036415.1 of Prochilodus magdalenae. Lineage (NCBI taxonomy): Eukaryota > Metazoa > Chordata > Actinopteri > Characiformes > Prochilodontidae > Prochilodus > Prochilodus magdalenae. The sequence goes on along the minus strand of JAMWET010007775.1, from coordinate 287,286 downwards.
CTTAACTCAACATTCATTCATTGTCTGAGACTTCAGAGACTGAGTCATCACTTTTCTTTTCTTTATGGTGAATTTCCAGGATTTGAGAGAATGAGAAGGGCCTGTTATATAACAAAAACGTACCACTTCATGACATTTTCAAGACAGGCGATATGTACCATAGTGCTCGATTTTAATGAGATTAGATGGCTGCTACAGATTAAAAAGCCCTACAATGATTCCAGTTAAATAGAAGTATTTAGTACGCTCACTTGTTAATGAAACACAGTTGGTCAATGTCCTTTAAAGTACTGATGGATCCGCAATTGGAAACGGTGGGCCAGTGTCAATAGCCAGTATTTCTCATGTTTGCCAGTACTGGTGGAATAGCATCCCAGAGGAATAATATTTATTCCTGTAGGGTTGAAATGCAGTAAAATGAACACAAGCTAGTTTATTATGTTAACCCAACGTCGTCTAAACATTCTGCTCTTCATGATAATTGTTTTAACCTACCCATTCTAATATCATGATTGTGCTTTCTTAATAACTGACCACAATAACAATGGATATCATCCTAAATAATATAGTACCCCCACAGAATGACCTCTCAAATATCCACATCCTCTCCTCTCTAATTCAACTACACCTCCAGGATTTGTCATTTTAAAATTGTTGCATACCTCAATAAACATAACAAAAACCACGATATTAAAGAGAATATTACACGTTTTAAAGATGAATAAGAGAAATGTAGTACGTGAGCGTTCTCCAGCCCTTATTTTAATGTGTCTTATAAACTCTGCCTGGTGCATGGGATCCATGTATGGGAACTAAACTGCCAAAATCCATTCATTTGGATCCACAGTTTTTGTAATGTCACAAAAAGCAAAGCATTTTGATACATCTAGATTATTAGCCCACAGAGGTTCAGCTCCACCCATTTACGCTGCTGTTATGAAGAGTCATTCAGCCTGTGGACAAAACAGAACCGTCATACATCTACATAGAACCGCATAAAATCTCTAACCAGTCAGAAATTAGTGTAGGATATCTATCTGTCTATCTATCTATCTATCTATCTATCTATCTATCTATCTATCTATCTATCTATCTATCTATATATATATATATATATATATATATATATATATATATATATATATATATATATATATATATATATATATATATATATAGATAGATAGATAGATAGACTGATATAGAGAGAGGGAGATAAAGAGTTACTGAAGGTATTACAAAGCATCTACAGGGTGCAAACAAAATCTATAGCGTATTCACAATAATGTATAAATCAGCCTGTGCACAAAACAGAACCGTCATACATCTATATAGAACCGCATAAAATCTCTAACCAGTCAGAAATTAGTGTAGGATATCTATCTATCTATCTATCTATCTATCTATCTATCTATCTATCTATCTATCTATCTATCTATCTATCTATCTATATATATATATATATATAGATAGATAGATAGATAGATAGATAGATAGATAGATAGATAGATAGATATAGAGAGAGGGAGAGAAAGAGTTACTGAAGGTATTACAAAGCATCTACAGGGTGCAAACAAAATCTATAGCGTATTCACAATAATGTATAAATCATAAATCCATTTTTTTTTCTTGTTTTCCCTCCACCACTTCCTGTCCTCTCTTCCATTCTCTACACCGTTCCCAATGCCCTGAAACACTCTTCCTTAACTTTGTTTCTTCTCCCTTGTCCTGTGTCTGAAGTTTAAAACAGTCTCCAACCGACTCAGGCTGGGAGACAGAAGCCTAAACGACTTAAAGGGCTCGTCTCTTGTACTAGTACTGATGCAGACTCATGTACTAGTCTCAAACGTTTCCCTCCATCTCTCTCTCTTTCTCACCCCGTCTTCCCAACCCTCTTTTGGCTCATTGCACGTCTTGTGAGCTCTCTCGTCCCAACCCCCACTTTTCCCTCCCTCCCTCTCTTCTCCTTCGTTCCCTCCCTCCCTCCCTCCCTCCCAAGCGGTGTCGAGGTGGGTGTTCTGGCTGTTATGAGCTGGAGAGGATAATGGCAGCTCTAATGTAGCTTGCTGTTCCTGAGAGAGAGAGAGAGGGGGAGAGAGAGAGAGAAGGGAATGGCCACGTTTTGGCAAACCACAGCAAGATTGTAGCTTTTTTCACCCTTTCGTTCTCCTCCTCTCTCCCCACTTCAACCCTGCTGTTTTTCTTCAATGGTAAACTTTGTTTTTAGATTGTGTCTTTGCTTTTATAACCCCTACTCATCCCTTCCTCCCCGTCATTCCCTCATCCCCCCACCCCCCAATCCAGACACCCCAACTCACTCACATTCTTCAGTGCTAGCCGTTACCTCAACGTGAACCCAGCGTGTGTGAAATCTCCATTGTACTGAGTTTGTTTCAACTTAATCACAAAGTTTCATCTCATTCTAGTTCCTGGTCTAAGTGGGATTTGGTAACACAACAGAATTAGTGAAACAAACACGTGTTTATTGCCGGCGGAAAGAGGCAGCATTAGCAGTGTGTTCGGAAGGAACAGTCTCTTTCAGCAGGGAGATCTACCTCATCTTCTGAGTACACATACAGTGAGTGACTGATGACAGATGATGGACTACTTGTGAAAGAGAGAAAGAGAGAGAGAGATGGGGTGGGGGCTGAAGGAAGGCTGTATGGCCTCAACATGACAACCAATATAAACCTGCATAAACACTTATAAAGGCATAAGATGTATGACTGATCTGCTTTTTTCAACTCTGATGTCAAACCGTCGACGCAGCGTCTACACTATATGGCCAAAAGTATGTGGACACATGATCATCTGTCCCCAAATGAGCCTCTTGCAAAACCTTGGGGATTAATACGGCGTTGGCCCTTTTTTACAGATACAACAGCCTCCATTCATCTGGCAACACTTTCCACTGGATTTTGGACTGTGTCTGTGGAACATTTGCACTCTTTCAGTCAAAAAAGCATTTGTGAGGTCAAGCACGAATGGACAAATGTTGGACAAAAAGGCCTGGCTTGCAAACGGTGTTTTAATTCATCCCAAAGATGTTCAGTGGGGTTGAGGTCAGGGCCCTGTGCAGTTCCTCCGCATCAAACTCAACAAACCTTGACTTTCCTTTGGCCTTGCTTTGGAACTGAAAAGGGCCTTCCCCAAACTGTTACCACAAAACATGGAACATGTACTTGTCCATGCTGTCAATGTATGCTGTAGCATTAATGTTACACCTCACTGAAACTAAGAGCCTAAACCCTGAAAACCAGACCCAGACCATTATCCCTCCTCTACCAAACTTTGCTGATGGTACCGCAATCTGTGGGTTTGCATGGTGTGCCACTTGGCTGAGCTGGTGTCTCCCCTGCATGCTTGCATTTCACATTAATTGCACATACAGGTCAGAAACTCACAAACTACCTTGCAGCAAAGGTGGCATCCTATGGCAGTGCCATGTACACTTCACTGCCACTCTACTGCCAGTGTTTGTGTATAGAGATTGCATGGCAATATGCTTGATTTCATCCACCTGGACTTAAATGGGAGTGGTGTCCGCATGCATGTGGCCATATGTTGTATGTCAGATGACCTAAATTTATTATGACATTGGCTTGTTTCAGTTTTTACAGCTCACTGCAATTAGCCAGGTTACTCATCTGATACAGGTGTTATGCCAGTTGGACTTCCGAGCTGTTGTAGACAGCCTGTGTGACAGATGACGCATACTGAAATAAACCTTTATAAATGTTTATGTAGATTTATGTCAGTTGTCATGAAGGGCCTATGTAGGTGTCAAGTAGAATGACCTATCAGTAAAGTGTTACTGACATTTTTATGATGTCACAAACAGTTGTTATGGAAACTGTAAACTGTTGTGAGGGAAACAACCTGAAAGTTAAATTTTCCCTGAGTCTCCCTCTTCCCCTCACCCCCTCTCTCTCTCTCTCTCTCTCTCTCTCTCTCTCTCTCTCTCTCTTTCTCTCTCTCTATCCTGCATACCTGTGGTTTCCTGCCACTCTCCCTCCATTTTTAACCCTTTACCACACACACTCCCCTCTCCTTTTCCAGTTCCCTCTCTCTCTTTTTCCCCCTACGTTTACCTCCCTACTACTTCTGTTACTACTTACTGCAGTCAGTAAGATTTGTAGTTTAAAACATTCCCAAATGATCAAAAAAATGTGACTGCACCTTACATACCTGTAAACCTTACATTATGTGTAGCTGTATATGTATGTATGTATATATATATACACACAGACGTGGACAAAATTGTTGGTGCCCCTCGGTTAATGAAAGAAAAACCCACAGTGGTAACAGAAATAACTTTAATCTGACAAAAGTAATAATAAATAAAAATTCTATGAAAATGAACAAATGAAAGTCAGACATTGCTTTTCAGCCATGCTTCAACAGAATTATTAAAAAAAAAAAAAACTCCTGAAACAGGCCTGGACAGAAATAGTGGTACCCCTGAAAAATGTGACCAAGGGACATGTTAAATCAAGGTGTGTTCACTAATTAGCAGCACAGGTGTCTACAATCTTGTAATCAGTCAGTGGGCCTATATATAGGGCTACAGGTAGTCACTATGCTGTTTGGTGACAAGGTGTGTACCACACTCAACATGGACCAGAGGAAGCAAAGGAAAGAGTTGTCGCAGGACATTAGAAAGAAAATGATAGACCAGCATGTTAAAGGTAAAGGTTATAAGACCATCTCCAAGCAGCTTGATGTTCCTGTGGCTACAGTTGCATATATTATTCAGAAATTTAAGATCCGTGGGACTGTAGCCAACCTCCCTGGACGTGGACACAGGAGAAAAACTGATGACAAATCAAAGAGACGGATAATACGAAGAGAGATTAAAGGTGAACTTCAAGCTCGGGATTATCATACGAATCGCACCATCGATCGATGGTTAGAAACTTCAAGTGGACTTAATGGGAGACGACCAAGGAGGACACCATGCCGTCTGGAAAAGGCACCCTTCAAACCTGAGACAACTGGAGCAGTTTGCTCAGGAGGAGTGGGCCAAAAAACCTGCTGAGAGGTGCAGAAGTCTCATTGACAGAAAAAGGAATTGTTTGATTGCAGTGATTGTCTCAAAAGGTTGTGCAACAAAATATTAAGTTAAGGGTACCATCATTTCTGTCCAGGCCTGTTTCAGGAGTTCATTTTTTTTTAAATAATTCTGTTGAAGCATGGCTGAAAAGCAATGTCTGACTTTCATTTGTTCATTTTCATAGAATTTTTATTTATTATTACTTTTGTCAGATTAAAGTTATTTCTGTTACCACTGTGGGTTTTTCTTTCATTAACTGAGGGGTACCAACAATTTTGTCCACGTGTGTATATTAGTGCTGAGTGCAATTTGGGTGTAGAGACAGATTACATAGTGCAGGACAAGAAGAAACACCAGTCTGAGACAGAGGATGGGGTGTTGTGTGAAACTGTTACTAAATAAGATCAATTAAAAGTGCAGCTTATTGGATTGGGCAGTATCGCCCACCCCTTCAACAGTATTGTTTTTTTGATATTCTATTAAAACTGTTATTATAACTGTTACTGTTTTTTAATGCTATTCCCTTCTTTGTATTGAATCTCTCACTCTCTCTCCCTGCTATTTTTATCACTCTTGCTTATATGTTGTACAAATAATCTGTCTATTACTTCATATTTTTACTGTTACTATATATATCATTTTTAATTACAGCTATTTATTATTATCTGTCTTTTGTCCCCGGTCTCTCTCGCTCACCTAGCTGCTTTAAATGTAAACGTGTCTGTGTTTTATTGCACTGATGTTCGGTGTTCAGACTTATGAAATCTTGCAGCTTTACAGTATTGGCTTATTAATGTGCCCAAACCACAGATATCTCTTTGAACTCCATGTAAGGGAGGGAGGCAAAGGGGAGTGGGTAGGGAGAGAGAGAGAGAGCGAGAGATGGAGAGATGGAACAGATGAGGAGAAGGAGGAGGAGGAGTGGAAAACAGCTCCACCAAAAGGCTGAGATGCACAGCTGGGACCCAGCTGCAGTGGCCAAACCCTGAAACGCACACACATACGTACTCAGAGAACGAGTGCGTGCCCTCGTTCTCTCTCCCCATTGCAAGGCCAGTTCCGTCACTGAACTATTCTCACTCGCAAAAGAAAATCCCATATGCTGTCACTGTTCTGGCCAGTCCAACCCAGAATAGCACTTCTGTAATAACCTATAATAACCACTGGAGTCGGCCGCAAAGACTGCGTATGAAATAATAACGTTAATAACGATGGGTGGCCCGACAGCATGTGTGTGCGTTTGTGCGTGTGCTGAGTATTTTGAGCATGGCTACTTTTACTATAAATACCACAGGAAAGCAGGGGGGCTGCGGTATACGGAAGAACAGATGAGAGGGCAAGGCAGGCGGAGGATAAGAAAAGAGAAGGAGAGAGAGGAAGGTGCCTGGGTTTTTGGAGGAGGTAACGCTAGTGGAAACCGCGAGGGACCTTTACAATTTCAAACAGGGTTTACGGCAAGACCGCATGCTGAGTGTCCTCCTGCACGCAGACCACACACTGGAAAGGCACACGGGTCGGGATCAGGTTTCAGTCTCTTACAGCAGCTGAGATACAGTAGGATGTGTGTGTGTGTTTGGGCTTAATCTTCGGAATTATCAGGAAAACAACAATCCTTCACTCTTACGCAAAAGGCCCTCATATGCAGCCTTGTTTAGTCTTCCTGTCAAGTTTGGCAAGACAGTGCTTTTTTAGAATGCTAGCTTTTTTAATAAATGGGCATGGGAATAAATGGGAATTTTGGGATGATTCCGAAATCTGATTTGTGTCCTGGACAGGCAGTTCTGTGCAAATATTTTAGGCCTTTGATAAAAACATAAAGGGTGATACTCTACTGTAGAGTACTGTGCATAAGGTTGCACGACACCTACCAACATAAACATTTATAAATGCTCATTCCAACAGATGCCATATAGGCTACATTTGCCAATTTAAAGTTAAAGTAGTGTTTATGACAGATGACGTCTATTGGAATAAGCATTTATAAACGTTATATTATAGATTTAGGTAGATCATCGCCTGAGCATTTACATTCTAGTCTTCTGGAGCATCTGCAAATACTGGTTTGAAGATTTGCCTAAATCTAAACACCTTTACAATGAGTGTAATTTATTTGACATATCTGCCCATATGGAAATGATTCTGATATCATCGTAGTTTGCAAAACAAACACATCGCCAGTTTTCTTTGCAAAAAGTGCAGAACTGGAAGAACAGCTATCAAACTGCTACCTTGAGATTAAACCCCACACAGTGTAACCCCTTGCTGTGATATCAGCACTCACCAGCACTTCAACCTTTCAGACCTTTTATGCCGTATTTGGTTTAAAAGACTGCCAGGATGTGCTTTTACCAATAGTTTGGAAAAAAAATTCAAATCTTCTGCCAATTTAGTCATGGCCAATTCTGCTAGCTAGGTCTCCCCCATCACATGATGCTTCCAAGCTGAGGGGGGTGGAGGGGACCTACCACATCTGCTGCTAGAACAACATCACTGTACAGCTCAACACGCTTGGAGGAGAACACTAACTGCCAAATGCTGTCACATCATAACATTGAGCTGAGTAGTAGAGCAAGGAAGGGCCGTCCTGCCCACCCAGAGAGAGCATAGACAGTTATGTCCTCTTAGATGCTGGTTGTACCATGTGACTTCATGTGACTCATCATGATTTTAAGCTTTTAACCATATGCATTTACACTTGGTGGTCAAATGAGCCTTTCGTAGCTGGACTGAAACCTGATTGGTGTTTGGGATGGAATAGCAAATCTGCTTGTTACACGGCAACCTATTCCTGTGCTTTTATCCATTCATCCTCTTCCTCTTCCTGTGTGCTAAAAAAGTTTGCCCCCTCAAAATTGGCTATTTTGTCTAGCATTTCTGCTGCTATAACGTGGCTTAAATGCGTCTCAGACCACCACCTGAAGAGGTCTGAGTGATTTGTATCGGTTTTAAATGCATCTTGTGTTTACACTTATAATCCTGATATCAAGGAGCATTAAGTGACCAAATGTAAACAGGGTCTCCGATTTCTGGCCATGGGAGTATGTGACATCGGCAACTTATTTAGGCAAAGTCTGTTCTTCATGCCAAGAAAGACATCAGTCAACATGAAGCAGAATGCTGCATGGAAAGCATTAGGAACTATCTAACAAAGCCTTTGCCGGTTAATTGACAAACATTCCTGAGAAGAACTTTTAATGGACAGTGTGTAAATGGAACTGTGTCCGTTTAAACTGTCCACTCTTTCCATTTGCAGCTTTTCTGAAGGCCTTAATATATAACATATGACGTCTATTCATGAATAAGTGAACTTAACTCTGAACTCCAGTCACCTGTCTAGACTCGCTCTCTGCCTGTCAATTGTCTATCTGCGTATGTGTTGGGAGCAGAGAGATACTCAGGGCTATGAGTCAGTGCTTTGGCTCTCCTCCATGTACACTGCATGAGCATCTTCTTTCTCTCTGTCTCTCCTCTCTCACCACTCGTCCCCACTCTGGCTTTGTTGTGTTACAGTTCTCCACTTCTGGATTTCCTGGATGCTAAGAAAAGCTTCAAAGTGCCGGAGAGGAGACAGTGCATAAGTCAGAGGGAATTTCAAGACTTTCTTTTTTCTGATGACAAAGCCAAAACCTAGCCTCAGCATAGCAGGAGGTGCCAGAAGAACGAGCCCTACAGCCTTCTAGTTTTTCTCTGTCTCCATCCCTAGAATATCTGACAGCAGCACTTCCCAACCACAGTGGTTCTCCATTATGGTCGTAGAGTACCACTCACCTATGCCAACTACACCTGACGTAACCAATTAACCATCTAACAACTCCTCTTTATACTGCTGTAGTAAAACCACTTTTGGGCAACTAATGGCCAGAACTCTCTGACACCAACATGTTCAAGCAATGTTGGACCAAAATGACCAAATGAGGATGTTTTAATGAGAACACATTATTTAAAATGAAAGGGTGAATAATGGCACAATGGCATAGAGGAACTGTTGGATCCCTGAAGAACTTTGTAATGAATTTTGGAGAACCTTTTTGTAAGAGCAGAATAAGAAGTGTGAGAACCTTTTTAAACTTTCAAGGACCTCTACATCGTTCAATTGGTATATAAGATATACAATAACTTTTAAGGAACAATTTGTAAGGTGACGCCAGCATTGAACAATAGGGGGCAACAAATCATCAGAAAATGCACAGTTCCTCCTCCTCCCTCTTCAGTTCTTACCAGAGTGTGTCCAGCAGTGGAAAGCAATGTCCACGTTAACTCGTTTTGCATCTGTTTGTATGACTTCTTTTCTTTGCTGCCTAACACGGTTTCTTGTTGAGAGTGGGTGGCAGTGGTCAATTGCCAAGAGCTTCAGACATCATTGTGCTTACTCTTTCTTTACTCTCCCTTCATATTTAGGGATCGATCAGCCAACCTGATTTATGAATTTGTCCTGAGAACGAGTGGGAAAAGAGCATTTTAGATTTTAGGTGTACCCTGGGCTTAGGGCAATAGCTGCACTGCTTGAATCCTAAGAGAGGCAACTGAAGGCAGCTGTCCTGATGCCTTGCTGCCTGCGCTGTCTCAGAAGTCGATACCTTAGAAGGCAGGATTGGCCACTGTGTCAGTGCTAGTGTTTTCTGCTGTTTTATTCCTGACCACATTGGCACTGACACAAAGCGAGGGATCCATCTGTGCTGCCTTAATAAAACAGAGAAACCTTAGCAGGCATTGGTTTAAACAAACATTTGGATTCTGACTAGGTGCCTCGCTGTCTCAGGACACTGTCTACATCCAACGTCCAATGTTAGACAGGCAATGTCTAGAACAGTGTGAATGGAACTGTGATAGGGGAACGCTCTAGCCCAGAGAATGATGAGAGCATTCCAGAACTGTATGAATGGAACAGAAGATTCTAGATGTTCAACGACATGATTGGGGGAGAGCATTCTAGAGAGCCCCACTGACGACATCAACCAAATGTTTGAGTTTGACAGTATCTGTTACAGAACGTCTATTGAAAGAGCTTCAAAGAACCCTTCAAAGAACCGTGTTTGCAGATAAGCAAGTGTGAAGGACCAGAACTTGTCTAAAAGCATCTGTCCAGGCCAAGAACCATTCAGGACCCTAATTAGCAGGTTTCTTGGTCCAGGGCTTTATAGCAGTGGAGCTCTAAAACTTTCCTCTAAAACGTGCAGCAACAACATGCCTATTACCAATTAGATCACTAGCAGCCAACAAATCACCTCTCCGAGCGGAGATGAGCAGGGTGGAGAGCATTATGAGTCATTTCTCTAGTCATTTTTCTAGCTGGAGCTAATAGAGTCGAGTGTGCTGCAATGCTCGTGTGTGGCCTCAACGGCTGCTCTGCTCACACACACACACACACACCACACTGACGGATTCTCACTGATCAAGTTACACACGCACACACACATACATTCATGGGCACACGCAGAGAACCAAAGTGTTCTCTTAATTGCTCTTAACAAGCCATAGACTCTATTACAACTTTATAAACGTCTTCATAAATGGAACTTGGATGGCCTCAACAAAGTAAAACAAAAAGATGAGTTATAGAAGCATGCCAAATTCCTGTAATTATGTGGTAATCACACACACACACACACAGGTCTGGAGAAGTTCATGTTTGCATGGTGTGCACATCAACAAGATAAGCCAAAGGAGAAAAAAAGGCCTGCAAAAGCAGCCGGACACGAGATGGAAAAAATCTGGTACTGGCACTGCATGTGTTTGACCGTGCAAGTGTGCATATATGAGTGCGTGTGAGAGAGAGAGAGAGAGAGAGAGAGAGAGAGAGAGAGAAAGTCTGAATGTGTGTGGCATTCAAGCCTCCTGCCCTCCTCCACCTTCTTCTACCAGTAATGTGAATCATAGGGCGAGAGACAGAAACAGAGACAGAGTAAGAGAGACAGAAGAATAGACAGAGGTCTGGTTGAGAACTTCTATGCTTGAGTAATCTCATTGATCTAGCAGACAGAATAGAGCTCCAGTTCCCCAAATGTTGCTTTGAAGTTCCATAAAGCACTGCTGCTCTATTAAAGGGGAATCCCACCGGTTTGTCTAAATTTCTGCATAATTAACACGTAAGCAAAGTCCAGAGAAACTCGCAGAGTTAGAACTGTTCACAGTGGTGATGGGAACCAGATGTATTAAGTGTGGCGTCCAAACTCAGTTCTGAAGGGAAAATAAGAACGTTAGAAGTTACGTATGTATAAAATATGTTTGTTATCTTCTTGGTTAGGAGGGTGTGGGTGGTTAAAGTGACTTTCTGAAAATTCAAATCAGACATCATCACTGGGCAGCTGTGGCACACTTTTGGGTAGCCCGTGTTCGACGCCTTTAAAAGTTCCCTTGCAGTGTTATACTTTTACATTACTCAAGAAGCTATGAATACCATTAAACTGTAAACACTGTAAAACTCTATGTGGGCCCACGCTTCAGTTCCTCACTTAATATCTACATATTAATCTACATATTATTTGCATAGTACTATCTGAATAATCAGCCTGCCATTAAAGGGTTAAATATCTAGTAATATTAACCAAGCCTACCAGTCCCATAGCTCTCTCTAGCCTCTCTTCCATTCTGACACCATTCCAGCATTCCAGACTAAATGATCTGTGAGGTCTCTGTATTGTTTTATTACTGTTGCATAATTATAATACTGTATTATTATAACAGCCAGAGTTAACCGAGTTTTCCACCCTTCACCGAGTGCGCACTTCAGTGTTTTATCCTGGTTTTTAGTGCAGATAAAGTAGAGTTTGATGTTCTTAAAGCGTTCATTGTTCTATGTGCTTAAGCAAGAATGCCGTGAAACATTCCAAATATTCTGGAAAGTGGAGGTAAGATTTAATGTGGCGATGAAATAATTTACAGCAATTTAGACACAAATCTCTGCAGAAAGGGAGAGGTTTCAGAATATGATTGTTATCGCAAATGCTACATTGCGTTACTGCAGGTGAGATATCCATGCAATAATGCGTTAATATAAATAAACAATTTTTTTTTTATACTCTCTTAAAGGGATGTCAGGTTGTACGTTTTTTATTGCTCCACTTCTGTGCAGAAACAGAAAACGGCCTGAGAATCTGATGTTTCATCTGAACTTTCATCATTTTGGTGAAGCATAAAAGAAGATTTAAAACCAAGGTATGAAATACAGGTGGTCCTATGGAATCTGGGACCCCTAATTAGCCTCTTGAACCCCCTAAATGTCGAACAATCCACATTGTGGATATATAATCCAGATGAACTGATTTATGATTAACTGTCTATTAAAATAGATGTTCCTCGTTTAGGCTGTTTAATCAACAATTCCATAAACCTCAGTGTTTGGTATTCTTGACTAACTAGAGATGCAACCCTGGGCTTTCTCAGAGTGATGGTGAATTGGTTCACTCAGTTGGTTCTTGATAGTTAAGCAATGGACACTATGCCCAGGATACCTCTCAAAAACTAATGCTACAGTACGTTTCCAAGAGACTTGTGAGTAAATTTCCCCGAACAAAGACAAACAAGGAGAAGCTTAAGATCTCCTCCGACCAAACTAAGAAAAGGAGCATTTCCAGCATATAGATACTACGGGAAATATGTTGCTTCCATTAAAGCTGGGATCAGTGCTGCTATAGTGGGTGAGTTAGCCAACATGGGGGTATTATGTAAACTGTTTAAAATAGTCAAAGAAATTGTAAGACAGCTTGTTTCAGCTTTGACCCTTTGACCTGTGTTTCAGAGGGGATTCCACTACAGAACTCTGTCTGAACATATGATGTGACTTTGTGCAAAACATACTTAGAATACTTAGAGAAATAGTCTATAGTGCTGTAGTACTCGAGTCTAATCCCAGTCTCGAGAGTGTCTCTGTCTTAACATTTATTGATCTCTGTTTTGTTTTGGTCTGAGTGAAATATGAGGCTGCATATTAGGTAACTTTTTCCAAAAGTTCAGTTCATATTATGGATATCAAGAACTCTTTAAACAGAACATGAGTTCTTTTGCTACAGGTTTCAAATCAAATGCATTCACTTCTGAAAAGGATAAACCTGGTCTTGGCCTTGTCTTGACTGTCTCGACTCGTGTGTCAACACCTCAGTCTCACTTTGAGTGGTCTTGAGTATGATCCTAGTTATCACTGCAGAGTACTACAGTCTCTACAGATTACTAGGCAGGTTGGCTACGGTTCAGTTCTCTACTCCTATCAATGTATTCCACTCCAGCATACCATGTTGCACTTGAGCTTCAGGGCAGTGGGGCAGCTCACAAGTGAAGCTGGTTTAGCTTTTTGAACTAGACCCCTCTCTTTAGGTCACCAGCTACTTCTTCTCTTTTCACTGCGGGCCAGAAAGAGAGTGAAACAAAGAGACGCCTTCTACCCCTCTAACCTGCACTCATTCTCTTTCTCTCTCTTTCCCTGGCTACCCAGCGCTCTTCAGAACGGTCGAGTGGATAAAGAGGCTAAACGCTCGCTCCTACCTGAGGAGGGGCGAACATTCAAACATTTACGATGAGGAGCAGGGGCAAAGAAAAGGGAGAGGAAGGAGGGAGAGCAAAGAAGCGAAGGGAGAGAAAGAAAAAGCTCTTGTGGTTTAGAGAGCGGCTCTGCTGAGAGCCAGGCTGTAGGGCTTTGGGGAAGTTTGTCTTGTAATTGAGTCAATTGTTGACCTCCTGTTCAGCCTGCCCGGCCTACTCTGAGGAGAAAGCCTCCGGAATAATAAATGTTCTCTCTCTCTCTCTCTCCCTCTCTCTCTCTCACTCACTCTCTCTATCCCTCTATTCTCAGTCCTTGTCTCCCCCCTCTACTCCCTTGTCTCAGAGCGATTGTGTCACGTCTCAAAGGCCATGATTTAGGGGGGAGCCGTACAATCTTTTCACTCTCTCTCTTTCTTCCTTCTTTTGCATTCTCTCTCTTTTTCATTCCTCCTTTTGTTCCCTCCGTGGGATGAATTCTAATCACCCACTCCTTCTTAGCACTCACCACCTCCCTCCCCCACTCATCCCTTTAGTCTCTTTTATTACCTAACTGTACACCTCTCTCTCTCTCTCTTTCTCTCTCTCTCTCTCTTTCTCTCTCTTTCTCTCTCTTTCTCTGGGCCAGACATATGAATGTGAGCAAATGCAGTGCAAGGAGTGTAGTGATGAGCCCACAGCATCCACGCACAGTGTGTCTGAAATGCAGTTTACTGAGACTTTGGGCAGAACAATGACACAGAATTAGTGGTGTTAATAAAAGAAGTTGTTTTCCAGCAAAACTCATATGGCGACCGCATCAAATCACATTGTGGGTTGTGACTCCTCATATGGTCCTGAGAACTGTGTACTGAGGGCAGCCAATCAGAGCACAGATCATATGTCTTACATCACTCCTAAAGGCGCCATAACAAAAACGACCTGTTTCATTTTAGAGGATATAGAGAGGCTGGGTAATGGATTCACGTAAAATGAATTATGGTCATTTCGGGTGCATAAAACCATATATACGTTATAAGTGGACCTCAGGAGTGAAATAAAATACAAGAAACATATTGGGCCCCTAAAACATTCTCCCCACACTCACATTTGAATCGCTGCTGCTATTTTACACTTGGTCTTAGAAGGCAGGAAGAACCCCCGAAAAACAAGACGCCAGTAGTCAACCAAACATTAATGAGCGGAATCAGCCACACTTCCAGTTTCCCCGCCCATTTTCTGTGCGGTCCTCCCATATTTTGCATGGGTGAAAGAGAGCATTCTGCGTTTTTCTGTGCACATGGCCCATGAACTGCTTGTCTAGGCCTGCTCGTCACTATTGTACAAACCAGAAATCTAAATTTCAACTCCAACTTCGAACGGTTTATAGAAGCCGGTCTTTTATCTCTACCCCTCCATTCAGGTATGTGGCTAGCTAGACACTTTACACCATCACAAAACTGGAACCACAATTAGTGTGCGGGGCATTGCACAGTAGGTAAACTAAATGGGAGATTTGTGTTGATGTAGCACATTGTCCTGTAGTATATATGATATATTCAGCGAGTACATCAGTCCAGTCATCTCAGACATCTTTCAGATACTCCATGTAAAACTCTGTGTGGGCCCACGCTTCAGTTCCTTCAGTTCCGCTTCAGTACATATTGTTTGCACATATTTCATATACTACATATTATTTATAGGGTGTAAAAGGAGGGAGTGAATTAATGCTACATCTGCACGAGCTGAGTAAGTAGGGCCAGACTGTAGACTGTATTCTGTTGTCTAACCACTAGAAAAGCAGGATGACATCAATGATCTTTTCCTTTCACCTTTGTTTGCCTCTCATTCCAACAGCTTTGGCCTTCAGCGCAATTGTAAGAAGCTGCACAGCGAGTTTTAACTACATCAATTGACGCTATCTGATAAGTTTATTAAATAATATAAATATTTAACTAATAATCTACTGCCAAAGCTCATGATGATTAGAAATATGATTTTAAAAAAAAGAGGAACACTTCTAACATTTCAAAATCAATACACAAGATTCTAAGCGCTGATAAAGAGATGGCCCCTAAAATCAACAAAATAATGTTCAACAGAGCCAGAATTATTAAGTAAAATGTCTGTAAATATGTAAAATAAATATCCTGCTGCACACAACAAATCCTGGCCCTGAAATAACGGGGCTCTTTCAGAACCATGTTTGTTTGTTTGTGCCGTTGGTAAAGAAACTGGATCACATAACAAGCTTCAAATATTTGGTGGGGAAAAGAAAGTGTTTCATTACTGTCGTCCCTAAAGCTTAAACTGGGGCGGGGCAGAAAATAGATCTCAGACAGCAAAGCCCTCATTTGACCCTTCATGGTCCTGGTTGAAATTTTGGGAGCCCAAAACAGCTTACTACTTAAGGGCTCCCAACCAAGGTACCAAATACAGGGTTCCTGGGGGGTTCTGGGATCCATCTATTAATCTCTTGGACTCCCATGAAAATCTCAAATTTACAATTCTCGGTCATCCCTGAAAACAGGGTTAAGAAGTTATGCTGACCATTGGAGTGAGTAAATGCTTGAATACAAATTCAGGGAAAAGGCTGTTGTTTAGGCTCCTTCACCCATAAATTGGGGCGCTTCAGCCTCAGGGTGGCGCTGTAGCAGGTTATGTCACCCAGTTTGTCCTTCATAGCCTAGCAGCTGTAACTATGCCCGGAATACCACTAAAGAACTCTACAGTGTTCCGTAACACCTTTGTAAATCGGAAAACTTGCCCAATTTCCCAGGAGAGTGGTGGAAAGAGTAAATTGTTACTCATTTCTCAAACTGAAGACAGAAGAGGAGATGTAAGATGCAAGAGTTCAGTTAATGTGCGGAAAAGATCATTACCAAACATTTCCAGAAAAAGAAAAACCAAATCAAACATTTTTCTCCATCGCCAGTGGAGTTAGCAGCCAGCCAAGGCTAGAGAAGCCAGCCAAAGTGCTTCAAAATGGGACATGAACTGCACGTCTAGGCTTGCTCGTCACTATCGCACAAACCAGAAATACGATTTACACCTCAAACTCTGGAAAGGTTTACAGAAGCTGGCCCTTTATCTCTGCCTTACCAGATGTGGCTAGCTAGACACAAGCAGTGCCACAATTAGTGCAAGTTACTGCATAGTAGGCAACTAACTAGACGTGTGTTGATGTAGTATATCGTCCTGTAGTATGTACAATATGTTCGGTGCATCAGTGCATGCGTCTCAGACATTCCGTGGTGTAAACTGCATTTTGTGCTGCGTCTGCACGAGCTGAGTAAGTAGGGCCAGACTGTAGACTGAAATCTGTTGCCTAACCACTAGAAAAGTGGGATGACATCAATGATCTTTTCCTTCCACCGTATCATTCCAAGAGCTTTGGCCTTCTGCCCCATTGTGAGGATCTGCACAGGAACCATTTTCTGTAGTTAAAGTGTAATAATTATATCAATTACAGATTTCTAATCTGTTTAAATAGTACACATAGCAAAAGCTATGAACTAATATCCTACCACCAAAGCTCAGTAGGATTCACAATTAGATTTAAAAACTGAACAGTTTCACTATTAGAAAAAAATTCAGTGGACCTAAATCCAGGAAAGGCCATTTCCTGTGTTATCCTCCCAGACATTTTTATTTTCAGATGTGTTAATGCATTGGGAAATGTAACGAAGCTGATGTACTGGTGAGTGTGGGGCACTGTATAGGCATGCAGCACGGTTCTAGCAACCCAACCAGGATCTATACCGTTTACCCTTCCAGGGACGACCTCACAAGACCTCGAACAAGAAACATGCCACCTTTACTTTCCAGCTTTTACTGTATGTAACCTCTTAAACTCCTCACACTCAGAAACTCACGCTACGAAACGTCCGTACTAGTTTTAGCTCCTCACTGCAGTTACTGAGTAATACAAGTTAAGCTCAACAGCTTTTCAAGAGCTAATGCTGATTTTCTTGGAAGCATCTGACTGTTATGAGTCCAGCCTGAGCTGTATGTATAGCTTCATCCAGGGTAACCTTTGCAGTCTGGTTCCCAGCTCAGTACACTTTGTAGACATGGCCCAGCTGTTCCATGAAGCTTGTAGGAAACACCTGCTTTGTGATTAGCTCTCTACAATAAATGATACTGTAATATAATATGGCCTGCGGACACTAAAAAGAGCCTCGTGCTCTCTAATCTACAGTGAAAGGGCTTCTTGCACTCCTTCCATTCTCTCTCTCTCCATCCCTCTGTCTCCTGTCCTCCACTGTGTGTCCCCTCTTCTCGAGTGTTTGTTAGGAAATCCTGAGTAAACCATGACTGTTTGTTCTCGCTTTGTCAACGAGCCGTTTTTATAGACTCCCACTGTTGACAGTCGCTCCACTTCTGTTGGCCTCGTGCACGCTGGATAACACTGTGCAAATATATGCGTTGTACACACTCGCAATCTCTGCAGCGCACCCACGGACACACAGCGCACGCACACTTAAGTGCACATCTCGCCCGAAGGACAATGCAAGCCAAACACTTTAAAACCATCGTACTCAAGTTAACTGACTGCGTAGATAAAACACTGAATAATTCGATTTAGCTAATTAACCAAGCCGGCACTAATGACACCTCCACATTCGTGCTCTGAGTGGTATGTTAGTAGATTAGGTTTATGTGATAGTATGTTACAGGATGCTACAGTATGTTAGGTTTTTAAAATGACCTGCAAGATTACTGTTTCAAAAACAAATAATGGCCGTGTGTCACAGCAGGGGTGAAACCAGTATGGGGAATCAGGGCACTCGGAATGGAGATCTACAAGATGGAGGATATTAAGCCACAAGTGCCGAATGATTTAAGCACAGAGAGAACGCTAAAATCAACAAAATAATATCCAACAGAGTCGGAATTATTCAGTAAAATGTCTGTAAATATGTGAATGAATATCCTGATACACACAACAAACCCAGGTTCTCAAATAACAGTGCTGTTTCAGAACCATGCTTGAATGTTTATGGAGGGGGAAAAGAAACCGGATCACATAACAATCTTTAACTATTTGGTGGGAAAGAAAGTGTTTCATTACTATAGTCCCTAAAAAATAGATCTCATAGAGCAAAGCCAACGTTTGACCCCTCATGGCCATTTCTACACAGCCCAAAATGGTGTTTTACCTGGGGCCCCCGTTCAGGATGTGAAATACACTTTACAGCGTTCCATAACATTTTTGTAAATCTGAAAACTTGCCCATTTCCCAGGAGAGCAGAACTGTTACTCATTTCTCAAACTGAGAACAGAAAAGGAGATGTAAGATGCAAGAGCTCAGTTAATGTGCGGAAAAAAATTGTTACCAAACAAAAAAGAGCATTTCCAGAAAAAGAAAAGCTAAACCAAACATTTTTCTCCATCGCCTGTGAGTTAGCAGCCAGCCAATGCTGGGCTAGCCAGCCAAAATGGGTCAAAATGAGACACGAACTGCACAGGCTTGCTCAACACTATGATGTTATGCTGTCCATTACAGTAAAATAGATGCTAAAAAAACAAATTCAGGAAAACAGGTCATTGTTTAGCTGATTCACCCACGAACTGGTAAGCTCCTGCCTCAGGGTGCCGCTGTAGCAGGTCGGTTCACTAAGTTGGTCCTTCATAGCCTAGCAGCTGCAACTGTGCCCGGAATACCACCGGAAAACTTTACAGTGTTCCGTAACACTGTTTTAAATCGGAAAATAAGGTCCCAGGAGAGCGGCGGAAAGAGTCAATTGTTACTAATTTCTCAAACTGAAGACAGAAGAGGAGATGTAAGATGCAAGAGCTCAGTTAATGTATAGAGAAGATCATTACCAAACAGAAAAGAGCATTTCCAGAAAAAGAAAAACTAAACCAAACATTTTTCTCCATCGTGTCTATCACCTGTTAGCAGCCAACCAAAATGTCACCCCCACAAATACCTGGAGATATTTTACACACTTCCCTTGACCCACATTGTTTTATATACAATATATAAATCCAGTAATTCTATTCCTATATAATATTTGTAATAGATGTAAATACACGAAAACAACAATTAAAGAGCTCATATGATGGAAAGCAGAATTCACCTTGCTTTTTTTAAATTAATGAATCTGAAGAAAAATGTATACACTGTTTAAGTTTTACTTTTGACACAGTCATGGCCATGCCTGGTACATAAATAATTAAATACAAAAATAAAAATCATAAGATAAATGACAGAAAATGAAGGACATTGGCCCATTAATTTATATATAAGGAAAACATAAACAGTAAAGGAATGCTTACACTCTTGTAGGTAGTAAATGCTTTGCCTAAGGGGATAAATTATATTTTGTTTTGCCCCTTGTGTCTAATAACTCAAATAAGGGAGTGTAACGGTGTACTGTTTTAGATCCCATAAAAGTCCATTGATATGAACAGATATTGAGGTAGAAATATTTAAGAGAAAAAAACTTTTGATATGCCAAAAATCTGGTTTCAGTAATCACCAGACAAAAACGAATCTCCACTCTGTGCTCCAACACAGAGAATTTAACCATAATATCACAGTTCACCTCCACCTCCTACTATCGTAACACGGCCAGCTTACTCAGAGATGCTTCCTAATTCTGTGTTTTACTCAGAACCACACCATGACATGGAAGGAAGATATGTTCCGACTTCCTGCTGCCATTGACTATACTGCAGGAAAGTCTGACAGACCAACAGAGACGACCCGGCATTAGAAGCATACAGACTTACAGATTCACGATGGTGTTACAGGACTACAGGGACACGGAGGAGCTGAGTGGAATTGCTGCTGGTAATTAGTTTTGGAGTTCAGCACAGAGTGTATGTTGGGTTGAGGAGGGTCATTTGATGGTGGTTTGGTAGGTGTGTGGAGGTATTGTTGGGAATAGCAGGGTGCTGGTTTGGAGCAGCTGCTCATTAGTTGTTCTTTGGCCCAAACTGTAGGCCTGAGGTTGGGTTCTATTCACCTTAACGCAGACAGATCATGGATCTCCGTGGGGGATTTTAGCCCAGCACACAGCGGAACCCCTACCCTAATACCAGCGCTATCCTTTCACGCATCATTTCAAAGCCCTATCTCTCCATATACCCCACCCCCCACCCTCCTCCTCTATCTCTCCCTCTGTCTCTCACTCTTGCTCCATGGCTGGTAACAGACCCATGACAATGGCCAGGCTGCAGCACCTTCTTTTTGTGTATTGGAGGACAATGCGAATGTCACACCAGTGCCATAAATGCTTCCTCTTGGCTCTGGGAGGAGAGCGTGATTCGCTGCTAAATGGGTCATTACCATGAGAAGGTGAGACAGTGAGAGTGTGATAATGACAGCCACAGGGTCTCTACTTCTGTCAAAGGAGTGTGTGACGGGCACGAATGCCACCAAAAAGCTCTAGTATGTGCTAAGGTGCTGTATAAAGTTGCCGGCTAAAATGCCATAAAATTATATTTTTTTACACAGAAATGCAGAAGAATTCTAGAGCTGTTTTTCTCAACATCAGTAGCACCACTTCATCGTCTTGTTTGACAGTTTGAACATTTGGCCCCTATATTACAGGGTTTTAGCCACACATTATAATTCCTTGGATATTACAAATCCCTGCTTACTTTGAAAGGTATAACAATCAGGTTAGCCTTGTGGGAGAAAAGTGCTTGTACGACTGCTTAGGCCCAGAATGATAGGGTAGCAAACTGAATAAACAGCAATATTAGAGGCTCAAACAGCTTCATAGACGTTTTGCCCCGCTTCTGCCGGTGGAAATGTGACTGCTAATTAGGAGTGGGTGATATCATGACACGACATGCATCAAAACATTTTGACGCGCAGATACAATGCGCTGATAGTGCCACATTTAGGAAAACTCCCATTAAACCGATTTTATTCAATGTACTGTGCTGAGCTCAGTCAGCTTTTATTGACTTCTGAGGCACCATGTTTGTGGGGGAACAATAATTGATTTTTTACATGGTAATTTTCCAACATTTCTAGATTAGTATTGGGACAAATTAGAACATACTAATGATATATACCAATGGTATACATGCATACCAGCATTATCAGCAAGAGAGACTACACTAAAAGTAGACTACACTAGAAATATTCATTATAATAGACAAAAAGCCTCATTATATAAGTACTGTGCCTTTGAATATTGATATATGTACACAAGCATTAAGTTGGTGCTATATTTTGCCTCATTCAAAAAGCAGGCCCGGCTGCAACACTCCTTATAGCTTCCATACCAATGGGCATAGACCGAATAGGTGTATTTAAATGTACTGGTTTTGGTCATATACTGTATATCATATATGTTATAACAACATAAAACAATTTTTGATGTAAATTTTGACATTAAAAATATGACATTTCAAAAAATATCCTTTTTGTTTGTTGCTCAAATCACAATAAAATCACAACATTACTGAAAGACTATCATCTATACTGCTGATTTAAACTTTAGTATAGGCATTCTTATGATGGCTGATAGAGGTCAGCAATATGGCAAAAATCTGATATTGCGATCATGATTAATATGATTATGAATAATATGTGATGATATTTATTTTTTTTAGGCGGCTGATCGTCAGAAAAACGTGTTTAATGAAATATATGACATACTATATTATATTATGGCATATTATATTACGTAATGTATATAAGGTCATATTTTCCACCCCTAGATGGAAAGCCCAATGAGTTTCCCAATATCTATTGATTGTGGAATGTCGTAGAAGCTCAGGCAAAAAGCTGGAGTTTACTTCAATATACTTAAAGTGTATTATTTTGGTAGTGGCTAATGTTGGTTTAGTATGGCAGCAGAAGGATTAATAGTTTGGAAGGTGTACCTACTGCATCTCTAACCAGAGAAGAAGACTGACATCTATTGCCCCAATAAAATCATCTAGTGATAATAAATCAAGGTAACTGGACTTGAAGACATTGTCCCATCACCATGACTTTCCCCCACTGAATGATGCAATGACCTAGATGAGTGAAAAACCTTCGTAGACGTAATGATCCAGTATCTCCTAAAATGATCAAATGAACGCTACAAAATTAAACAGTCTTGCGCCACATGGTGTACTAATCTAAATTAGAGGCAATTAAATATATAATGAAATCTCAAATTCCAGCCTGATTTCATTCATTTTTTGGGGTCATAATTCAAAATTAAATACAAATTCTGAACCCAATGCAGTTGAATTGCTACCAGATGCGTTTTTACAACCCTGACCATCCAAGCACACAGACAGTTCGACAGGCTTGAGAATGAGCTCAACATCACTTGCAAGATTCACAACACAATCAGTTCAACCATCAGATCAGAAACTCCTAAATGAATGAAGCCCTAAAGCCAGAGGGGACATTAGCATTTTAACAGTCAGGCTGGGGGCCTGTCTAAGCCTGTCTTGCCCCACACATGCACACTCACACACACACATAGGCCCTAAGCCGAGTACCCGGCCGGCCGGTTGCTAGACAATGTACTTGGTTATGTGGGTTATGTAAAGACCCTTGTGCACACAAAGCCAAAGGGGCTGTCGTTCTTCAGCATCCGCTCGTTCCACACAGAAACCCCCTCTCTCTCTGAGCGGCCATCACACTTCAGCCTGCTAAACGCCTTTACTCGCCCTCACTCGTTCTGTTTACGAAGGGCTGAGGCAGTGAATTATCCCTCCATTTCCCCCCTTCTCGCCTTTACTCCAGCCCTGGGGTTAAAACAGCTGCCTCCTTGACCGGCGTGTCTAGTACCACTGGAGAAAACTCACAACCTATGTGTGGGTGGGTGTCCAGGCTTTGGAGCGATGCCTCAAGGCTTCTTGGGCTGAGCTGGACAAGGCTCTTAGGAGAAAAATCCTCTGTCCAGGCTCCACCCAATGTGTAAACGTGCGTTTCTGTGTGCATCTTATAGGATGAAAAGTAACACAAAAATCAACAGATGACCTAAAAAAAGTCAGGCTAAACTTTTTACAGAAGCTACAAGTTTCAGTTTCTTTTGTTACCAAGTTTGCGGTCTGGGTTATATGGTACTAAGCAAACATCTGAGCACCTGAGGCAAATCAGCTGGTTTAGTGGGGCTGTAATGCACTCATGTGACTGTTCTTATGTTAACTGTATTTATTCCAATCTTATATAGTGGGTATTCTGGTAGGATCATGCTTGCTGATTATAGTTTAAACAATTTTCATAGGTTCCATTTGCAGAGACCAGCATTTATATGTTTATATATATATATATATATATATATAATATATATATATATATAGACAAATAATGTATTAGCATGTATTATGCATTAGCAAATAATGTATTAGCATGTAAATCCACTACATGCATATAATAAATACAAATAACCATTAATGTAGAAAAAGAAACAATTTTAACAATTTCTTGTTTACTGAAAAGTCATTACTATCTTGTATTATTATACTATAATCTTGTATGAAATTCCAAATTCCAGTTAAATCCCATTTTCAATATAATATAATATTTTATACATAGTTCATTTAATAATTTAATATTATATTTAATATTTTAATTTAATTGAATATATTGTTTAATAATGGAACATATTTAATTAAGCTTTGGGAATCATTTGGCTAGTAAAGTATATAACTATATGTTTATATAATTCTAAAACGCCATATATCCGTTAAATATACCCTATTTTTTTGACATCATTACATAAAAACAAGTTTGCATGTGTGTGTGCTTGCTTGGTGGTGAGCCGCTCACCTCAGAGCCTCAGCAAACACTCAGTCTTTGACTGAGGGAAGTCAGCTCCAAAGATGAGCAAATAACGGTAAATAACTGCGACTAACCGTAATTCTACCACAGCAGGAAAATGAGCCATAATTCATAACATAATCTACCCCTACAAACCCTCACAGACACGCACGTGTTAGCACGACACCTGAAGGCATTCCTCTACTGTTGACTGAGGTGAAAATGACTATTTCCCGCTGTCCAGCACCAGAGACTGCTCCCAGGGCTGAACGGTTTGGGGAAAATATCTGATTCTGAATGTTTTGGATTGATTTAAATGCCGTTATTTAATATATATGGAGGTCCGGGACTGCTATTTGGCAGAAGGCCAATGCATCCACATTTTCGGGCTGTAATACTGAATCTACTGTCCCAGTCTGCCAGTTAGTTGCGGTTGTGCTGGCTTGCACCCCAAGCTCGAGTGTTTTGTTGATTCCGAATGGTGTAATTCATCTACACAAGATCTGAGCTGGGTTCAGTTTCACTGCTTAAAACGTAAGTCAATGTTGAATAATGTTACTGGAGTCAAATGTACATTTGTACAACACAATTACTGCCGAAAGTAAGTAAACTTAAAGACAGACTTGTGCTGTATTTCCTTCATGTGGAAATGACGCATATCGCTGAATCAACCGAAATCAGCTCAGTGGAGCCTCATTTGTCTGGTTTGGTTTGGACTTTCCCGTAGCGCAGTCTGCTTTGCGTCAGTGTATGAGGGTGTGTATGAATGAGTGTGATGCTACGTGAGCTTCTCGCTGCTTGAACGTACTGTATAAGGAGAGGAGGGATCGGCTCTGAGGGAGAGGCTTTGACCTTTGACACCCACTTTCCCTTAAAACACAGCTATTGCATGTGCTCACAATCACACACACTTTCTCACACTTCTTCTCACCCGGCGTGTGTGTATAAATCTCTCTCTATGACAGGCCACTCCACAGTCTGACAGTCTAATAGGTGTCGTTGGGCGCAGGTGTCTCCGCAGGGAACCGCTGACCGCACTACACATGCACACCTGCTCATCACGGACACAACCTGCTGCTAAAACACTCAGGAGAAGCCCCTCAGAAGTTCAGCACATCAACAAAAGTGTGTTGTAGCATAACAGACAAATCTCACTCGCAGCTCACGCAGAAGAGTTTGGGCCAAATGTGCAATTTCTCCAGGTTAAATCCAGAACATGCTTGAGTGTGAGATCTAAAGAGGACAGGACATTCGTTGATTTGAATAAAAGTTGTGTCTTCATGTTTTGACAAGTCACAATCTTGTTTTGACAGGGGCTTTCACTGCATTTTGGCATTGAAGCAAATCAGAAGTCAGACAGGCAGACCTGAAGCTGTCTATTCAGGAGGTAAATCTATTCAGGATGTGAAATGTAAAACCACACGGTGTAATTAAGCATGAAATTATCCTCTTATATATGAGCTATGTAAGAACTGTAGGAACTCAACTTCTAAGGCTTAGAAATGACCATGTAATGAACTTTCTACCGGGACCAAACTTTCATGGCACACCTCTGAAACTAAAATAACAACAGCGCTGCACAATACTGGAAAAAACTGACATTGCAATTTTTCCACCTGCCATATATACTCATCATCAACAGAGCAGTTTCACCCAGACGGCAGTTTTGGATTGCAGTGCTATTGGGAAGAAAGATAAAGGTCACCAGAAACAATAAATGTTGATAAATGTAGACTGATATGGGGAATATTTACTGAGCTACACATACAGAAGTAGCGTCTCATTATGGCGTCGGGCCGCCGTGTTTGCTAACGCAACATGCCAGACGTCTTGGCATGGAGTTGTAGAGGTTCCTAATGGTGTACTGTAGAATCCATCCCATGCAGTTTGAAGCAGCTTGAATATTCAGACAGTTCCTGCAGATTTTGTGGTAGGGGTGGAGGTGGAGTGACACCAGGCCTTCTGGACATGTGGTGTGTAACAAACCGTTAAGGTGCCTCCACACACTGATTCGTTGGTCACTGAAGGTGACCCACTGCCATTCTGAGTTACTCCTTGGCAGTCTGGCACAGCACCACTGCAGTCTTTTGCAACACTGACGTAATGTGTTGTTGTGGCATGTTGGCCTGTTGGGTCAGTCAGGTGCAGTGATAAGGGTCATCCTTGTTTAAGCCACATGCGCCACAGAGTGTGCAACTTGAATCGTTTGCATGTCTCACGATGTCAACCCTACCCACAGTTCATTTCTGTCGGTTGACTCTTCTGGGTGCAACTTTGTGCAGCTATTGTTTTGATGATGAGTGTATATTGCGATATGAATAAAAAGATGACTTTTGTTATTTAATAATATTGTTCAGTGTAAAATAATTGGGGCTGAAAGTGATAATGATAGAAAAGCTGAGAAATGACTTTTCTAACACTCCTCTAAGTGTGAACCATTTTATCCTGAACTTTGATTCTTTATAATTGGTTTTAGTGGACCAAACACAAAAACAGGTGAGCACTGTGACTACTCTTCTCTGTGTATCTGAGAAGCCTTAGATCAGGAGTTCAGGAACCAGGCAAGCTTTTCTTTTGTATTAAGCATTGTATCATTTAATCTGTCTTGACATTGCACATCCTGTGATGTGAATACGGTGCCTGCACACATTGCAGTGACAATGCTGAAACCATATATTGTGCAGCCTTAACATGTATTATGGAGTAATAAGACTTCAGGATGTGGTAATGATGGGATTTGAACTTCTACAGTTTCACTCCACAATCTACAGCGAAGCCAAAAGCTAGTGTTAATCACTTTTTACGAGTAGCTCATCCTGGCTCACCACACAGTAGGGACGAGTTAAAAATGATCATCAAAGTACGTAGGAAATACCAGAGATACAACAAAATTAAATACTGCCCAAAAGCCAAAACCAGAATTCAGGGCACACTATAAAAGCCAAAACCAAAGCATCACTGCCAAAGGAGAACAAGCATCTCCAAATGGGCAGCTTTAAAGGAGAGGGAAATTTTTTATGTGAGTCAGTGGAACCAGACTTTTCCCCAAGCAATTTTGAACAATTTCTCATAAAATCATAAAACACACACAATGTAAACAGCAGCCGCAGCTGTGTTCAAATGACGCATGAAAGTACAACTCAAACTTTTCAGTGACCGACATTTCCAAGCTTCTCTACTATCAGTTTCCCTAGTTATAACTATCAGTGTATGTGTGTCTCCCTGATTCCCACAAACGGTTGTTTACAGCACCTGAGCAGAGGTGAGAGAGTAAATGCCGGCTCTGTGAGAGTGTGTGTGTGGAGCTGCGGGATGAGCCACCAACCCCTCACCTCAGTGTTTAACCAGGTGTGAGCACAGTTTCCTCCCTCTCTGTCCACCTGGGACAGACTTTCACCGGGACAATGGATATACAGTCAGAGTACACAGCGCTATCTCACACACGCCCCAGCTCAGCTTTCCCACTGTCAGTCGCACCCTAACTTCCATCATCTTAATGGAACGGATCTCACGTTCCTTATACAACTTTAGCTCACTTCGGTGGTCTGGGACCTCATCTTCCTAAGAATCTGATCAGCTTTTCCAGCTCTGGGCTCCATTTATAACAAATAATCAATATGACACAGTATGAGTCATATGAGTCAGTAGCCGAGTGCTCTCTTGGTACTTATATATCAGAGCAGGGAATATGACGACTGGTACGTATGCTCATATCAGGGAATATGACAATATCTGGTCATTACTGAAAAAAATAACACCACAGTGTGTTCTTAATATGGGTATCATCAGTACTTCTTCTGTCGCTTCCATCCCAAGGCCCATCTGACAAGAACTACAAATCACAGTACCCCACCAGAAAACCATCAACTTTTCTAAATATGTATATAATTATTTAATAAATATTTATATTAATCTACTCAATATAACACTAATATGGTCATATATATTACCGGCCCACTTCAGACTACTGCATTCCCTAACTACAGGCTCAAAGACCTTTTAGAAGGCACTTCATGGCCCACTGGTGGTCCATGGTCCACCCTGTTCTAGATCATCATATACAGGCCATTTTTAGTTAATTATAAAGACGTAAAGTTCAAAATCCTAAATGTAGACATAGAACCTCTTTTATTTATCTTGTATTAAACAGTTACCTGTTTGTTCTAGTGGTTTAATCCCAGACTTGGTTTATATATATGTACATAAAAATTAAAGGAAGTTTTGACCTCAGATACGCGCGACATGTTGTGTATTGTGAGCATATGTTGTTCTGCCATGTTACATTTTTGCCCCACTGCCCACCTGTAAGCTTACATTTGCTGAACTTGCCTGTAGGTGATGTTCCTTTCAGTCCAGTGGACCGGTGTCAGCATGGGCCTTCAGTCCTCCACACAAAACCGCTCGCACACAGACAGAGAGAGAGATCAAACTAGTGCAGGTCCACTTGTGCTCTTTCTTCTGTCCTTTTATCCTCCTGCGCTCTGGTGTGCCACTGAAGATGTACTGTGTATCCACTAAACTTGTAACCCCTTTCTCTCTCTCTCTCTCTCTCTCTCTCTCTCTCTCTCTCTCTCTCTCTCTCTCTCTCTTACGCTCCCCCCAAACCACTGATGGCAGGTGGACTTGTCTCCCGTGAACTCTCCTGACAGAAATGTTTAGAATGGGGGTGAATGGGGCAATTGTGGATGAGGGTGGGAAGGGATATGCAGGGTTGGGGGGTGGGGTGTGGTGTGGTGGGTTGGGTTGGGAGCTGCATCTGGGGGAAGGAGGAATAGCAGCTCAGAACCTGAAACAACAACAGCTGCAGCAATGGTCCGATGGTGCAACATTTGCCATTGACTAGGAGGAGCATAGAGCCATTGCTGATCCGATCTCCCACCTTTCCAGTTAAAGGAATAGATTTGCAAAATTTTCCTTTTCCTTTAACTCCAACATCTTTAATCTGCTGACACGTGGTCTGTGTCGCTCTTTTAGTTTTTCACTGCAGCTAAAAAGTAACAGAAGCTCATATGCCAACAATCTGTGATACAAAGTAATGCTTAAATGGTGCAGAGTCTCAAACAGACTGTGCTTCCTGGCACAGTACGACACACTGTTATACTTAAAACGGAGTACAGGCAACATTCAAGATGGCTGTTACAGCTAATTCGGGCTAGTTCAGGCACCAGCCTTATCTCTGTTGTTCTGCCGACTCTGAAATTAGGAGACAACAAGGAGGAGAACACAAACCTTACTTAAAACCTCAGGAAAAAACCCAGTTACTGACAAATTACAGCACCTCACTTGAGACTGCAAAATCTTATTTTTAGACAGCAGCCAACAGGCAGTTCCAGGTAATGTTAAAGATCTGGGAGATGCCAATTCAAAGAAAACAACAAACAACAGCAAGCAAAAGTGTCATGCATGTGGTGAGTATAAAAAGGGATTCTTCCATCTACACTCATCATCTAAGGATTAGCTGCTCTCAGAAGGAAGTGTTGGAATGCAGTGCTACTGGGAAGGTAGATAAGGTTAGCAGGAACAATAAATGAAGATGAATTTAGACTGATATGGGGAATATTTATTGAGCTACACATACAGAAGTAGTGTCTCTCAGTATGGCATCTGGCTGCCGTGTTTGCTAACACAATATGCCAGACATCTCGTTTTAGAGTTTTCTAATGGTGTCCTGTGATAATCCATCCCATGCAGTTTATATATTCTCACACAGTTCCTGCTGGTTTTGCGGTAGGGGTGGAGGTGGAGTGACACCAGGCCTTTTAACGTGTGACGCATGACAACAAACTGTTCATCCTGTCACTGACCACGATACCTCCACACACAGATCCATTTGTCATCTCCACCAAGACAAAAGCGGGACTCAACAATTAAGATGACCCGCTGCCATTCTTAGTCACTCCATGACATTCTGGCACGACACCATTGCAGTCTTTGGTGATGTTGACATGGTGTTAAGGACAGTCATCATAATGGTCAGTGTGCATGTAGCTGTCTGCCAATGGTGCTGGCATTAACAGGATGACTCATAAAGGGCATCACTGCTCGCTGAATGTCTGCAGTTGTGGCTGTTGGGTCAGTCAGGTAAAGCAATAAGACCTGTCCTTACTTTCCTAACTTGTATCAAAGACACAGCGGGGCATGAATCTTGAATCATTCACATGTCTTACAGTGTGAAACCTACCCACCAAGTTTCATTCCTGTCGATTCAGTCCCTTTTCCTCTGTTTTAGTTACACTAATAACATAACTGTGTGTGTATTCATTACAGAAGTCAAGTTATCTCTGCTGTTGTTAATGGGACTGGTAACTCTGTTGACATTAGTGGTTTTAATAAAATCCTGATTTGTATAAAGTAATTGTGTTAATGTTGTATGTGTATTGTTAGAACCTGTTGTCAGGTCAGGATGTCAGTTTCACTTTCTTCATTCTTGTATGTCAGCACACACACCCTTGTGTTGACTGGTGATAATTATCACCATTATACTAGAAAGGAATCTTTGCATCTGACCAGTAGCTGTGTGATGTGCTGACAGAACGTCCTTCTGGTGAGAAAACCACCACACTACATTAGCCGTCCTCAAAGCATGGGGGGTGGGGGGCGGGGGGAGATGATATCACATGTGCGTGGGAGTGTGTGGCAGGGTATGTATTTAGTGAGGGTTTTTTAAATAAGTGGGACCAGAAACAGCAGGACCCATAAATATATGAGACATTAGAATAGAAAACCACTAAATTTCTATATATATATATATTTAGATGTAGATTAACAGAATTACTGAGGAACCAACAAATATATATTATTAATATAATATAATATAATATAATATAATATACTATTCACATCTGAAGTTGTTTCGACTGGCATGTTCCATGGCAATCTGTGTAGACTGAAAATTGATATAGTTTTCCGGGTGGTGTTTAAAGTGTGTGTATAGTTAATTGGTTGGCAAGCTTGTTGTTTTATATCAGCCTTTTCCGTTGTATCAATTTTAAACAAAGCATAAAACAAAGCATAAATTACAGACGCCTATCTATATCTATATATTTAAGCTAGATCTTTTTTTTTTTTACTATACCTGAAAAATGCACTGATGATACACTGAGAAAAGTGCATTGTAGGGTCATTTTTCACAATGCTGACACCATATGATTACATTGCCCACCCATAATTGTTAGTTTCTTTGCAGCATTTTGAGTGAAACTTTACAATTTGTCGAAGCGAGTTTCTCCAATCATTTACCAAGAAACTAGAAAGACCTATCTCTCAGTACATGTATCTATGGGACCTTCACATGACCCCTGCAGCTGAGAGCGCTGTAACTCAGAGGCAGCGTGCAGGACATGCTGGAGACCCTTGGGTAAATTAATGGGTGCAATTATTACAGACCTGAGGAGGGACTGCAGCTCAATGAAAAACAGATGCGTAGCGTCCAGCTTGCATCCATACTGGGTCACTCCTTAACTGACATGACCTGGTCTTGCACACGCACACATGCACACTCTGTGCCAGTAAATAATAGCTTTAATGGCTTACGAGCATGACTGCTGCCATAAAACCTTCATACTGTATTAGCAGGCATGGGGCTGAGGGCCGGAGCAGTACAGCAGTCGTGTTATATGGCTGGTAATACGGACTTTTTCAGGAGAAATAACACTTTCTTTTGTGCTTTTCGTGCTTTAAAGCAGCATGCAAAGTGTGTGAAGGAGAGTGAGTCAGTCTTTGAACATGTTGTGGCTCACACTTTCACTGATTCAGCTGCTGAGTGGTGTTTTTTTAGTGTCAGTGATGTCATCACCATGTTGCTTTGCTCTTTGGCTAAGGTGACAGTCAAACACTGTCTAATCTCCCTCATTACTACTCTTTCATTTCTTCCTTAGCTGATAAAGATGATATCTCAACACTGACAGGCACACATTTAGCTAAAATGGAGTCATGTCTGCTGACAGGAGGTACCTAAAAAGTAATTGTCCGTGTAAAACAGACACTGAAGGACAATAACGTACAGAGATCCGTACCGATACTGAGATTAGTGAGTAATAGTGATTTACTTACACTTTAGACTGCTAATTCTTCTATATGAGAGTGTTTAAGGGAGGCACTGAAATTTCAGCTATTGAAAACATTAGACTGAAAATACTCAAAAATGTCACTTTGAATTTTCAAAACAAAAAAAATGAAGCAGAAACAGAAAATAAAATATTTGTAGGTAATAAAAAAACGAATTTGTAATGACTGTATAACACCCAGTAATTTTTCCACTACAGATCTGATATCACTGGGAACTGGAAAAAAGTCAGAGGCAGTGCCAGATAAAGTGGTTTAGTTCTTTTTGATATGTTTAAACAAGTTCAAGAGACCAACAAAGCTGCTTTGGCACAGAGTTGTTTCACAGGGCTAAGGTTTTCTGTAAGAGCTCAAAAAGATAAAAACCACTCAAAAAGGTAAAAAAAATCACAAAGAAGATAAATGGAATAAAAATAATAACTGATTACTAAAAAACTAACTAGTAACTGAATTAAAGTAACATGAAAAGAACACAGTTACTCATTAAAGTAACAATCAGTACGTGTATGTGCAGGGTGTGGAGGCTCTAAGTTTTCTCTCCTAGCCTTCTCTGCCCTAAAAACTCTCCTCTCTCTTACTGTTCCAGTATTCCCAATAAACCCAGGGCTCCTGGTCCTCAACCAGTCAGCGTCATGCTTTACTGTTTTACTGTCCTAATCAAGCCTTTGTTGATTTTTGTCTTTGTTGGAGAAAATTTCATGATAAAACAGTAAAAGAATAACAGGTAAAGAATGTTTTGCATGCTTCTGTAAAGATATGGGTGAGATGTTTAGGGGTGCCAACATTTAAAACCACTAGTTGATGGTGTAATTTATTTTACTGTGGAAAAGGAGAATGTTAAGTTGGAGCTGGTCATCTGAATTAAGATGTCTGTATTTGATCATTCTACTGCATCATTTTCAAATGCAAACATCATTGTTTATTAATCCATGTAGATCCAGCCCCAAATTCCCCATGCATTGGCAGATCTATACCTAGGCACATCCCTAGTTCGTTCATTGTTTCTATGGAGCAAGGCATTTACCTGCTATACTAAAGCCCATGTGCGTATGTGTTTCACTTTTCAAGGAATATCGCAACATGCATCAATATAAACACAGTTATGTATTTTGTCCACATCTTCCAGCGTTTTCTTTAACTGCATAACTTATATCAGCTACTTTATTCCGAGAGTATTGTGGAAAGAGAAAGGCAGTTCATTTATAAGGCCCCTGCTCTGCTCAGCATGTTTATAATTCAGAATTGTAATCCGTTTCCATTAAGTTGACGAATCTGTCAGTCATACTACTGTCAGTCAGAGACGCCCCTATAGCCTCGGTGTGTCAGCACGACAACACATCCTCCATCTTAGATCGAGGCGGAATCGAGGCGGAGGAGAGATGCGGGTCCTGATTTTTTTTCTTCCCTCTCATGTAAAGCAAACAGAGCAGGCTGGCACGAAAGCGCTCATAGCAGAGCGAGCCTTATCAGATCTCCAGCTCTGACTGAAAACTAGCATTACTGCAGCAAGCAGTGAGTCCCAAAGAACACTCTGTACCTCATCAGCCCATTCCAGTTCAAACCCCGCCCCCCACCCCAAACATCCATCCTGTATAGCCCTTACAGGCGGGACAGATTCAGATTTGCTTCCATTCAGCAAGATTTGAAACACATCAGTGAAAGTGGTGCACAGTGAGCTTCAAGTAGCCATGCTGAACTTAGGGGACAGCTAAAAGCAGTCCGACTGAGAACCATAAAGGGATCCACCAACTTAAGACACTGTCCTGTCAGCTGCTGACCAGCAGATGGTACAGAAGCGGAAAGTCCAGATCCATCCAATTCACGAACAGGCCTGCACTCACACAGCACACCTGAACTGATGGACTCACATAACCAGTCCCCATCTCATCTTTAGCCCTACACGAACCTCATAAGTCCCTCTTTACGTAGTCTACGGTAACAGCGCTGTCACCCACTGTCCTCTTTACTGTGCATCATGTGTGATACTGGGTGTTCTGAGGGGTGCGTATATTGTCTGTGCTGGACACTCCGGTGTGTGTTGTAATGTGGACGGTGTGCATATAGCACTGCTGGACTGCTGCTAAGTGTGTATGACAGGGTGCATCTGATTTTGTAATACATGATCACAGTATTCACAGTTTCCTTACGAAGATGCTCATTAACGTACACAGGAATGTGTTTACACGATGATTCCCAAAACATGTGACGTAAACTGGAGTCCCGGAGTTGCAAGACTGAATGTACAGCTCTCTCCTCTTTCTCTCCGTCCGCCTTCTTCACTTTTTCCCTACTTTATCTCTCTTCTCTCTCTCTTTTTTTTCTTTTTTCTTATATCTGTCTTATCTTTTTCCTTTTTCGTCTCTCATCTTTCTCTTCTTCCATGCTCTCTTTTTCTTCTCTCTCTCTCTCTTCTTTCTCTCTCTCTCTCTCTCTGTCTGTCTGTCTCTCTCTATGCATTCCTCTGCAGATAGTTCACTTCTCAGTAATATAAACAGAGCAGTGGAACACTAAACTGATTCCTAAAGTGCAGAAACATTAGGGAAAGCGTGCTACAGAATGGGCAATAATATGTTACAGTGAAGGGAACGATAGAAGAAAGTTGTGTATGTTAATGAGGCATGTATAGATGAAAGAAAGAAAGAAAGTTTGGAGAGAAATGTGTTTCACAGGAAAGCCTGCAGAGCTCCCTCTTTCTCCTTCTCTTTCTGATTCGCTCGCTCAGACTGCTGCTCCAGCCCACCCAAGAAGCAGCAGCAGCCCATGGGCATAAATCTGAGAGCCTGACTCACTGTGGATTTAAAACAATCTGCAGCGTCTCTCTCTCTCTTTCTCTCTGTCTCACTCTCTCTCTCTCACTCTCTCTCACACTCTTGCTTTCCTCTCCTCTCCTCTCTCTCTCTCTCTCTCTCTCTCTCTCTCTCTCTCTCTCTCTCTCTCTCTCACACTCTCTCTCTCTCACTCTTGCTTCCCTCTCCTCTCTCTCTCCCTCTTGCTTTCCTCTCTCACTCTTGCTTCCCTCTCCTCTCTCTCTCTCACTCTTGATTTCCTCTCTCACTCTTGTTTTCCTCTCCTTTTCTCGCTCATTCTCCCTCTCTTCTTTTCGTTCTCTCTCTGTCACTCTTTGCTTTCCTCTTTTTATCTCTTTCTTCCTTTTGCTCTCTTTCCTTTCACCCTCTCTCTCTCACTGTCTCGCTTTCTCTCCCTTTTTTATTTCTCTCTATAACTGTCTCTCTCTCTCTGCCTCTTATGTCTTTCCCTTTCCTTCTTTCACTTCTTCCAACTCTCACTCACCCTCTTCTGTATCTTTCCCCCCTGCTTTCCATCTGAAAAGCTCAGTTGGTAATGAAACAAAACTCTTTCTCAGAGCTTGCCAACAATATTATTTGGCTGAGAATTAATTGTGTTTGGCATTTATAAACTGTGTGTGTGTGGGTGTGTGTGTGCGATTGTGTGTATGTGTGTGTGTATGTGTGTGTGTTTGTGTATGTGTGTGTGTGTGTTTGTGTGTGTGTGCGATTGTGTGTGTGTTGTGTTGGGGGGTCGTGACTGTGTGTTGTGTGTTTTTGTGTATGTGTGTGTATGTGTGTGTGGATGGGGTGTGATTGGTGGTGTGTGCAGGTGTGTGTGATGCTATGATTGGGGGTGCTGACACAGTGGTAAACACAGACAAATATAACAGGACATTTCAGCGTCACACATTAAGACACACCAGATAAACCTATTAGATATACTGCTTATATATAGGTGTACTGTGCAAAAGACAGAGACCACCCTTCAGTTACCTTTCAGATAATGCACTTCCCTAAGGTACTTGAAGTCAACGTGAGTGATAAGTGAGCTTCCAAAACTGTGGTTTACCATGTTATTAATAGATACAGAGAACATGGGACTCCTAACCACCGTGCAAGGCCTGGTAGACCACCAAAACTGTCCACATCACAACACGTTTCGTTTTTGAGAGAGAGCAGTAAGTTAAGCTTCACTCTCAATTCAGATCTGAAACAATCCACCAGTGCTTCTGTCCATCCTCCCACCGAGAGCAGACAACTCAACGATATGCAGGTGTAAAAGGATGTGAGTGTCAGTAAACCCAAAGTGCTAATCAAACAATTACACTGCTGTTGCTCTCGGAGAAATATGACAGCTATAATAAAGGGATCTGTTCTGTTTGGCCGTCTGTATAAATATATATGCCTTCTGTCTTTTTTCCTGATACTGAAAAATGAATAACTTTGATCTGTGACTGTGATCAGTGGAGATCAATAGAATGACGGGTGGTCTCTCACTTTCACCCAGTACTGTACATGTGTGTGGCCATCAAAAGTCTTTATCTCTTCTCGTACAGAGGGAACGAGTGAAGGCCGTTTTGAACACGATGCCTCCCTGCAGGGTCGCTGTCAAACCCACTTCGCCACAGATTACAAAACTCCATCAAATATACTCCTTCTTCTGCATCCGCAAACAATCCCTGGAAGGTAAATACATGCAGGCCTGGTATTGTTTCAAACAGATCTGCTAATTGAGTAGCCACTCTGTTGTATCTAATTTGTCAAACGCAGAAAAATCCAGGAGAGGAGAAAGGAAACATCAAAGCCGTATAATTACACTGATGACAGCACACGACTCCGCCGTCTCTGTGGCAACCGGAGCGAATAATAAACACCGCCCCCTCTCTGTTCTCACAGAGGTGGACATCCGTGAGTCATCACCATACACACACATACACGTATACACTGACGCTGTTCTAAATACACAAGAACATGGACCGGAACACACAACTGTGTACAGGACTTACAGAGAGGGAGAGAGGGAGAGAGGGAGAAAGAGAGAGGGAGAGAGAGAGAGAGAGAGAGAGAGAGAGAGAGAGAGAGAGAGAGAGAATGCACCACTATTTATGGCATGTGTGGCCCATTTTTTATTTCACACTCTTAGTTATAAAAGACGCTACATATAATACATATATACAGTGTATATACATTAGGGGGTGCACAGACTGGTCAGCTTTACTGCTCGTCAATGACACTTTAAGTGTCGACTAGTCACTGATCGCATGATTAGGACACTATCAACATGGACACCTCGGAGAAGACAACAGGTGAGGAGCCTGGTGATTTTGAGCTCTATAGGCGAGCAGTCTCTGATGCTCTACACTGCCTCATAGATCAGATATTGGCCGACATTATTCCCAGCTTCCTGACGACTACAATAAAAAAGTCACGTGTCATTGGGAGAAGGGCATAACGTCTTATAATCCTATTTAGCCCAAGTCGCAATCCAACTCGCAGAATTACAATATTCTAAATACCTCTGGCTGTTTGGGCAAGGCTGCCTAGGGTGCACCAAAGTCGGATCAAAAGTTGTATGTATGAATAGTATGAATATCCAGTTTCCTGAGAAGCAGCAATGCAATCTCTGACCTACTGACCTCTACTTTCATTTTTAAAAGTTGGATTTTTAAAGTCGCGTAGTGCTAAGCGTGATTAGTCAGCATCGACTCTACTTTCATCAGACAATATGTTAACAAGGCTAAAGTGCTGCCACCCCTAATATATACATAATAACACACTCAGACAGTCTGTACAAAGTCCTTAGGCCCACTACACTTCACTTGGACCATCAGATAGTGACTTATGCACGGAGTCCACACACTGTTTCATCAGTTGGATTTAGTCAGCAGTTGAAAACAGTGACTACCTGCAATGTGCAATGTAAATGCAACATCACTGGTTATTGTTTTATTTACGTATCACACAAATAAAAAAATAAATAAATAGTGTGGGATGTAATGTCTTCAAGTATCATGATGATATATATTTGCCATATCACCCTCCCTTACGTGATGCATACTTTTGTTTGCCATATTGCCCACCCTAACTCATTTACGTGCGTACCATCTACAATGTAAGATTCATCTTCTAGTGTATCTGCTATCTATCTACATCTATCTAATCTATTATCTATTCCTATCATATCTATCTATCATCTATCTATGGAAATCACATCTATCTTGGGCTATCTAGGCTACTATCTTCTTCATACAAGCACAACAGTGTTTTTCCATTTTCCATTTTCTAACTTGAAGACTTCATGATGAAGCGACCCCAGATATATTACAAAAACACTATAAGATCTTGTTACATTAATTTTCCAATGGCTGGAAGTAAATCTTATTATGTCACCATGCTTTAAGCATTTCAGAACTATGATATTCGAAGACAACAGTGATGATATGCTAACACAGTATATAGCCTAGTAAGTTCACCTTTCACACCACTGCTTCATCAGCTGGAGCTCCACTGTGTTACCTGCTCATCACAGCCTAAAACATACTGATCTTGTTTTATAATGGAGAACTGGACCATGTGTCTCTTTCCAGTTTCATTTTTGCGGAAAATAAATATTTGTTGGGGAGAAAAGCAGATTTCAGCAGCTGCCGAAGTAGAATTCCTAACTTCTGGTTAATGCTCACTTCTGTTTAACTCAATTAGCCAACTGTTTCAGCGGGCAACCCGAGCGTAATTCAGGGGGCACTGCAATCAGAGTGGTTCCTCTCCTTTACTTAGCCCCTCACGAACAGATAGAGTTTCAATTCTTCTGCTCTGGATTTCAGACCCAGCAACAGGCCCTTACAGAGAAAAGCTCAGGAATGAAGAGCCCAAAAAGGCTAGTTGCGTTTGCGTTAGCACCTGGATCTCATTAACTACAGTATTATTACTAATATCTACCACATGGGCCGTCCTGCAGCCACCCCCGATCAAAGAGAGCGATCAGGGGAGGAGAAGAAAGAGAAAGAGGAGGGGTTGATATAAAAAGCATTAGCTATCTCTGCTGGAGGAGTAAATACTGAGGCAAGGCCTTGTTTTAGGCTTACATATGTAGGTGACTTCTATGTGAAGTCATTCCCACTACTGAAGGAGCATCCCTTGGCCGCTTCCATTGTCCAGATGAGTCTGAAGTGATGATCCCGAGGCCAAACATCTAATGCTTTTGGCCTTTTGTGTCAAACCAACTACTTAGCAATACCATTCAGCCCCTTCCCCCATTCCATAAGTCTTGTTGAGAGGACCCGAGCCACTGATCCTACAATCGCTAGCGTTACAAAGACATTGAGAGAGCACCTGAACGGTTCTAACCGTTCTCTCCTCCTTTTTAATGAGGAAATTCTACACTTTCTACACCTGTGGGCTTGTAATAATGAATCCAATTAGGCTGGGTAAAGACTACTGAAGTAGGGCACACTGAACGTAAGCAGTCTTTGAGAGAGAGAAAGAAAGAAAGAAAGAAAGAAAGAAAGAAGGTCTGATGGAAAACAAAATATATCCTAACTCCGGATCAGAAGATAAAAGATGCACAGCATCAGCTCTATCCCTTCTTCTGTTTTCCTTTCCTTGCAGAAAGAAGACAGCACAGAACAGAGGAAAGGAAATTCTATGGGATAAAGAGAAAGTTAGAGAAAGTGAGAGAGCGAGAGAGATATTTAGTGTGCATGCTTTTCTCTGTCTGTATCCCTGTCTCTCTCTCTCTCTTTCTATCCCTCTCTGTCTCTCTCTCTCTCTCTCTGGCTGTGGCGTGGATGGACAGCTGCTATTAAACTCTGATTGTTTCAGGTTCACGGGGTGTGAAAGGGGCTGATTGGGGGCTATGCTCCCTATGAGGGTGGTCTCCGCGCTGGGGGAGGAGCGGCAGAGACTGAGGCAAAGGAAAAGCTCACGTGACGTGTGTGTCTTGCTGCGCAGCCCCAAAAAGGAATCCAGCGCGGAAAAAAACACACCACTTGTTGCCGCCTGCCTGCCTGCTCCGGGACTCTGTCTATGCGAACGTTATTACGTACACACACACACACACACACACACACACACATATACACACTTCATAGGAACAGCAAGGAGCATCCCACCCACACACATTTAGGTGTTTACCATTTACAGCCAGTGACATCAGTGAATCACAGATGAATCAGTGTCTTCATTAAGAATGGGGTTGCCAAAAATGACAACAACAACAACAACAACACGAACATCAACAGCGTCTGAGATTGTGGAAAATTAGTCAAAGCATGAAACACACTGCGCTCTAAACGTAGGAAATCTCCCTGTTGTTCTCTGTCCTTCTCTAAGTTCAGGGACAGAGATCAAAGTAGTTGTCTGTGGTAATCGACAGTGCTGTACAGATGTGACTGATTGAAGTTGGGCTGCAGCATTCCTTCGGAGGAATCCAACCAATATTTAATAATTCCCAGATAAATAACATGTTATGGCGCTAACAAAGTCATTTAGAGTGGTTTGTTGTGAAGTGCCAGGATTGCTCACAGGAATGGTGGCAGGAACCAGAAGAGCTTAATGCCACCACAAGCTCCCTCACAGAAAACATGTTACAGGAAAGAGCTATGAATATTCAGCTTAAGGTTTATTTACAACAGTTTTAGGCTGAATTGTATATGTCCATAGTAGACAGGCACATGCAGGGTGCTATAAGGCAAGGAAAACTCTCTCTCAGATGTAGTCCTATTTTACTATTACCAACACATACTGCATTCTAATATTATCAGTCTACTTCACTATTATATTACCTCTCTATTTATGTATATGTGTATGTATATGTATATGTATATACAAAACTTTGTATCTCCAGAATGGTAGCTTCACAAAAAGAGGAAAAACATAGTTCAACTTTAACGTAACCAAATCAGTGTAACCAGACTTTTTGGGTAATTGCTTTTGGTCCAGTCATCAAGAAATTTGCACTTAATGTAAACAGCATAAGACACTTTTTAAATAATATCAAAAAGTGAAAACAACAAACATGGTGATTGACGGGTTTGTTCATGTAGGTTGTAGGGGTGCTACAGACATCAATTTTAAAAGTCAAATAGTCTACTGACTTTTTAAAATTTGGGATTATAAAGCCCTTAAATACCAAATAACTTTTATGCAGCTATTAGCTTTTGAATTTAGCTCAACGTTATTTTATCCATTTGTCAACCAACAATGAAGGCAATACAAATAAAACCCACTGTTTTAATAAATTTGCCTGTAAATACACAGCATAAATACACCCAATATCTCATTTTTAAAACCAAGGACGTGCAAAACAGCAGCAATAAACTATAACAGGACTAAATCAGTTTAAATTGAGCTTTAATTTAAAAAACTCAGTCTCAGTTTTACTGTTAAGCAGTATATTCTGTTGTCTGTCTACACTCTACGGCAACCAAATTCTACAATCACAGAAACACACGTGATGATGTCACCAACTAATGAACTACTACATTAGTTGGCGACTAATTTGGTAGTCGATTTTAGTCGTTGATGAATCATTGATTAATCATTGCACCCTACTAAGCTGACTAGTGGTTTTGGATGGTAAATAAAACTCCTATACTGGTGTTGTAGACATGGTGACCCCTGGTTCAAGTCAAGTAGTTTTATTGTCAATACTTCAGTATGTAAAAGACATGCAGAGGACTGAAATTGTGTTACTCTCTGACTTAAGGAGCAGCACATAAACATTTAAGAATAAATAGATCACCTCCACTGTCAGGAAATCTGTGTCTGAAAGTCGCTCTGCCATAAACCACTATGAATGTCTTTGTTGACCTCTCAAAGACTGGAGAAGAGACTGGTGGAATCCTCTTTAGGATTCCTTTGAAGGGATGCACCAAAATGGGAATTGTGGGCGGATGGCCATATCCGGTATTTTCCACATGCATACTGCTATATCTGCATATATACTCACACATAGATATTAATGAAATGTAGAAGTTGGTCCTGAACCCATTTAAATATATTAACCCAGCATCGCCCAAAGATTCTGCTCCTCCACAGTATGATAGATGATAGTGGGAGTGCGCTGATAATCAGATATCGGGATTCTGACCTCCCTGTTCTCTCCCTTTTGACGGAGCTTCTGAGCTTCTCCTCACACGTACTTAAAGAGCTCTATTACAGCATAATAAGCTTGTGATAATGGCATAACAGCTCCATTCATATGTCACTGAGGTTTAATCTTAAGTTCTCCACCTCCATGTTAGCAAAAGGTGGCACGCATACACCACCTCCTTCGCACCTCTGCGTTAAGGACCCGGGACGCTCTGTGAGGCCGACTGCAAAGGAAGTTCAGCCCCATGTGTGTGAGTGTGTGCTAACGAGAGCCTTTTGGCCCAAACACTGCTCCATCAAACACTGATAATGAATAACAGGGGAGAGGAAGAAACCCTACTGGGTCTTTCTCACCTCACACAGGGCAAGTTCAGCTACCATGTCAACCTGGAGCAGGGTACCGTCAGTGTCCACTGGCCTGCCATGACATTTCTTTGATATCAGCACAAAAGGTGGTGATTGGTTTAACCTGGGCAGCCTTCACATTCCACACTGATTTCCAATTCACCTCCAAAGGAAAAGTGAGTTCACCATGCCGATAACAGGACGGGCCTAGGAGACGGGGCCAAGGTGAAGATAATGATAGTTTTGGGCTGTGTGAAGTTAGAGTTCGCTAAGCTTTAAAAACTTTTGAAAGCACATGAAAAGCCGAAAAAGCACAAGTCAAAACTCCTGATCCTCAAATCATAAGATCAGTGCCACCTTCCTTGCCCTTGTGGAAATACCCCTGCTTCGTGCAATCCACAGTACGAGTCATTCAAGGCCAAAATTCCGAGTTGTTGTGTGTTGAGATGTTTAGTAGATCAAACCACACCAAAAGCCAAACTGAGCTCTTTACATTGCAATTACGTAGATTAGTAAAGATTACATAAGCTTTTACACTCGGCGCTGCGGACCTCCTCCCTCTTTCAAAACCTCTCTCCTCCTCCGTTCCCTCTCCAGTGTTTACAGTTGGAATCCACTTTATGTTTTCCTACCAAGTCTCGGAAATGACACTCAAGACCAACTAACAAATAAGAACGAGGGAAGAAAATGAAGCAGACTTGAACACCGTGCTCACCCCTGTTTGATGTAGGCCCATTAGAAAAAGACCAAAAAAAGTTTTTACAGCTTTTCGTGAATGTGACCCCGGCACTCTGCCCTGCGCACGAATAGAGCGAGTCTACATACGTCATTAGAAACAAGAAGACGCTGCTCTTGCGTGGTGGGCCGCACATTTGGAAAAGATATTGGCACCTCAAGTATTTCAGGTTACAAGAAACAGCTGCTGAGGTGCGGCCTATGACCCACACAGGAATTCCATGACCTCCAAACACAAGGAGAGGGCTCCTTGGGATATTCTGCCAAAACGGAGAGGCAAAGCTCCCACAGAAAAAGCCTTCCTCCTTGATAGAACGTTAGACGTTCTGAAGTCTGGGGGGCATAGCATGAGCGTTAGGCAGGGCTTGTATAGTCTCAGCTGCTGGAGACCACCAAAACACTCTCCAGCTGACCCCTGGAGACCACCAGCAGACAACTCTTTTTTTTCTGTCCAGCCTGAGACTAAATATGACATGTGGCTGAGCTTTAAGTGAGCTTGTGCTTTTTGGATATAGACCATGTATCAGTTCACACTGCCTTTGTGGAACCATGCGGCCAAGCCGACAACCAAACCATTTCACTGTGGGCAGTCGAGCTTGATACAGCAGCATATCTGAGCAGCTCTGATCTAGTAGAGGGCACCATCCGAAAGTCCTTCAAGAGTCTGAAAGGCTGCTCTTTTCTAAGCTTCAGAGGGGCTAGCAATGTTTGTATGTATACTTATGTTCTTATGGTCACCATCTTAGTCAAGTGACTCTCCACACAGCAGTGTATGTCACATAGAGAGAAAGAAAGAGAGGGAGAAAGAGAGAGAGAGAGACATGTTTGGTTTGCTAATCAATGCGCAAACATTCCAGTTGATTAACACTCCAACACACTTTACTTGAGACCACCTCTCAGCCACCCAAGTCAATAGCCTTCCATGGATTAACCCATCTAAACTCTCGGATGGTACAGCAAACAGTGTCCACTCCTTTGTGGCGCTGTGGTAAAAGTTGTGCTCTGCCTTAGAAAGTTGTCAAGAGTAGAAATCGCGACAGTAGCCTACCTTTCAGAGCCTCGCAGCCGTCTGCATCAGTTTGTGTGGCCTTAAAGTGATCCCAGCAAAACTTGGAGGAGAAGAAAAAAAAAAGAGCTGCAGAGTCGAGCTGAAAGGCGAGAGCGTCCCACTGGGGGTTCGAGAATTTCCAATAAAGCCCCTCTTTCTGCTGCAGGACACACACATGCAGATGGAGAACGAGACACAGACAGAGGAGAAAGCGGAGAGTTCGCGTTCCTCCAGCGCGCGCTTCTCCTCAGCCGCACGGCCAGAGCGCGCGCCTCCGAAACGGGGGAAAAAAGTTGCTCTAGAGTGGGAGCTGAGAGTGGGATTCAGCGCGCAGCTCCATGTCTGCTGCCCGGGTCCCGCACGGCCAGAGCTGCTGCTGAGCTGTAGAGTGGGAGAATTCAGTTCTCCTCCTCCCCCCCCTCTCCCCCTTCTCCCCTCCTCCCCTCCCTCTGCCCCACACTCTCCGGACCACCCCGAAACAGGAAGTGCACTTTTTGTTTTTCTTGAAGGGAAAAAAAGAGAAAGGCTGAGCTACAGGCCCCGCGATCCGGCAGCACGGAGCGAGAGCATCAGCCGCAGCCGCCTCACTCACTCTCACCT
Organism: Prochilodus magdalenae; assembly: GCA_024036415.1. Taxonomy (NCBI): domain Eukaryota; kingdom Metazoa; phylum Chordata; class Actinopteri; order Characiformes; family Prochilodontidae; genus Prochilodus; species Prochilodus magdalenae. The sequence continues at coordinate 242,377 of JAMWET010007775.1, read as the reverse complement.
CCGTCCACAGGGGGGTTCAGGTAGAGCCCCACAGTGTGGTGTGTGTGGTGTGGTGTGTTTGGACCCTGAATGACGGAGTCTTCATTTTATCCTCTTTATTCTTCTGAGCATGTACAAACACCAGCACTGGAACAAACCCCGGCGCTTTGATGTGACATGACTGAAATGTTTCTGCTGGTTTCACATGAATAAAGCATATTACATCATTTATCATAACTGGCCAAACAAACTCCAGAGAAAGTTGATTTGCTGTGTTCTTGATGTGAAATAACTCCACACCGCTGAACCGTAAACCCTTTTCAGCGAGCTGAAGTTTCTTAAAGCGACTGAGGATGATACCTATATTATAAAAACTACGGCATTAATAATACATTCATATATTAATACAACCATAAATTAATATAACCGTAAATTAAAACATGAAGAAAACTGCAAAACTACCATATACTACCAACAATATAGACAGTATATAATATGTTTTAATGTTTAGCTAGTTACTATGGTTATAATTCCGGTCATTGTTAAACTTTTTATTATTTTTTCTGTGTTTTCTGATGTTGTTGTTGTTGTTTTACTGTTATTATTATTATTATTATTATTAATATTATTTTTATTATTATTGTTGTTGTTGTTGTTGCTGTTATTATTAAGTTGTTATGGTCGTTGTTGTTTAACTGTAGTTACTGATAATGTTGTTGTTATGGTTGTTGTTGTTTTACTGCTGTTACTGTTATTGTTTTTATAGTTATTGTTATGATTGCTAAGTTGTTTTGTTGTTAGTGCTGTGGTCAGTGTTGTTGTTGTTTTGCTGTTGTTAGTGTAGTTGTTATTGCTGTTGTTGTCATGGTTGTTGTTGTTGTAGTTCTTAGTGGAGTTCTTTACAGTAGTTATTGTTGCTATTGCTGTTATTGTTATTATTGCTGTTGTCATCGCCAAGTTGTTTTGCTGTTGTTGTGATTGTTGTTACTGTTGTAGACGTTGTAGTTGTTTTACTGTTGTTACTGTAGTTATTGCTGTTGTTATTATGATTATCGCTGGCGATTTTATTCCTAAGTTGTTTTGCTGTTGTTGTGATTGTTGTTACTGTTGTTGTTGTTGTTGTTGTTGTTGTTATAAATTAGGTACACCAACGAACAGAAGCTGGATGTTCCGTTGACTTCTGTAGGTCTGTGTGCTCAGAGGTCAGGCTGTCGGTTCAGTTCGTCCTGCCCTGGTGAAAGAACCCTCTGTGGACTTTATTAATTGATCGATATCGATGGCGGAGTTTAATGCGCGCGCGGAGAGGCGCTGTGTGTGGCTGAGGATGCGCGTGTGCGCGCGCTGAAGCGCTCCAGTGAAGCCCACTGGTGGAGCGCAAAACCCGGAGCGGATTTTTACCGTAGAGGAGGAGCGTGGAGCTAAAGGTCAGAGAGAGAGGCCCGGGTTGCCAAGGCTGCACTCAGCAACTCAACATTAAAATAAAAAACAAATGAACTACTACTACTACTGAGCACCACTAAAGAGCCCCCAAATTACACTGAACAAACAACTCTTCATTAATCCTTAGAATTCTGCCAGTTTACACATTTTATCATGTCATTCAGTTCCCACATAAGTGTAGAAATGCAGTTATGTTCTTTAAATAATTAATTAAATACATATATAAACAAGTAAATAATTACACTCATCATCAAAATAATAGTTACACAGAAAGCTGCACCAAGAGGGAATCAGCTGACAGGAATGAAACTTGGTGGGTAGGCTTGACATTGTGGGACTTGCAAATGATTCAAGTTTCTCGCTCGGCCATGCATGTGATGTAAGCAAAGACGAGCCTTATCACTGTACCCGACTGACCCAACAGCCACGAGTTCAGACATTCAACAAGCAATGAGCCCTCAACGAGTCATCCTGTTAGTGCCAGCACCAGTGACTGTTGCGACGGCTGCACTTAACATCACTACAACGTCACCAAAGACTGCAGTGGTGTCGAGCCAGAATGTCATGAAGAGACTCAGAGAGGTCTGAGAGACACGACTACTCTGTGTGTAGCTCACTAAATATCGCCCACATCAGTCTAGACTGATCATCATTCATTTCTCCTGGAAGCATATTGCAATCAAATTTCACAACTGTGCAAGTGTGTCTGGATAATTATTGGCCTACACAATTAAGTCTCCTAATAATGAGGACTCTTAGAAGTTTCCTGGTTTAGGTGTATGGCTGTGTGGATCGTAAAAGCAGGTTTAACTTTGAAACTTGAAATGGTTATTTAGGCTTGTGCATTAGGGACAGATACTACAGCTTCACGTGTAAAGAGGTACCTCTCTGAGTCCTTAATGAATGGAAGTGAATGGAGCTAAACAGCTACAAGTGAAAAAGTAAAAATACTTTCTAA
>JAMWET010007775.1:140000-235000 GCA_024036415.1 Prochilodus magdalenae | reverse complement strand
GGATTTGTTTTTCCATTGCAGATGGTCCCATGCACATGTTTTCTTCCCATTGGCTCAAGATCCAGAGCTGCTACTGATACAACACACACACAGCTCTGCATAAAAGGCAGCTTCTCCCTCACTCGGTTCCACCCCTGCACCACAGAGAGAAGAGGAGGACAAACGCATAGAACAAGCTGGAGAAGAACAAAGCCATTTCTGCAGCGATGCACTGAGCATGGATGCACAGGAGACCTGCAGAACTATGAATCCAGGCGAGTAATGTAGCGTGTGTTATATTTATGCATTGATCAGCAATAGCATGCCTTATAGTATGCAAAATAGTATTTCTCACTGGATCATGGTTCATTATTTGCCACTGGAATTAACCTTAGTGCAAAATTATGTTTGTCCAAAATGCATTTATTTGGCTGGAATTTATTCAATTTAAAAATGACATGTTAAAATGAGTGGATACATGCAATTTCCTGCATTGTCCCAGGCGTTACTTTGTGTTACCCATCACAGACTATATTACTGGTTTTGGATATACTATGCACAACGACACAAACTTTTTTGTATTTCACTTAATTTCAGTTTTGTTTGGACAAACAGCCTTATTTTAACGATCAGCCCACTTATAATATAACCAGTCTATTTCTAGGTTCTTTGGTGTAATAATCATAACTGTTTTGCCATCCCAAAATAAGCAAATGTTATGAAAACCCTGAAGAAAACAAACTCTAAAGCCTGTACTGTAGTTGTAGTATTGTATAGTATGTCTCATACTGTAAAATCAGAAATAAAATATAATTAAACTAATGATTATGTGACAACTAATATAGCTAACATCACCTTCCATACACACTCATGGAAAATCCATGTTAACTGTACAGCCTATATTACTAATGTTACTGTGTTACTAATTACAGCCACTTACAGCCTATGTCTTATTCAATTACAGTGCATTCTCCATTTCAGCTATAGCATTCACTAGCTGGTGGAGAAGACAGATAGACAGGCAGACAGGGAAAGGATGGCTAGATTAACTTGAGTAGGTGACTAATGAATGAGTGTAGTAGGGTGCGGAAAATAAATGTATGTAAATCTGACACAGTGCAGCTGATTTATATACAGCAGGCGTAGTAATACAGTAGTAATCATTATAAATAATAATAATAATAATAATAATAATAATGATAATAATAATAATAATAATAATAATAATAACAACAACACCACCACCACCACCAACAACAACAATAATAACAACAACAACAACAACAATAATAATAATAATAATAATAATAACCTTTATTTATAGAGCACCTCTCACACTGGTGATAGCTCAAAACACTTTATCATTAGGAGTAGAAACTTTGAGCATTCATTTAAAATCAAATAAACCACAGATACAGATCACATTTATAATTACCAAGAGGACGTGGTTTTAATTTAACACACAGTTAAAGAGATACATTTTAATGTTTCTTTAAAGAGAGCACTGAGCTCGACTGGCTCATAAACACTTAATAACTCCAGGTTTTCTCCACGATTTTACGGAACGTGTTTGCCGATAGCCAGATCTGCAGAGCTAAGATGAGGAGTTGGAACATAAACAGAGAGACATTCTGTAAGGTAAGCAGGTGCTAGATTATTTAGAGCTTTATAGACTCGGATTTTTCTTTGTAGCAGGTGGTCAGGGCAGATCTTTAAATCAGGAGTGATAAGAGCTCTCTTTTAATTTTTTGGTTTGTTGCTGTATTTTGTGTTTTGAATTGTAGAGGAAGAGTTGTTTTCTTAGGAACTCAGTAGGAAGTGCATTACAGTGATCAACTCTTCTTGTAACAAATGCATGAGCCCATTTCTCTGCATCACTTTGAGTTACTAGTGGGATACAAACTCAGTTTAAGATTACACCCAGGTTTCATATATCAGGGTTGGTATTCATAGCTAAAGAACCCAGCCTGTCATAAACAATTTTCTCAGATTTTTGCTAACAATAATCTGTGCTTCGGGTTTTTTTTCCACTGAATTTCTTTGCCTGGATAAAAAATAAAATCTAAAAAAAATAAAAAATAAAATCTGACACACAGCTTGTAATTCTGTCTACCGAGTCGTAAATATCAAAAGGATGGAAATGTGTAATTGTGTGTCATCAGCATAACTATAAAAAAGTATTTAATATTTCCATATGACATCATCTAGAGGAAACCTACAAAGAGAAATACAGAGGCCATGAAATTAACCCTTGCAGTACTCCACAAAAATACTAAGAAGATTTAAACTAGACTATGTGTTAAATATACTTTAAACCATTTAAACTGTACCTCACATTATTAAAGATGGTGGATTACACGTGTGTCATCAGTGATAACAAAGCTGCTGGCAGATTCAATTAAACCAGAAGAGGAGGGTTACGTACATCAGCTCTAGACCTGAAGTCCTTGACTACATGAACCAAAGTTGCCTTTTCACATAACTTGTTTGATATTAGATAATAAAAAAGTTCAACTTAAGGACTTATTTGAAATATTGGAAAGTGGTGTAAAATGGCTTAGCATGAAAGGATCAGTGGAACTCTTTTTGAGTGTACTCTGTTGTAGAGGCTTCATTAAGGCAGTTTTGAAAATATTTGGAAAGCACCTGTGGACATAAAACAGTTTACACTAGTCCCATCTTTAGACTGTCCTCTTTAGACTGTCTAGACCTCTCAACTCTTTCTGAGCAAATGTACATTTCTGTAAAGCACTTTTTCCCTTACTTCTATTTTGACTTTCAATGATATATAAAAATTGCCTGATATGAGAATTTCAGATTTGAGGGACGTGCTTGTATTTAAACACAAGTGATTACCAGATCTAGGCTACGATCCAGCTTGAGGAGTAGATCTGCCCACGTGCAAATGTCTCTAGGAGTCTAAAGAATTCGAGCATGTTGCTGACTGATTTATCAGTATGTAAGTTAAAGTCTCCATGCACCATGAGATTATTTTGCCAAAGCTAGTGGATATAATTGTTATTAATTCTGCAATTTCTGCCACAAAATTGAAATTATTAATATTATAAATTATAATTTTGCTTTGTTTAGAGATAACACAGAATAACACAGAAGTGTCACTGAAAAGGTTGATCACAACATACATAGATTCATCATTTATACCGTTAAAAGTATTTTTGCCATCAACGTCACTGTTATACATGCATGCCATTCCTCCTCTCCTGCCATGTTATACTGTATGTATGAATGAATAGGTAATATTTCAAATAAAGTTGGTGTGCCATTTACACCGAGCCAAGTTCTGCTCAATTAAAATCAAGCTTAGGTTCTCTAATAGGAAATGCACACACTGAAGAACGTGAATTTCCTCAGAAAGTCAAGTTTGCCGGCCCATCTTAAACAGTGCAGTGAATAAAATAAAAATAAAATATACCATTTATGTGATATTATCAGTATTACGACGACATGATTTTGGATAGGCACCTTGAAGTTCATGATAATATATGAACATATGAACTTAAATTTGGACAAATTGCAACTTTGTAGCAAGTTTTTTAATTGTTCAGTAAACTACATTCATCTTCCTACCACCAGAGGGCAGCACTACACAAGACCAGGAACTATATCAAACCCTCTCAGCCTAGGAGTATGTCTTTTGTATTGGTAAACAGCAATCAGAGAGGTTAACTAAACCAGGAGGAAAATGAGGGACAGATCACCTAAAGACAAATATAAGACACAGAGGGGACAAGACATGCTAAATAGCTGGACAGGACAGGACACAACCAAACCACTGCACAATTTAACTATTTGAAAACACCATCAACGACAAACACGTTTCAGCTCGATAGTGAGTGTGGAGAGGTGTACAACGTTCTGGTAGTCGTTTACATGCTACTGTCTTTCCTCCGAATTGGCTAAGTCCAATAGCGGCACCAGAGAGATTCCTTTCATGGGCCAGTCGGTTAGGTTACCCACTCTGCCAAGTTTCGGGCCCCTCTGCAGAACCCACCTGTAAAACATTCTGGCCAGCACTAACACTGCGTGTGCCTGTTCTTCATCAACAAGCCCCTTGGTCCTCTCTCAGGACCATGCTCTCGGCACAATGGCATCTCCTGGACCATCGAGATCTTTCGTTTGACTTGCACTGGACATAGGAATGCACATATAGTTCCACATTTGTGTAGCAGCCCGGCCAGCTAAATCCGTAACCACTTCAACGTCTTTCCCGCACCGAAGTTCCTCAGGCTACCTGCCACATGCTCCGTGACCTTTCTCGGGCTGCACCATGCCAGCAGCGTCTACATGCGGTTCAATATCTTGTTGTGCATTCGTAGGCTGAAGTGCCTTAGTGTTGGGCCTGCATGGCATCAGCCATCGGCAAACCCAAGAGAGCTCAGTGTCTGCCTCCTCAGCATGGTATATCTCTTTACATCGCACGCAAGTTACCAGAGGTACTGACAGAAACAGGGGTGCTTCTTTCAGTCACCTTCAGTTTTTATAATTTTGCACCCCGTCAGCAATGCTGGCAAGAGTGCTGCTTGGTTGCACTGTCCATGGCCCTTCGTGCTGGTGCTGGCACTGTGTTCAGCTCCTCCAGCATTGGCAGCTTCACCCTCAAAAAGCGGTACCCTAAAAGTGTGCCCTAGGGATCTAGGGATTCGGGGTAGGTGCAGCTCTTGGTACCCTCTGGTACTTCTGGTAACGATGTAGTGTCGGTGCAGAAGAAGACCATAGGAAGCACTATCAGCTAAAGAGAAAATCGGTTTCTGTGGCTGAGCAGCTACACACAAGCATAAGATCACAATGCACAATCCCAAGTGTCAGCTGGAGTGGTGTAAAGCAGGCCACCACTGGACACTGGATCAGTGGAAACATGTTCGCTGGAGTAATGAATTATGGCAGTCTGATGACGAACCGATCTGTGTTCAGCTGATGCCAGAGGAACGCTACCTTTCAGAAAGTGGCAACGGTATGGTTTAGTGGAGGAGGGATAATGACTCTGGGACTGGGTTTGAGTTCCAGTAAAGGGTAATGCTACAGTATACACAATTATATGACGCCAACTTTGTAGCTACAATCTATGGAAGACCCGTTCCTGTTCCAGCTTGACTGCACACAAAGCGAGGCCCCTAAAGACCTGGTTTAACAAGTTTGGTTTCGAGGCACTCCAGTGGCTTGCACAGAGACCTGGCCTAAACCTAAACGCCACTGGTGTCACCTTTGTGACACCATTTAAATTTAATTTCGATTATGGGCCAAGCTTTCTTGTTCAACATCAGTGTCCAACCTCACTAATAATGTTTGACTGAATAGGTACAAATATGCTCTGAAAATTCATCTTTCCTGTTAAATGCAAACTCAGCACCCTTGGAAAGGGGGTGTCAAACAGGCTCATATAGGTGTCACAATGCACGACACCAGGACTAAACATGGACAAGCTAAGACTGTGCATACGAAATGACTGTCCTGATTGCACATAACTGTGTGTCATGACGTCCTGTTAGTGCCAGCACCCTTGGCAGATGGCTGCACGACACAGGACTAAATGGACACAGACTGTTACGATGACTGTCCTAACACGTGTCAACGTCGCCAAACACTGCAATGTTGTCGTGCCAGACTGTCATGGAGTTGAATGGGGGTGTGTCATCTTCAGTGACGAGTCCCACTTCTTTTTGGGTGGAGACGACCAACCAATCAGTGTACGGAGGCACCATGGTCAGCGCCAAGTTGAACAGTTTGATGTCATTCGTCCAGAAGGCCTGGTGTTACTCCACCTACACCCCTACTGCACAATTTGCAGAACCTGTGTGAGAATATTAAGATGCATGAGATGGATTCTCACAGTACACCATTAGTAACCTCTACAACTCATCATTTATTGTTCCTGGGAACCTTTATCCTCCTTCCCAATAGCACTGCAATCCAGCACTTCCTTGTGGATACAGATAATGTTTAGACGACGGATGTATTAATATAACGTCGCTGTCCAATGAAAAACATGTATCTCCATTTTTGACGATTTTTACTTTTATGTATCATTTGATCACATGAGCTGCTGTTTACACTGTGTGTTAATTTCCTAATCAATGGACCAATAGAAATGATCGTTTGGAAAAAGTCTGGTTCCATTGACTTACATTAGAATTAAACTGGGTTTTGGCCTTTCATGTAAAGATGCTATTTTGCAGATACCTGTTTTTCTTTGGACAGCAACGATAATTAACCTATTGACCTCTTGAAATGTTTCAAAATGGAAGGTCCCTGAAAATAAACGTATTATGGGATGTGTTACTTATAGCTTTATTAATACATGCTATGATGTCAATTCAGGGAAGGGTCACTGCTTAGCTGCTTTACCCACATAAACAGTCAGCTGTTGTCTTTTTTTGTAATTATATTTTTATATTTGTAAATATTTGTAATTGTCGAGAGATGCAGCACCGGTCTGCCTCAGGGTGGCACTGTAGTAAACTTCCTGATCCAGTTATATATATGGGTTATATAATTAGCCTAGCACGACAAAGTGACAATTTGCCCTATAATAATTGAAAGTCACTGATAATACAGGACTCAGATCTTCATACTGAGAAACAGCAATGCTCGAATGTCAACTTTAACCTCTCTATGCCCTCCCCCTCCGACCAGGTAACACTTACAGGCCTACTCTGCTCTTCACACAGTGTAACTATCATCCACATCAGCTTAAGCACCTCCCGAGGCAGTCTGGTAGTTTCCATCCCCTTGAACCTTAAAGAATTAGGTCTCCTTAGGAAATTATGTGAGTGGTTGGAAGCCTTGAGCCAGAGGGGGTTTAGGAAGAACAACATCGCCTGTGACATTAATTCCCTGAGCTGTGCTGATGCAAGCTCACACTGGATCACTCACTAGATAAATCTACCAGCCCCTGTCCTTATTTTGACCACTTCATGCTATGCCCCCTTGTCCTGCTGATCATTCTTTCTGTGCTGAACTGCATTAATGGTAGTAAGGCAGCAACAACACTATTTACAGTAGGTACATGAGGCACCTGTCATATCTATTTCTCACTTTCTCTGGCTGGCAGACAGAGCGGCTCACTGAGAAACAAAGATGATATATCACTATAACTAGTCTTTCTATGAAATCTTCAGATCATTAGTGAATATTTATTATCTTTGCTGTGCCAGAGTACAAATCACTGCTTCCTGGTTGTTGGTCCAAGAGGCCGAAATTGCTAAGGCCAAGTCTAGTTCCAACATGATTTTGTATGCAGTTTTTGTAGACTTTGGAGTTTATTCTCTTAGTGAGTAATGTTGCAAGAAAGTCGAACCTGTGCCAATGTCCAGTAAAATCCCCACAAAAACAGCTAAAAAGAAGCTTAGAATCATTCTTCAGCAATTCTTTTAAATGTTATTATATATTTAATACATGTATACAATTTTTATGCATAGTGTGCACATATTGTTTTTATATTGGCCCTTTAAAATATTATTTTATACAGTATTATTATGATAATATTTAGTTTAAGGTATACATCTCATTCCAGCATGTAAGTCATTTATCATAACTAAATAGGAACATTCATTATTGCCTCTAACTTTATAGTGTGTCTGTTTTATGAATACCTAAAATATTAAAATAGGAAGAATTAATGTAAAGATAAAATGTACACTTTTTTGCCAACATCAGAATAGTCATCTCTCACCTGCAACTCAAGATGTTCTAGTTTCATTTAAATTAGTATCTCCATTTGTATGATTTAATATGTTTCTATCTGCACATGCTTCTGAGTATTGTATGTGCTTAAATATGTCTGAGCCTCCTCCTCTCGGTCAGCTAGAATGGGAGAGATTTGGGGAAATAATGTAACTTATATAAAAAGCATCAGGTCATAATCAAACCTGATATAAGATAACCACACTTGAATATAAATATCCATGGCAATAGGTATTTGTACCAAATCAAAGCTTTTGTCATTATCTGGTCATTACAAAAACCAAAGAACATGTTACTGACAATAATTAATTGGTGCTGCATAATATGCGCATAAATATGATGTCCACAAACCTGTCACGGTAATAAGATGCAGTAAATCATGAGTTTACAAAAAATGTGAGCCTGGATGTGCCAGGTGTGTATGTTTTCTCTGTAAACAGAAACAGAACTTTTAATCGAATAGAAGCTATTCTAATCACCGCTTTTGGCTAATCATAAAATAGCTCCATTCCCAATAGTGCAAAACCCAAATAAAAATGGTCTAATATCTGCTATTACATCAGAACTCCAGTCAAACTCTATGCACAGTAAAGCACAACTAGTTCTATAAGTAATTGTATTAGACTAGAAAAATAATCAATAATTCAATGACTTAAAAGCTCCTTATGGTGATGCAAGTTTGTTGTAACAGTGGCAATGAATGCTTCACACATTTTACATGTAACAGGAAGAATGAAAACAGTCAAGACAAGTCACAGTTTATTTAAATAGTGCTTTTTACAGCTGACATTGTCAGGAAGATGGGGGTCCAAGCACCAACAAGCAAGCCAAGAGCGGCGATGGCAAAGAAAAACTCCAAAAGAGCAAGAGGTAGAAACCTTGAGACAAAGCAAGACTCAAAACCCAGCCTGTTCTCTGGTTAACAACCAGACAGTAACACCAAAATACAAGAGCAACATGTCAAAGTATTTCACAGGCTAGTAGTTCAGGTTAGAAAAGGTTTTAAATGGACACATGTGTTTTTGAATGGGCTGATTAATTCAGTGGTTCAAACTGAGGAGTAGGAAACACTCGCAGCAAACTACCCTACTTTGTTTCCGCCAAACTAATTACAGCGCTCTGGCTCTGCGCAAGTAAGGTCATCTTAGTTGTGCTGTCATTACAGCCATTACAATGTGTTTACCTTGGAAACTTTAATATCATGTCCTATAACAATAAAGATACAATTTATGGTGACCACATAAACAACATAAATGGATGGAGCATGGGTAGGTGTAATATATGATTAACTAAACACTTTTAATATTTTGAAACCTGATTTCTTGTATCATTATCTTAATGATTTTATTTTAATAATGCAGCCCCCCAAAATGATGGTAATAGCAGTAATGAATGTCATATTCAAGTTATATCAATAAAAACAATAAAAAAGGGTCAATATCCCCTAATTAATCTCCTGATATCTCGCATACCTGCTATAGAGTTAGCCTACCTAGTTACTCTTTGTTTTCTATGTTGATTGTTGACTGCTGTACATTTAATAATGCACCTACTATACCATCCTTAACAAATAGTATATATCTTTTAGAACCAGGTTACACACTCACTCACTCATGCATCTTTAGCAGGAACAAGTTCTTAGAACTTAAGATCCATAAGTATGAATCACTGAACTTACTAAACTTACTGAAACCCACACCAGGATGTCTAGAACTCTCACTACTATAATTAAACAAATGGTTAGTCTGTGTTTTGCCTTTCTTCAAACAAAATCACTTTCAGCAGGATGCATTTTCTTTGCATGTAGAAAACCAAAAGATTGTGGGATTCCACAAAATTCATAAGTAGTATCTGGTACACCTTTTACAGCTTGTGGAAGGAAAATTACTTCCTGGCTGGCAAACTCAGTCAATTTACGAGCAACAGGGAAAGATCACTTGTGGTTCCCAAGGTCAGGTTAGAGAAACCCTCTGACACTTGAAATGTAGGAATTAACGATGTTTCTGATAAGGTTGAAAATTCCTGATCCAAGACTGTAGCAAGACCCTGCAATTACACTAGTGGAAAAATAAAATTCCTTGTTTTTGCTTTTCTCTTTTTACAGATGTAAACTGGTTTTTGACAAGAGATTCCTTGTAGATGACCAAGATGACCAGTGGTACTTAACCAGCAAGACATCAAAAGGTGGTATCTGAACAGTTTGGGAAATGTATAAACTATATCTTACTTAAATCTGCTTTGCAATATATGCAACAGAGGGGCCAAAGAGAGTCTCAGTGCTATATCAGACATGGCTCCTTGTGTTGATTCGTAAGCCATAAACCTACCTTCTCTTTCTGCATTAGACAGGGGTTACACAGCAGAGGATCAGGAATTCAAAGGTATGAGCTTCTGTGGACTATACAAGTATTCTGTGAACTGTACATGGAATGCCTTTGGAGTGTTGCACTATGTGTACCTTCTCTCAATGATCTAAATCAAACACAGGTATCCCAGAAGACTTAGAAGAGGAAGAAGAAGAAGAAGAGGAAGAGGAGTCCCATTCATGCTCAGAATGTCCTTCCCATCTTTAGAATAATAACAGGTCCAGGACTGAATTGTGGAATGTCGTTTGAAACTCAGAGTCTATAACCTTCCATGAGACAAGGTAACTCTTACCATACAGGAACACATTCTGACTCTGCTAGTTATGGACATAGCTGTTTTCTTTCTTGTTCTGTCTAAGGAATGCACTCTTAATGTTTAGATGTACTAATGGTTGGAATGGGAGCCCTAAAGGAACATACATTTGTGGAGGGTACTGCTCTTATGTCCCCAGGAGGATCAGTTGTCTGTGATTGTCCACTGGAAGGTTTCAAGTGACCGGTATCTTATATCTACCTATCTAATATGCATGCTAAGGCTTTAACTAGTTTCTCCACAGTTTAAACCACCTTACCATGTTGTCCAATTTGTACTGTACAATTGTTAACTAGCCTGTTTCCAGACTTACGTTTTCTGACTGTGTTTACCATGAACTAAAACCCGTCCTAAATTAGTCCCTCTGACTGTCTAAAAGCCTTCAATACCTTCTATGTAGATTTGTCGTCCGCCAGCTTTGGACATAAAGGAAATGATCAGAGTCACTACAGGTATCATCCAGGCAAATAGAGCCATGACTCTCAATCAGTCGTCCCACCGGAACCTGGTTCTTGAATTTCCCTCTGGGATCAATAAAGTATCTATCTATCTGGCTATAATAGCTCAAAAACAAGTCAGTTACATTCTTTCCCTGGAGTGACAGGGTGGGATTTACAGATTTCCTCATTTGCAGATGGTCTACGCACTCAGTTGGTTCTGGTTTCTTACTTCCATTCCAAAACCAGAACAGTACAATGCCACTGCTTCCACTTGCCAAAGGTTAGGATACATCTAGCAAATTCAGTCGCAACCAAACCTTAAAACGAGACATCACACCAACAGTCCTGCGAGAAATATACCAAAGGGTTACTCTCGATACGAGTATGCTTAGCTAAACTAAACGGGTTAAGATAAAGCTGCCAGGTGCCTGATTAATTGTGCCAAAAGTTTCTCATGTGCTGAGATGTTTCTATGGCCCCATTTTAACATAATTTATAATGATATTTTATAGACTGACATAGTCCATGTTTGTAGGCTAGGAATAAATCTTTTGGCGCCACCTGTTGACAGTGCCATAGATTTGTGATTTGAAAGAGTTTCAGTTTCTGCAATAGAAACAAAGACGCTTTGGCACAGTTGTGTTCTGTAACAGGCTCTTTTGTTGGATTGTTCTTTTTCCTCAGAGCGGTGCATTGCTGTTGCTGAAAGAAACTTGCAGTCAGCAGGTCAGTTGGTGAGGAAGATCTTCATTGGGAACCTTCAAACAGGTTTGTAAACAGTACATTGATGTAGCTTTAAAGCTAGTCCAAAATGTAGCTGAACTGATGCCTGCAACTATTGTGAGGGGCCCAGCTTAGTGGTCCTGGTCAATAGAAATTCTTCTTGTCTTAGGGATGTCCTTGTCTTTATAGAGCTTGCTTTATCAAGCCCTTGATGAATCGGATCAGGTTTGATAGAGCAGGAAACCTCTCTGTTTTGCAGGTTCGTCACCCTCTAGGACCTTGGTCTTGGTCCCTATTATAGCTGTATGGTCTGATTTGATGTCTGATTACACATTTCTCACATAACAACAATATCTAAACAAGAGGTATGTGTACAATCACGGAGGCAGAATTTGTTGGGGATCTTGTTCAAGTTACACAATTGAGATTCTGGTATTGGTCTAAAAAGACCAGAGCATACTAATGCATGGCTAACAAACACCTGCAGACCAAGCAATTGAGTTACTGGGCTATACCTGGGTCCAATTTCTGAAAGAATCTAAAATGTTCTCCCCCATTCACACTGATCTGTAATGTTCTCCTAATGTTCATTTGACTCCTCCGTTCTTATTCTGGAATGGTACAGTACAAAGCCTACTGCGCACTAAGTTATACGTTTCGCGGAATACTGCATGTGCTGTGGGTCTGAAGTTTCACAGCGGGATCAACGGCGTGATGTAATAGGAGATGACAGTGAGATTGTGCTAAGACCGCTTGGCATATTTACCTCGGGGACCATGTTTTGGTGCAGTATCCGTATGGTTTGAACAATGCCCTACCTTGCCTACAAGCTAATACCTCAGATGTTATAGGAAGCATCTAAGGCAGGGGTGCACAACTCCAGCCTTGGAAGCCTGGTGGCCTACTCAGTTTGGTTGTCTCTTTAGTCAAATACAGCTACTACACCTGGCAGGTAACAAAAGAGCCAGGTGTGCTTGAGAAGGGAAATCACCGAATGGTTTTGGACACTCCAGGGCTTGAGTGGTGCACCGCAATCTACAGGTATAAAGTTATGGCTTTTCCATTAGCACCAATGAAGGACGTAGGACACATCTTGGGACTCCTGGATTGACTGTACAGTACAGTTCTGAAGGTCCTTGTCAGTCTTTCACTTCTTTCAGTTGGTGCTCTAAAGCAGTGAGTTGACCACTCTCTCCTGCAATGCTTTGACCAAATCACGTAGGCATGCATGGAGGCCTACATCTCACTTAACATTTAGTCACGGGTACTTTGTTGTACCCATACTTTACCCAGTATCCTAAGGTCTTGAGGGTGATTGGCAGACTGACCTCCTAATGTCTACATGTGAACATATATTTAGATGTACTCAGCTGTTTGTAGAGGTTGAGACTAGTTGGAATAGTTGTCGAAAGTGCATACTACAGGGAACGATAACAGGAGGGATGCTTGTTAGTGCCTTTTACAAGATTTTCCCAACGTTACTTCTACTTGGGAAAGTATGATAAGGACCGTGTACCTCTAGTGGCCAAGTGGGGAAGTCACATTGTTTCTTTAAACAGGCATACTATAGTCCCTACTCTGCAGAATTAATGAGCTGCCACTTCACAAGGCCATATACTAAACCACTACAACAAGAGTAGCATGTTCTCTTTACTATATAGTATATTCTGGTCATGTTGTTTCTTAATTTGGTTAAGCACTAATTTTTATAATCTAATACTTTGAGAAGAAGTGAGTACCTCTAGTGGCCAAGTATAGCAATTTCAGCTACTGGTTTTATTGCCATCATTATAGATTTGAACTAATGTCAGTAGATTTCATAAATGATAAAACCTCTGTCAGAACAATTTCAGACATTTCATTGGATGACCACATGCTAAGGTTGTCATTCTCCTATTGGGGTCTGTTAATCTTTTTATATATGGGTGAGGTTTTGCTCTAGGTTTTGCATAATTTATCATTTAGAAGTCAAATCATCTCCATACTTTGCATTTTTAATATCTGTGTTAAAACACCAATTACTATTTCTTTATTATACCTTTATTATATTATGTCTGTATTATACCCTTATCAGTTTATGTCTTCATTTTAATGAGCTACTTCATTTCAATAAGTCAAATTAAAGTACGTTACCCTTGAAATGTCAATTTAGTTTTTGAATTGGTAAATGAAAATAATTAAACAATACTGCAGTACTCACTATCAGCCAAATCCACATCTCATCTCCAGCAATATAGCATAAATTGTTGCTTAATTCTGGCTAGCGGTTTATATAACTATCATGTGACAATAGTGACTGCCAGCCAGGGAAACTCCAATAAACACGTTTGTATCTTTATGTTGAAAGTCTGAGCACTTTGCTTTTTATAATGTTCATTATAATAATTTAGAAGATGCTCTTATCCAGAGTTGTCCACTTAGATAATACATCCTAACTAATACAAATAGTCCCAAGTACCCTTTAGCTAAGATACAGCCGAAAACAAGACTCAGTGATGGATCAGAGAAATAGATAGGCAGTACAATAATGAGACACAGCATAGTACAATACAAGACAAATTCTAGACTGGTGTTACTTTGAGTCCTAACATTCTAGATGTGTCTTATGTCTATGTTTTACACTAGAGGAAGTTTAATATTCCAGCAGGGTGCCAGGATGCCTGATGTCGGCTCAAGCAGAGTTGTATTACAAGCTGAATGAAAGTATGGACTGCATTTTGAGCATTGACTTCAGGTAGAGAGGAGGTGCTCTGATGGCTGTGTAGGCGTGCATTAGAGGAATGCAGTGATGGAGTGACATTAGACAACTTTGAAGACTGAAGACAGGCCATGATCGTGCATTTTGGAGCAACTGCAAGGGCATGATAGACTGCACAGAAAGACCAGCCAGGGCAAGGTGCAATAGTCAAGCCATAAGATGATAAGAGACTGAAATTGCATGGGTGACATCCTTAGAGAGAAAGTATCAATATCCAAGGCTGCAAAGGAACAGCCTACGTGGCTGAATCAGGTATGCAGCATGAGTCTATATGATTACCAATAAACCAGAATTACATCAAGGCATCAAGGTGTTTATCTTCAGAAGGTGTTCTCAAGGAGTTCTCAAATTAGATGGAAGGGGTAAGGACCTATAGTTCCCAAGATGTATGACAGCTTGTTCTTGATGGGATTCATCTTTAGATGGTGTGTTGCTGTCCAAGATGATATAAGATAAGATGCAATTGGACACTTGAGTGTGAGAAGCTGGAAAGGAAGGGCTTAGTTGAGTGAAACCCTAGGACCCGACACCTACACTTGCTGATGAAGAATGTTGATAACCTCCATGTTGCCTGATAAAAATTGCCTGTCCAGATAGGTCTCAGACTGCTTCCATGAAGATCTAGAGATTTCAAGGTTTGCAAGGACGGATAGGAGGATCTTATGGTTGGAGGATCTCTATTGTTCCTGCAGGACGTATGCTGAGTGTGCACTGCTGTCCTATTGAACAAGCAACTCCAGCTGGCAGCAAAGGAGATACTGAAAAGTGTTACTGACACATTACTGGTTATTAGCTAGGTCATAAACACTAAATGGTTTCAATAAGCAGTTATAACTGGTTAATAAAAGGGTTAGAAGCTGACCTGTTCTATCTGATGCATATGTGATTGCACTTGCAGGTTTAATGCTGACTGATGAAGAGTTGTAACAGTATGCAAGAAGTATAACAGGGTGTTACAGCACGTCACTGCTATTCCGACTAGCTATGTGTTGTAGCTCCTTATGAATAAATGTCCGGTGTTTATGACCAAGTTAATAATTATTTATCAGTGACTTTTAAGCCATTCATAAACGCTTTATAAAGCTAGCCTTATTCTAAAGTGGTACCTTTAAAAAAAATCTGTCTGAGGAAATCAGTTGTAGAGAGACCATGTACACCCCCAACATACACATGGTTTTCGCAGCAAGCCGAGATCCTGTAACTTTCTCAGCAGGACTAGGGTTAGTAGTGTCCATCCGCTCAGCCACAATCCCCCACTTTAGATCTCACACCTTCAGACTTACACTTTTAGTGAACCTTCATGTGAATCTCCGTCAGCTCCAAACTATCTATGTAGTACACCTTATTGGTCTTAATGACCCCTCTGCACATAAACAGCGCATAAAATGTCTCACAAAGAGCCTTTTGAGGTTCAGCCACATGTGCACAATTCCCTACAGCATATGCATGGCACTGTTTTTGTGTTGAAAGTCATATAGTTCACTATGAAGGGAGCATAGAGTCATTAGGTGCCAAATGGAAAGTATGGTGGCTACAGTGGCTTCTTAACCACTGTATATTATTATATCTGGGTCTGAGAGTGATGGACGGCGGCTCTGCAGTCAGACCCTTCTCCCTCAGTATGTTATTTTGACTGAACCAGCTTAAGTTGAAATGTGCTATAACACTGTAAATCTAACATACCAAAACATTTTTGTACAGTACACAATCCCCTATCCAAAAGTCATCACCCCACATAACCACAAAATCACTGAAGCAAACTGGTGGCACACACACCCAGAACATAGTCTCTGGGCCACACAAAATCCCAGTCTGTCCACTGTTCCAGCCAGTACAAATGTCACTGGGTCTGTCTGAGCCAAGACCTTAATGAAGTGACTCCTCAGCATACCCTACTCTGGTTATTCTGTCCTCTAGCAGGCCGAAGCAGAGAGACTGAAGCAGGCGTGCACATAAAGCTTGTGGTAGCCCAGCCGGTTGAACCTCTGCCACAGTCGCTTCCATGTCTTGCCCATGCCAAGAGGCTGTCCCAGCTGGTATGAGGCACTTTAGCGGTGGGCTTGTGTGGCAGCACATCTTCCCAGCCAAGTTTCTGCTAAACTGGCATGTGAGCATAGCCCATCTAGCTAAAGTTTATATATGATTAGCTAGAGGTCTTAATGTTCTCCCCGCCTGTGTTTTGGCAGTTACACTGTTCAGATTGAAGGAAACACTGCCCAGAACACCTCCAGAGTGTCCTGACTAATGTACTGTTATTAGATCTCTCACTAGGGTCTAGCAGTAGCAGGCAAACTAATGCAACATCAGTCAAAGCAGGTGTCAGCTGCAGGGCTTTCTGTTCATCACACCACTCGCACGACTTCAGAATGAACCATGTGCAATCAATCTGAAGCACACATAACCTAAAACTAACATGCCAAGTCAAGTCTTGAAAACACTTCAGTACTTCACTTACAGTCTATTCTTCTACGCAGCAGTGCTACACGATCCAGGGTACCTAATGTAGTTAGCAAGCTAATACACATGATTTAAAATGGACTGATGATGATTTTAATTATTTAACTGTGACGGTAGAATGCACCCATTTACATTAAATACACTATATGAAGTTGTTAATTCGTTATGATACTAAACTGGGAGTACTAAAACACATGTACACATCAATATCGCCCTTAGATGCAGGGTATAAATCTGATTCCCAGGGGTTTTTGCTGAGTTTGGCGATGTCTGTTTACAAACACATCTGATTCAGCTGGCCTGTTATCTATTAAATTTAGTCTGACTATGTTGGATCTATCACCAAGCTGATGATTTCTCTTGTGGTATGGCCTATTATTGTCACGCCTGCTGGCTCTCCTCCTATCCCCAATCTTCTGGACTCCGTTTCCTATAATCCACCACTTGAAAACATCACAGGCACATGTCCACCATCTCCCAGTCCCGCTCCGTCTCTCAGGTCTAGGTCCCCAGAATATTGATGTCACCTGTAGCTGATTTGCCTCGGGTACAAATACTCCTCTCTCCCACTGACCCGTTGCGAAGTATTACCTCACTGTGCGTACCGAGCGTTTCTCCCTGTTGTTATTCTCGTTTGCTTACCTGGTTTGACTCCCTTTTGACTTTCTGGTTTACTCTTTGTCATTCCTTTTTGAATACTGTTGCTGGTCTGGTTGGTTTGCCTGGTTCTGACTTCTGCTCGTCTCGTTACTCTGACTCAGTCCTTGCCCTCTTGGTTATGTCAGCTTCTGCCTTGTTGCTGCTGTGTTGTTCTACGAGCCTGTTTAATAAACCTAGCTTTGCTTTTAGCTCAGCGCGCGTCACAGTCTGTCTGCCCATCCTCACAATTATATAATTGTGTTGGCATGAACACAACATTTTTAATAATTCTCAGTTAGAAATATGGGCTTAATATGACTGCAAATGCTCAACAAGAAAATATGGGTGCACTGATATTTACATTTGCATGTACATTTAGATTTATGGCATTTAGCAGAGCCTTATCCAGAGCAACCTACAACCGTGCTTGGTGTTCCATTGGATAATGCTTCCTAGCTAGTACCAGAAGGTTAGAGTCTAAAACTCGATATTAACATACTTAAACCCTTTAATGCTTCACAGTAAGGATGTACCAGCTTAATCCGCAATTCTCAACCAATCCATAATGTACTATATAAACATTTCATACATGCAGGTTTATGTACTCTGTCTATATCCAGCGACCAACACACAAAGAAGTTTGTAATAGATGTCTGGCTTAAAGCTTCTGTAGAGGTTCCTAATGGTGTCCTGCGAACCATCCCATCCCATGCAGCTTGAATATTCTCACACAGCTCCTGCAGATGTTGCTGTAGTGGTGGAGGTGGAGTGACACCAGGCCTTCTGGACATGTGAAGCATGATAACAAACCATTGATCTTGGTTACATTTACAGCATTTAGCTGACGCTCTTACCCAGAGCGACTTACAAGGTTAACAATTACAGGTAGGCCTATGGAGTGTTAGGAGTCTTGCCCAAGGACTCTTATTAGTGTAGCACAGCATAGGCACCCAGACCGGGATTTGAACCCCGGTCTCCCTCATGTAGAGATGGCACTCTGGGTAGTGGTGTTACCCGCTGAGCTACATCAACCACTGACTCTACAGTGCCTCCACACACAGATTTGTTGGGCGTCTCCACCAAGACAAAAGCGAGACTTGTCACTGAAGATGACCCGCTGCCATTCTGAGTCACTCTGTTACAGTCTGGCATGACACCACTGCAGTCTTTGGTGATGCTGATGTGGTGTTAAGGGCCGTTGTCGTTACGTTCTATGTGCATGTAGTCCTACACTGTGCAACCGTGTGTAAATGGTGCGGGCTTTAACAAGATGACTCAAGGAACCCAACACTTTTCACTGAATGTCCGCAGTCATGGATGTTGGGTCAGTGAGGTACAGCGATAATGCCTGTCCTTGCTTATGTCATATGAACGGCTGAGTGTGAAACTTGAATCGTTGGCACGTCAAACCTACCCATTGAGTTTCACTTCTGTCGGTTGATTCCTCCTGGGTGCAACCATTTGTGCAACAGTTTTTTTGATAATGAGTGTAGAAATCACTAAGTCCACACAAATAAAACTGAAAAAATGCTGCTGAGCTTGTATTAAAATGATGTTTTTTAATTCACTGGCTCATATAGGTAATGTGATTATACTGTATATAATAATGTAATCATGAGGAATATTCACCTTTATAGCATGCTGAATATTATATTTACAGTATGTGCATGAATGAAGCAGTAGCCTCTTCTCTGGCCATTGAGAGTTGATGTTGAACAGTAGTTTGGGCTTGCAAAGTATCTGTGATGTAACTGAGTGGATAAATCAGGAAAGTGGGTCTAGAGTAATGGGATCAACGCAAGGCTTTGTGAGTTATTTGAAGTGGCTTGCGCATGGCATTGTGGGAGGATACTAGTACAAACAATCTTCATGTGACCTGCTGAGGACTGTGTACGTGGTAGGAGGCCTTATGGAACATATTGTGGGGTGCTGGTCGTGGTATAAATATACTGAGGGCTGTTAGTTGGGATCTTCTTTAATAATAAAGTGTTTTGGGAGGTTCTTGTTAGGACTGAATGTGGAAACAGTAAATAGAGTTTTCAAATTCCTGAATGTCTGACACAATTTGTACTGTTCGTTCATTTTATTGAGCTCTAACTGAGCACGCCGACCACTCATAGACACAAATAAAATATATTACAATATTTATTAATAAAGTATCTTGTGAAATTTGACATATACAGTGTTGTTGTGGACATTTTAAAATAATGTCACTGAGTAGTATCATGAGATCCCACTGTACTTACCAAAGACAGGATGCCTATTAGAACTGTAAAAAAAAATAATACTTTAGAAAACAATAAAGACTGTGGACTGTCAAAGACAGAAATACCCTAAATACACAACCACCAGAATTATACTGTTATCATAACCCAAAAGGTTTATTATACTTCAGTGCACTCATGATTACTATACTGAAAGTGTGCTATTTTTTTATATATTATGTACTTAGTTTGCTAAATATTTGTCATTAGTGCTATTAAAACATACTTAAAAATGTTGTTTTAAGTACAAAACATCAGTAATATTCACTTAAGTATAACTAATTAGTACATATTAAAGTACATTTGTAATACAATTAAAATATACAATTAAAATACACATATATACCAAAGTGCTACTGGGGTCAAATGTGCTTTTATATCGTCGCTGTCCAAAGAAAAACATGTATCTCCATTTTTGTTGATTTTTACTTTTATGCTTCATCACATGAGCTGATGTTTACACTGTGTAGAAATTTCATGAAGAATGGACCAACAGAAATAGCCCAAAACTGTTTGGAAAGACGTCTGGTTCCATTGACTCCCATTCAAATCAACTGAGGTTTTTGGTCTCTCCTGTAAAGTTGCCATTTTGGAGATACCTTTTTTTCTTTGGACAGCGACGATATATGTACATATACACATATACACTTAGAGAGAGGGATATATATAATTGTATTTAGCACACAAAATAATAACATGTTTGAAATGCACTTGCTGATAATAAAGGACGTATCTAGTGCATTAAAATGCACTTAATTTTATTACCTGGAAGAACAGAATTGTGATGTAGTGATGTAGAGGGAAACCCTGATAAGAAGTTAGGTATTTATAAAGCTACTAAACTGAAATTACTCAGTACTGAAAGGCCTAATGTTTGCAATTACATATAGCTAACATTTAAAGTTTGTAATGTGCATCATTTGCCTCACTGTTTGCCCTTCATGACACATCAAATTTGAACTAGTACAACTAACACAATCTAGTCTGTGCTGGATTGGTGTGGTCCACTCTGCCAGGACAGCCTTGTTGTGTTCTCGTGAGGTCATATGTCATTAGGTGTATCAGGAGATCCTGCATAGCTGGAGAGAATCCAGGTCAGATCTCCTGGAGGGGTTTTGTGACTGTGCTAACTGGTGTAAGCAGGTTCTCTATGTCATGAGCTGACCACAGACCAGGTCCTGGTAACTGGGTAATTAAGGGCATAGCTGAAAGAAAAAATTAGCAGTCCAGTAAACAGCACAGGGAGTATCAGTACTAGATGGCGACATTGTCGAGGCTGTGACAGTCTGTAATGGATGGATGCTCTTATCTTTTCAACAGAGTTTCAGTTTTACTCCAGTAATGATCAGGTTAGCTGGTCTAACACACTTTCTATGTGTCCTCTCCAGAGCCTTACCGTGGCATATGGTCTTATGTGTGCCTTTCTCTGTTTCAGAGTAATAAGACTTTCTAAGGTTCAGTGTGCCATGTAACCCAGCTGCGAGGACATGTCTCACACTTCACACTGTGTGAGGATTAACAGGATTGAAGATTGTGTGTGTGTGTGTGTGTGTGTGTAAGGCCTCGTGTGTGTGGGATTAGGGTAAATCAGTAGGCCTGTAGGTTAGTATGTCAGTGTATCAGTGAGTCACTAGGTTTCCCCGGAAGACAACCTTCTTTCCATTAACCACACAAAGCACACACTTCCTGGCTGTGTGTACACATTCACACACTTACGCTTGTTCACCTTACACGCATGCACCCCCCTGCCCCGCCCCCATAGAGTCCACCCCACTGCATATAGTCCTTTTCTTTCCTGAACCATAAATCAAAGAAATGCACCCTGTTTATTTGCCTACTAGTAGCTAACAGTAAGAATTGATGCCACATGTGTTCTTTTGTCCTACCTTCTCCAGCCCATGACCTGAAAAGAATCGACTGAATTTGCATGAATGGTATAGCATAGCACCTCTGCCTCCCCTGCTGTAGACTGGGCGTTCATTGCCCTATCTGGGCATTCACCCTACACTATAGCAATAAGGCTCTTTAGGCAAGAATCCTAAGGCTACCTTCGCCGACCTGTGTAGAAGAAATGATCAAATTGTAAGTTAATGGCGATAAATAGCAGAAAGGTAGGAGTTAAGACACCAGGAAAAGATTCAGGCAGAGAGGATGAGACCAAGCAAGACCAGGTGGGGTTTCATCAATTGCTATGGTCTTACTGGAAAGCTAGGACCACATGAAATTTACAGACCTGCCTGTCATAGTGCTATATTAGATCAGTACACACCTCTGCAGCTGCTGACAGGCACAACTTGCAGGGAGCTTCTCTGTAAAGGACAGTAAGCGGTACAGTGATGGTGCTGTAGTTTTAAATAAGTTTATACTACAGCCCCAGAAAGATCTTCACAGTCAACAAACCCAGAATAGCACAGAGACCAGGTTGCTGTCGATGTATTCTCTGGACAAATGGAACATGTCACCACATTGATTAAGATCTCGGACACAAATTAAGCATCGGACAGTCTTTAAGGCAGTACCAATACTTCACAGTTACCTTGTTCATGCTGTGGTTGTCTGGGCAGGGATGGAGGTTGCAGTCCTTCTATTCAACAAAGAAGAACCCCAACTAGGCTAGTAGGGTGGAATGAATCTCTGTTGAGTTCCTTCTCTACATAATGGTCCAGAGTTGCTGTTTCTAATGGACAGCAAGTAAGGAGTGACAACTCAGTGACTTTGTCCTTGCTCACCATCTTCATTAGCTAACCAAGATTCTGGCACTCCACTGCGTTTGTGTAAGGCACAAGTTGCCTACCTGGCGTACCTCCTGTCCTGCACATTTTCTCTGCTTTTCCGCTTCAACACACCCAGTTTAGCCTTCAAAGAGCTTGTTATATAGCTGAGTAGTTGGATCACACAAGAATCTGCAGGGCATTGGGTACTCCAGGAACAAGTTTAGGAACATGTGGTGTAAGACAAGAGTGCTCAACTCCAGTTCTGCAGATTTTAGTTCCAACTATCTTATAACACAATAAGTCAAACTGAGGTCATCTAGGCATTGCAGAACGTCTCTAACTCTCTAGGCTAGTGGATCTCCAGAATCTGGAGTAGGGTAGTCCAAGCACAGCTGATGATTACTGGAATGTGAAGTTATGGAGTATGCACATACTGTAAATGACTTATCACAGATGTTTTACTTAGAGTTAACCTTATGCATTCTGCTTGCCTATGGTCCATCCTCCTCATTGCAGGCAGACACCCACTTATAGTTACCTCTGCGCCTCCTTTAGTGAGAGCTGAAATTTCCACAGGTGTAGACCAGGGGCTCCGGAGGGGAGCGGTGCTGCTACTCTGGGTCTCTGTTTGAATGTCTAGGACAAACAGCAAGACCAAGCACAGGGAGTTGTCAGTTCCTCCCAAAATGCTTGACAGGTGAAAGGTATGCGCATTCCACCCTCTGTTTGCCGTGAGGATTTCGAAGGTAAACTACACGGTCAGTGTCTGCCCTAGTCCCTCAGGAAAGGATTTACACTTTCATCAGCCTCCCTGAGTTTTGAAAGATGAAAGATCACCAAACGGAAGTAGGCCCATCAAAGATCCTTGTCTCATCCCAAACTGTCATCACTCACTCCTGCAAGGCAGTAATAAGACGGGGGATAGAACTTTGGTATAGTGGAACAGCAACAACGTGGTGTTCTGTGCCAGATGCTGTAACAGGAATCCATGGTGTGATTCACCTGAATCACTAATCTGTCAACATGTCTGTCACATCCTGAGAAACAGTGGATGGTAGTGGGCTTGCCTAATATGCAAGAGGTGTAGTAGAAAGGATGATCAGCTGGAACTGCAGTTGCTTGACAGCCTATGTAAACTGATTGCTCTGCTGCTGCTCTCCCAGGAGTATATCTTCTGTGTTGATGGCCGGCATAGTTGGATTTAGGTATGTATGTGCTTAAAGACAATGTCTCACACAGGCAAAGATTCAACCACACATCTGAAAACAACAAAGAATATTTAACGAGGAGAACAGCATGTACTACATAGAACTATCAAGGCTCTAACAGAGGATGGCAAAACCAGGAAGTGCTCATACAGAACCTGGTTGTGGTAACGGTGTTTGGTCCTCGGTGCTACCCTGTCATTGATATACCTGCGGCACGACGTTTACAGGACGTAGTTTGCACTGCAAACCATTCCAACAAGACAAAGGGTGCCTGGGCTGCTGAGGGTTAAGTAGATCATTGTTAGAGTTGATTTGTCTTTTTCTGAGTCACTGGAGTCAGTTTTTACACTCCTACAGAATTTTGCATCATGGCTGCCGTTGCAGCTGTCGAGCTGCTGTGAACTGTTGACTGTTAAGCTGCAACTGTTAAACTGAGAGCAGCCAGAGTCTAGCTCATATCTCTGATTCTCAAATGCAGCGTTGAGTAACAGCTCACGTAGCACTCTTTTTCAAACTGTGCCTCAGGATCAAGAGTCAGTAATTGGTTTGTTTGGTTAGGTAGCGGTTGTCACTGAGAAAGGATGCACACATGATGGCTTGAAGAACAGTGTGGAGTACTGTAGCAGTAATGTAAGTACTGAAGGAAATCATGATAAAGAAAAAGTCGATATATAAGTCAAAAGGTGCTACTTGAATATGAGTCAAGAAGTGTCTTGTTTGGGACGTGTGTGTTTGGTTGATATACTACTCCATCCTATGTTAATCACTGTGGGATATGGAAGGCAAAGCATTATGCCGCAGCTTCAGTGATGACTCACGGTTTTATGATCCCCTTCCCCTTGCGGCTGAGGCACATTTTGAGGCATGTTCTAGCACAGCAGAGGATTTCAGACTGTGCACACAGGGGTAAAGCGGTGCAGGTAAAACTTTATTGGACTAACAGAGACGGGGCAAGTTAATACGCCGTTGGAAACAGAATATGCAGCACATTGTGCTTGTTTAATACAGTAGCTAAACAGTGCTGAATAGACCCATCGTCAGTCCTTTGTTCCTTTGGAGCACAGCGGATTTAGGTGTTGCCAGAAAAAAATTGACGAATGTTTACTTGACAAATATAGACGGTCCATAAAAAAACCAATTCAAGTGTTTGCCCAAGCAAACACGCTCTTTGCCTTTCAGACGTTATTGATTTTGAGACCTCAAAATCAATATTGGGGCATATTGAGATACTAACCGGACAATCAATCATTTGAGAAGTGATAATATATTTAATGGAACTGGATATTAATGGATATCAGCTGTACTTTACGTTTGGTCTAATTGAGTGTTTTCTTTGACCCTGGTCCTGGAGGCCCACCGTTCTGAACTTTGTAGTGCTTTCCCAGCTTCCCACACACTCGATCCAACTAATCAATCAGCACATTAACAGTCCATTAGTGAGTGGAAGGAACAGCGCTAAAATGTGCAGGGAGGGCCATGTGCCTCCAGGAACAGAGCCGAGAACCAGTGGTGTAGGTGATCAGGTTGATGGAAAACTGAATGAAGCTGAAACG
This sequence comes from Prochilodus magdalenae, assembly GCA_024036415.1. Classification (NCBI taxonomy): domain Eukaryota; kingdom Metazoa; phylum Chordata; class Actinopteri; order Characiformes; family Prochilodontidae; genus Prochilodus; species Prochilodus magdalenae. The sequence goes on along the minus strand of JAMWET010007775.1, from coordinate 209,885 downwards.
TGAAATATTTATTTCATTTATTTTATTTTAATAAAATAAAAAACTTTCAACAAAATCACAATACACAATGATTTTATACCCTATCACACTGTAAGAAAATAGTACTTTGTTACAAAATTACACAAATTACATAAAAAAATGAATTATTTTCTCAGAGAAACTTAACTTACAGTTTTTGGTATTTGGTCATAACTTACTGTTTTTTTTAACTTACAGTATTAATCAATAAAGCAATGGAAACGAACAGAACGACATACAAACATAAAAGTCAGAGCCCACTGAAAAACAAAAACTGACTGCAAATGATAAAATTATAATAGATACAAAAAGTGCAGCCGCAAACCTGAGTTTGGGCTTATGAGAGAGAAGCTTTCATTTCCTAGAAGACCGGAACGCATGCAGCCCAGGCGTTCAGTGGTAGATCCGGAAATATGATCAACGTGGATCATTAGAAAGACTTTGTTCTTTATCTGTGAGCCTGACCCCGAAATCAATAGAACTGTAAACATCGAATGAAGCAAAACTATGATGCCACGAGAACGGCGTCATCATACTCTCCCTGTAAAGTCTTTCAGAAGAAGGAACAGGAAAAATAATCAAAAGGCAAAACTCGTGAGACTACCTTGGTGAGGTGTTTCTGGGCTAGCGAAGAAGCTTCTCAGTTGGACATTTTGCAGAAATTCCAAAGTTATTGCATGTGCCAAGACAGACTGAATAATCCCTAAATAAAAATAACACAACAGAAACGGTTTTAACTTAACATGCACTCGAGCTTAACAACACTCGCATAGACCCTGCAGCTCAACGTAAACAAAACAGTACGCAGGAAAAGCTTTGAGAACTTTGGTAAAACACGGATCAAGCATTTTCACGTTTAGTTAGAACAGCAGAATGAGACGTAATCTGATTTACACAGCCTCCAAGAACTTTAAAATCAAACTGCTAGCAGACATCAGCATGTCACATACGCCAGTTTACCGGCATGCCTTTTTAGACTTTCGCTCGCTTGAGCGTGTGGCAATAACTAAATGTTTACCCATCTCATTGGGTAACCAGGCAGAGGTCAATCCAGCGGCCTCAAGCTAAAACTAATCAAACAGTACAGTGAAAAGGCCCAGAGTGTCACATAATCACTACAGTGGCTTTGATTCAACTGAACACTGCTTTTTTCTGTTTTTAATACCACATAAAGATGTTTATGAGCTTTCCTTTGCATCGAGGAATGAACAGGATGCCCGTGTGAAAGGGGTTTGGTTCTAAACTAAATGCACTAAGCTCATAAATAGGACCGCATTAGACTACTGCATGTAGAATGTACAGGATGAACACCACGGCATGTTCACAATCTCAAACAGCATCTTCATGGTAAAAGTGCCTTCTGCAGTACGAACTTGTCTCTGATGCTTACTGTCTGTTTTACGTGCACCCGCAGGACTCTACGATCATGTCTGGGACGTCAGTTTTTACGATGCTATGCTGCGAGTTGAAGTAGACCATAGAGAGCGGGCGTCTCTGGATGGGCACGCAGCACGACGAAACTGCCGTGTGGATGCCGTTTGCCTTCAGCTGACTGAAGACGGTGGCATGGAAGGAGGAGGCGATGCCCGGCGAGCCGGCCAGATGCTGCGGACACTGGCCCATGCAGTAGTTCATGTGGTAACCCTCGGGTGCTATGATCCAGTCCTGCCATTGGATGTCCCGGAACTTGATGTAGAAATCTTTCTTACAGCAGACGCTGACGTCGTCACCGCAGCGCAGCGAGCGCTTGCTCAGGGCGTGCTTGGATTCGTCGTCACGGAGGCGCACTTGCGCCACCAGGAAGGGCTGCTGGGAGGTGTCTGCGCCGGCCCGGCCGCACAGGTTCTGGCCCCCGTCCTCACAGTGTACCTCTAGCCTCAGGCGCCGCTGCCCTCCATCCAGGAAGGCCTGCAGGGTGCTGGTGACGGGGAAGGTGTGCCAGCCACCTCGCGCCACCTCCACACTTCGCTGAAGAAGCAGAGTGCGGTTGCTGTCCTGTCCCGTGCCAGACAGGTAGACCTGGGCAGAGACGCGGACAGCTGGGCGCGGGCCATCGGCTGGACGTACATACAGCCATAGCGAAGACTGCAGCACATGCACGCTCTGGCCACGCTCTTGCAGGAACTGGAAGGACAGGCTGGGGTCAATGCCACTGGAGTCCAGGTCATCTGGAGAGAAACAAGAAAGGGTCTGTTAGAGAAGCAAAGGTGAGAGGGGGAAATGTGTGGGGGATGGATGGATGGACTAGAACCATTATAGGAAGAGGAGAAAAATGTGGGGTGTTTGGTTTGACACAAAAAAAATTAAAAAATAATAGTCATTACAGAATCGTTTACAGTACTTCAGCTATGGATAATAAGCTTTTGAATTTTTAGCCTAACTGAAAATTAAAAATAAATAAATAAATAAATTTACGGCTTTTAGCTGAGCTCTTATGCAGAGCGACTTACAAGGTTAATCATATTACAGGTGGGCCAATGTAGTGTTAGGAGTCTTGCCCAAGGACTCTTATTGGTGTAGCACAGCATAGTCACCCAGACTGGGATGGGAACCCCAGTCTCCCAAAAGTGGTGGTGACTCTCTGGCGGGCAGTGGTGTTCTCCGCTGAGCTACACCAACCACATATATATATAATAGATGCCATCTGTTTTTATTTGGATTTATTTGAGCTGATTTAGCTTATGATCAGCCTTCAGACCGGTAATAGATTTGTGTTGGTTCCAGGCGAGAACACCTACACAGACCTCATAAAAATGTATCCAATATCCCCACATGAGCTTTAAAACACTTTAGCTCTACACAATTATTGCCAAAATGAATTAAACTTAAATTCTTATTTATTCATGTACAAATGACGTACACCTCTATATACAGTAAACCCATAGCTTCATTGCAGTGCTTTCTTTCACTGAGGCTCGGAGTGTTTTGTTTACAGATAGCACAAAAGTAAAGCAGTTCTCTGGTTACTTTTGTGGTTTTGTTAAGGTGTATGTGCTGAGTGTCTTTTAGCTATAGGTGTTCTGGAACCATGTAGGTTGTAAGAGTTGTAGATGTGACCAGTCTGGCACATATCATGCACATCTACAGTTTGGACATCATACTGTGTTCACACAGCTTCAGAGATACATGGCAATCGTGCCATGTGCTCTCAGCTCCAGTCCTGCGGACCCACTGCCTCAAGTCACAGCTCACTTCACCCCACTTATGAGCCGGGTGAAAGTTGGCTGTGAGAGAGCTGGATCAGGTGAAACCCGGTCTCCAGCTCAGAAGCACTGAGGAAGTGAACGATTAGGACTTATGAGTGTAGTCTACTTACCCATGTCTGCAAAGCTGACTATCTCGTACGCCTGGTCGTTGAGACGCGCGCCGGCACCCCCGTTGTCCAGCTCGATCGTGCCATCAGGCCGGACATGACCCGCGTGCAACTTGCGCAGAGCGGTGGCGAGCGCGGCGCGCGGCACAGTGTTCGTGATGTTGGGTCTCTCGCGCAGGTGCAGCTTGTTCAGGATCTGCCTCTTGGCCGCCTCGATGAGGAAGCTCTCATCCGAGCCCCCGTCCGGTGTCGGCGATGGGCCGGTGCACGTGGTGCAGGCGGCTGCCGCCCCTGCGAGCCCCTGGAGCTGGACAAGCGCACTGAGCAGCAGCAGCGCGGAGAGCAGCGCGGACGTCAAGCCGCCGTGCGCCCGATCGCTGGGGACGTGGAGGTCGGGGAGCAATGTAGAGAGCATGTCGCCGCCTCGCTCACTTAGCTGTTGGTCCACTCTCGGGAAGTTGGAGGAGCGCGGGACGCTGAACGCTGTGTAGGGCGACTGGAGTCCGAGGCGCGAGGGAAGTGGGGTAATCCACCAAAAGTTGTGACACGCTTGAGGGACGCGCCAATGAACGCGGCGGGAGTCACGGGAGCTCGCGCGCGCGCGCACCCACATTCACCGCATACGCACCGAGGTCGGTGAAGGGGGGAGGGGGGCGGGGTGGTGTAGGGCACGCGAGCGATACGTGAAGGGCGTAAAGTTGATAATGAAGCCCCGTGTACTTCTCTGCCCAAATAGGTTACAATGAAAAGGATCTGCAATGGAAACTAAACTCGGGAAAGGTGCTGCTCGTGTCTTAAAGCCACCCAAGGCCCGGATGGTGCCTGAACATGCGCATCTCTGACAGTGGCCCAATTCTTTTTCTCACCCGTTTTTCGACAAGCTCCGCCCACTTGGCTCGTAGCATAACGCCACCTGCAATAGGATTGCCTACTAGTTTATGTGCTAAGATTGGCTAGTAGTTCATCCAGTGCTTGTGAGTATGGGCTACTAGCCAGATCTAGAGCACCAAACTGAATTGCTTGCCAATACTAGCTGAGGAGTATGTACTTCATATCAGTTATAATGCAGGGACATAAAGATCTAACGAACTACTAACCTGTCCTAAAATAAGACTATGAAAAACTAAACACAGAAAAAAGAGTATAAGCTACAAGCCCACCCCAGGGCAAGAATACTGGAGCATTGGTGTGGAAGAGGTCGGGGAAGAAGTCATACGAATGGGCAAATGCTCTTTATCAAACATGCACTTCAACAGTCTTAGCAAAGACTGTGTTCACAATGGCACACTTCACAGTAGAGTAGTATGTACTGCATACTGTACACTCCCCCTGTGTGTAGTATGCAGTACAGTAACAAGTTTTGACATACAATGTAGCATACTTATAGAGTCACATGACCAGTTACCTCATATTTACCTGAGAGCTGTTATTACTGTATCCACTGTTTAGAGCTAGCTGCTGCTAACACTGCTCAGTTCATGCTTAGCCTAGCTGTTAGCTACCCTCGGCTATTTCACTCTAAAACTGATCCTCTAAAGCGAGTTCATCTTTTATTAATCTTCTGACATGTATATTTTAACTTTCTGAGGCTCATTCTGACGAACACACACCCCACTACAATCACTACACCCACATTAACCTCAGAGCTGTTATTACTGTATTCACTGTTTAGAGCTAGCTGCTGCTAACGCTGCTCAGTTCACCTGAAATACGGTTAGCCTAGCTGTTAGCTACCCTTGGCTATTTCATTCTAAAACTGAACCTCTAAAGCGAGTTCATCTTTTATTAATCTTCAGACCTGTATATATTAACTTTCTGAGGCTCATTCTAGTGAGAACATACCCCGTTACAATCACTACACCCACATTTATACTTGGAGTTGACTGCAGTTTGCTCCCCAGTGTTACCCGCCACCATTTTCTCTGGCTGAAGCAGGCTGAGAACTGGTGAGGCTGATGGGAGGCAGTACGCCATGAAGATAGCTTCCCCTCTGCACTAGAAACTCTGACACCATCCGTGTATCTGGCAGCATCCAGTGCACTACAGATTTTTTATTTGGTGACCTGCATACTACATACTTTTAGGCAGACTTAGTACTCGAGTAGTATGTAGCATGCCATTTTGGACACTGCCTTAGGCTGTGTGTACCACACTCTACACAGTGTATACTCTGTACTAATCTTAGTAGTATGGGTTCCGCAGGCTAGTACACAACATATTACCATACTACAACATTTCTTTTGAACTGGAAGTGATGAACAGGCTGTTGTGACATATTTGGGTTAAACTTGAAATACACAATATACACTGCAGCCACCGTTGCATTACAGTCCACCATTTATATCTGTACTATATACTACATACTCAAAACTTTTTAGAATTAGTATTAGCACCCTTAGAAAATGGGCAGACCAGCAAAAATTGATGATGGTCGTTTTCTTGTTTTGAGCACATTTTTGCTGGTCATCCAGCACTAACCAGCAGTAACCAATCAACAGACAATCACAGACGAACCAATCAATGACAAACCAATCAACGACAGAACTATATTAATGACCACAAAACAACCCACAACACCAACCTGTTACTTTTGTCCAAGAGTATGACACATGCATAGAGCCATTCCACATGTCCACATCCCTCCCAGTAAACAATGGTCATCCATGGACGTCTACCATGTGTTTATATATAGTCAGATACGTGATTTCAATGTTGTTTCAACAGTTCAAGCGGTTCAAATGTTTACTGGGTGGAAACTTTCCACATCAGCCAATCGCAGAAGCCACAATAACTATAAACTACCAGTCATATTCAGGAACATGAATATGACCCACAGGTTTTTGGTGTGAACTACCAGACAGTTATAGTACAAGAGAAAGCACAACTGACCAGTTCTAGCACAAGGCCTGCTACAAGCTGATCTTAAGTGTTTGAGCTACTAGACGAGGTGTGGTACAGTAGTATGCACTACTAGCCAAACATAGCACGTTGGCTAGTAGTATAAACCACTGGCTGTCAGACTACAGGAATATCAGCTAACCAGCCAGTCAGTCGTAGCACATGAAATGAAACTTGTTAAACTATAGGTAGGAAAAATAAGTAAAATAAGGCCTGGCAGTGAGAGAGCTAAGTCCAGCTCTTAACCTTTATCCCAATGACCTCCATCCTGCAACAGATCCAAACCAAACACAGGGGCTTCAGGAAAGCATAAGGCAACACGTGTATTGTAAACATGATGCAATACAGGCTCCTCACCTCCATGGGAAAAGGAGCTATAGCCTGCTGGTTTGGGCAATGCAGGTCACCATTATCCCCATGCTGGTCTGTTTGTTTGTATAGGTTTCTCACATTGCCACTATTGACCACATGGTCATTCGCACTGTGTTTACAAATGATGAATTAAAGAAGCAATTCTATATTTATAATATTATATATATTTATTTATATGATTATATACAAACATAAAATAACCGGACTGTGGAGCATAAAAAATATACTTTATTATGTCATATTTACGCAGTTCTTACATGTGTGCTTGGGATTTCACTTTAGGGATGTTGATTAACCCAGTAGGACTGAAGATGCCTTTAACTAGGCTATTTTGTTAGAGACACTTTCACAGCTTAGCAACAGCCTAACTGTCCTCACAGCTTGAAGTCGCCGTCTAGCAGCCATATGCTGGAGGTGCAATAAATCTGGGACACAGAAGGTGCATGAAGAGTTGTAGAGTTTCCTCTTTCTGTTTTTCTGTTTTTCCAATGAATATCGCTGTCCAATACCCCAGAGCACTGGTTCTCAACTCCAGTCCTGGGGACCCATTGAGATCAGATCTGCTACAGCTCAGTAATAAGTATGGGCATACGAATATGTCCATACAAGCATCAAGTATATGTGTATTTGAGGATATATGAATATGAATACCACAATATTGTGTTTTATAAAGCTGTAGGGATTTTCAAAAACACAATAATTTAATACATTTATTTAATTACAAAGATAAGCGGTGTTGTAAGATATCTTCGGTCATTAAACTGTGCCACTCCAACGTAAACAAGCGGCATTACACACACATATATATATATATATTTATATATACTGTTTATATATCAATTATCATTATATTAATGACCGAAGATATATTACAACACTGCTTATCTTTGTAATTAAATAAATATATTATATTTTTGTGTTTTTAAAAATCCCTACAGCTTTATAAAACATAGTATTGTGGTATTCATATTCATATATCCTCAAATACACATATATTATACATGCTTAGATATCATTTATGGACATATATATATATATATATATATGGCAACTTTACAGGAGAGGCCAAAAACCTCATTCCATTTTAATGTAAGTCAATGGAACCAGATGTCTTACCAAGCAATTTTGGACCATTTCAATCAATTTCAATTCATCATGCAAATCTCACAAAGTGTAAATGGGAGTTGCTGTTTTCAAATGATGCATAAAAGTCAAAATGGACAAAAATGGAGATACATGTTTTTCATTGGACAGCGACGAGATATATATATATATATATATATATATGTATATATATATATATATATATATATATATATATATATATATATATATATATATATAGAGAGAGAGAGAGAGAGAGAGAGAGAGAGAGAGAGAGAGAGAGAGTTAATATATAATATAGAGAGTTAATAATATAAGAGTTAATATATAATATATCATGATACGTATCATATTGTCGGGTTTTATATGTGTATTTGAAGTTGAATTGAAGTTTTTCTTTTTAAAATAAAATGGAACAAATTGGTACTCTGTCTAATGTAGCTTGTATTTCAGTACTTTGCTCAATTCTAAGGATTTGTGATCAATTAGGGCATACATGACATATTTGTGATCAATATACGAATGTATGAAGACAGACTTTATATAACTTTTAAAACAAGATAATTCATCTCATATTTATGTGTCTTAGATGTGAAATCTTTGGCAGGCAGTGTGGGGTTTAGGTTTGCTGTGTTTCTGGGATGCTGCCATGAATGAGGGTTACATAACTAAAATGAGGAGAAGTGCTTCCATGTTGGTCAAAAAAGCATTACTAGTTCATGTTATTTGTGGAGATTTCACTAGCTAGCTAAACTGTTGTAACTGTCAGTCTCTGTGATAGATCAGCACCTGTAGCAGCATCCAGTCAAGCGCCCTGAATCACTGAGTCGCCCTCTACAGGCCTGTTATCACCACGTTGCGCAAAAGGGATAGCAGGACTGTAGAACTATTACATTACGTGCTACCATTGCACAAACCCAGGAACCTGTTGCATCAGAAGCTGCCATGCTGTTAGCAAGATTACATCTTCAATACAGTGGTTATATGTTACGTGATTAGTTTTAGATTGTTAGTGCTGTGGTGAAATTCATAGCCCAGCAATTTTCTCTGGAGTAAAAGCCAAATGAAAGCAGCTTTTGAAATGCAGCTGAGAATGTACACTCACTGACCAATTCATTAGGTACACCTACCTTGTATATACACTCACTGATTCCATCAGCTTCACTTATCATACATGAGAACTTTGTAGTTACAGACTGTAGCCCATCTGTTTCTCTGCATACCCTCTTTTGCAATGTTCAGGATCCCCACAGAAACACCACAGAGCAGGTATTAGGTGGGTGGTGGCTCATTCTGTGTGGCCTGGCACAGTGTGCGTTGTGCTGGTGTGAGTGGATCAGACTGCCCAGAGGATGCTGTGGGTTGGATAGTTTTGGTTGGTGGACTATTCTCAGTCCGGCAGTGAGAGTGTCACTGCAGTGCTGAGAATGATCCACCACCCACATTATACCTGCTTTGTGGGGGTCTTGTGGGGGTCCTGACCATTGAAAAACAAGGTAACAAAATATACAGGGACACTGATGGACTACAGTCTGCAGCTGCTGAACTACAAAGTGCGTCTCTGTAGTAAATAGAGCTGATAAAACGACCAGTGAGTTTATAAACATGGTGGGTGTACCCAGTGAAGTGGCTGGTGAGTGTATACCTGTATTCTGTGTGATAAGTCTTTGGTGTTTTGCGTGGCAGGTGTGTTGTGTAGAATAAAATAGTGTTGGGACTATTAATATTTTATTAATACATTACTAATGCAATTTTTTTACTTTGGAATTTAAGGAATACAAAAGTCTGCTCTGCATTTAGCTGTAAATACAGGTTTAGTGGAAGGCTCTACCACTGAATTAGCTTTATTAGACTGAAACTCTGTATGAATAAATTCTGTTTAATATGTTTTCTGGATTTAAAATATTTGAATACATTTTACAGCACAAAAAAAACTGATGGTGGTGTGTTTAACACCCTGTCCACTTATCACTCATTTGGATATGCCAAATAAATAAATAAATAAACAAAGTGTCATGCAAAACATATAGATATTAAATTTATAGATTGTCTTCTTGTTACCTCATTACAATTACAGGTTTATTGGAGCGTATTTTATTTTCAGTTTTGGCACCTATTTGTGATGCATGCAGACCACGACATTTTGACTGTAGAAACACTGAGGAATCATGCTTCCACGCAACATCGGGTGAACCTGTACCTTGGACCGTGGAACAATAGAACAGATTCGAATTTTACAGATGGCCTCATATGCTGTTGACTGTAGATCAAAGGTCACAAGAACCTTCCAACTAAGAGTACTTTTAGCCTTTACATGTACCGAATGAACAGCTTGATGATGTCGACCTCATGATGTCACTTTTATAGCTGGTGAGTTGTATAAATTTGATGTACTGTACTTTTTATGACATAATCAAGGATTATACTGTACGATTTTAATTAGAATGCACATGTACACAAATGATAACGAAGGACGGCTGATGAATAATAAGCGAACATGTGAACTGATTTATTTCATGCTTTGATAAACGTATATCAGATAAGTGCATTTGTGTTCCATTGTGTGCAGGCACTAAGGGGCTGAGATCAGTGAACACTGACACAGGTATTCTAGTTTTGGGGACACAATGATGATACAGATGTGTCAAATGTGATCCCTGGAGTGTTAATGTACAGGTGCATTCACAAGCTTCTTAACATGTTGAGTAGAATCAGAAGACCATCCCAGCTGCATCTGCATCTGTCGTATACAAGCTTGATTCAATCACATTTTATGGCACACAGGCCATAGGTGGGGTTGCCAACGCTCTGAGAAGTCTCTAAGAATGACCAAAAGTCTTTTTAAGGTTTTCATTTTTAAAATTGTAAAATCACAATAAAATACTTTGTTTTAGGGCTGAAACATTATGCATTATTATATTGAAATCACAATTACAGTCTACATTATTTTAATTTAAATTAGGAAATATTAAGGGAAATTTTAAGTGGGAAAACTTGTTTTATTGTTTTCACATCAAAATCACAAATTAAAATGATATAATTTTAAGTTTTTTAAGTTAATTTTTAAAGTTGGTAACCCTACTACAACCTTAATAGCACATTACTACAATCTTACTACAACCCGAAGACCATCTTACTAAAACCTGCATAGCACCACATGACGACCTCACTACCATCTTACTACAACCTGAATACCACATTACAATGGCCTTATTACCACCTTATTACAAACTTACTACAACCTTACTACTACTTTACTACAACCTGAATAGCACATTACTACAACCTGAATAGCACTTTACAACAGCCGTATTACAACCTTACAACAACCTTACTGCACCTTACTACAATCTTACTACAGCCTGAATACCATCTTACTACAACCCTACTACAACCCTACTCCCATCTGACTACAACATTACTTCCACCTTAATACAACCTTACTACAGGTGCATGTCATTGTTCTTCTTAATTGCTCAGTTATACTTATTTTAGAGCAATCAGTTATGGGTATGGTTTCTGTGAGACTTCCTGCTTTGCATGGCCGTCATACAGGGCGCCTTAATATGTTCTGTTCTAAGACAGCACAAATACACAATGCAGAGCTAAGGGCTATCCATCTTGGACTAAGACTTTCTAACAGAGCTGTTTAAAGCTTATAACAGTGAAGTGAAGTGAAGTGCGTGTTCCAAAAAGGTGTAGCCCACCTCATACAGCAGACTGCGTGTAGCCTACAGGCAGACCTTTAGATGGAGCTGCATGAGAATGTAAAGCCAGTGAGTGAGGTCAAGCTGGAATCCATTACCTGAATACTGAGTTTCCAGGTCAAACAGTCGAGTGACCAGGATAACTATGATGCACAGTTAGGGTAAGTTTGTAAGCATAAGGTAAGTAAGCCCCATTACTTTCACATATCTATTCAGTGATATGAACTGGGTTAGCAAGCAACGAACACATGTATACACAATCATAACATGACAAGAGACCTATACATATACTGCTGTGCAAAAAGCTGTGGAATATAATCAGATTAGAAGGCCAGCAAATGAAACAGTCACTGGAGACCCTGGAGGACAAAGTTGAAAACAGGTATTTAAGGTATACAGGTATGTATGGTATTGTGTGTGTCTGTTTATGTGTGTGTGTGTGTGTGTGTGTGTGTGTGAGTGTGTGTCTGTGTGTGTGTTAGGATGCATATGTTGTCACCCTCTGTGCTTCTGTAACCAAAGACAAAATCCTTGTATGTGTAAATATACTTGGCAAATAAAGGCTGATTTTGATTCTGAGAATGTTGTCTAGAGTTGCTTTGTGTGTGCTTTATTAGTAAATAAAGCATCACTGATGGTGACAGAACATATTCTGTTTACAGTCTATAAACATTAATAATCACTTTGTTATCTTTATATGATAGGCTATAATCATTTCAGGTCCATGTTGGCTGCCAGGATGTGCAAACATCATTATGATGTGTACAGTTCATTAAAAAACTAGGAGCACTGCAAAGCACCATACATTCGGAGACAGGAAGAAGAAGGGGGTGTGGTATAACACTCTGAGAAGACGATAAACTGAGTACTCTGTAAATGGTCCAGTATGGTGTCATTTCTTTCAAATAGCTCAACCCTTTAAAATTACTACTACCAGAAATGAATTACTTGCACTTTAAAATACACTGGCAAGTTGAGCCTTTTCTGCACAGTTTTCTAAGGCCTAGTTCACACTACCAGACCAAATCTGATTTCTGGCATGTCCAGATTGATTTTAAAAAAAGTCTGAACAGGAAGAAAACTCATGAAACTGGATGCAAACCACATTCAGAGGTGGTGAAATATATTTTTACAGATGCGTCTCAGTCGCTTTGATATGATTGCAAAGTGGTTTTGCGTCACTCGCCAAAGTGACAGAAGTGTAGCTAAGGACAGGTCGGTGGTTTACGTACACAAATTTGATCACTTGCAAAAAGCAGAGTGAACAGTCAACTCAAAATATCTGATTTAAGAATCAAATCCAATTTGATGGAAGCCTGAGCACTAAAAAACTCTATTATAACTTTACTAATCAACTTTCAGCATTCTGATCGACTGGTTAAGTTTTCTCTACCATGATCTGACATTTCAAATCATGCAATACACACGCCATAATGAACTGCAACTTTAAAGCTGACTTGGCACTCAACTAAACGTTGCTTGTGAGCCTAAACATGTTTTGTATAATAACATGTATAATAAACTTTGCTAGACATTAATTTAAATGTATTTTAAGTACATTTTTTATTTTATTTTTTGTGTTTAATGTTGGTTATTTGTTTACATAACTTAAGGCCAAAATAAGACTTTGTTGTATATCTCAAAAACTCAAAATGGAATGTATAATTTCGGGGATTTGGTGCAAATTGCATATTAGATCACTTTCAGGAAGGGCTTTCATGATGTATGTGTACACATGCATTAAATGTGAGTAATACCACCTTTACTAGAGGAAGATCGTGTCACATCCAAACTGTTACAACTAGAAATAAAGCATTTTTAAACATATGAACATATGACAAGAGTCATCATCAGTCTGTCTGCAAAACCGCTGTACTGTCTGTCGGGGCAGATGTTTCTACTGTCAAATCTGTGAATGCATTACATGTAGACCCAAGACATGGACTCCTCTATGTACTGACAAGACATACAGATGGGAATTAGAAGGGACCCACAGGAGGCTTTGCTTAGGAGTAAGAGATCAGACATCATACAGTGACAGATAAATAAGGCTTTGTAGTCCTAAAATTATAGGTAATTTAATATCCAATAACAGGAACTTAGTTTTCTGTTTAGGCATTTTTGTCAATGGGTGCATATAGCATTTTGGAAACTTGCACCAACCAGACCTGCATACTTTAACAACACCACCACTGCTGCACTCACAAGAGTCTCATCTTTTGAAAGGTGTTTGGCTTCTCACTCATAGGCTAGAAGCTACAGCACCATCTATTGGACAAAAAAGTCAACCAGGCTGCTTTACAAGTCAGCAATTTCAACATCAGAATATGGAAGGTGTCCATGCTCACTGGAAATTTGACTTTTTAGTAGCTTGCTATGTAGCTTTCCTTTTATACAGCATATGCTCATTTCCTATATTACTTCATGAGATATTAAGTCATATTCACTGTAACTGCTATTATAAGACACCACAGAGAGAATCTGAACATATTTGGGAGAGTATGCTATTCACAAGTTGTTTATTGGTTAATATTAGGATTTGGGTTCTAGTTCAAAATGAGCAGAAATGCCTTTAAGCACAGCAGACTAAATGGTTTATCCTCAGTGATCTAAAATAAGCCAAAGACTGATTGTTTCCAACCCAATCTGCCATTTTACCAGTCTGCTGGGTATGGTGCATCAGAAAATCTTAATTAAAAAGTCAGTAGTGTTTTTATTCCATCACTGGCCAGTTAATGAAAGACTGTGAAGTCTTTGTCAGATATGCTTCTTGCATGCTATGAACGTGATGGGGACAGCATCATCTCCTTTCACTCACCTGCACAGCACATCAAGTGATCAGTGACTGAGTCACATCACAGAGTGTACCTTGAATCAGTACAGCCATCCTTGCATAATCAAAACAAATACAGCAGAGAACAATAAATAGTGCTTTCTTCTCCTTTCCAGCAGACTAGCCTAACAGGGTGCCAAGATTTGGGGCAATTCTGCATGGTAGATCTTTAGTGCATCATCATGAAACCGGTTCCTGTAAAACTTTACAAATTATTGATCACTGGCAACTTTAACAACGGATGCAGTACCTGTAGGCTTTACATGTTAATTAATGATTAATAGCTTTTGAAGGGCAAACATCCCACTTTTCTGTGTCCTGGAAATACAAAACTATCATTTCACTCTTTCTAAAATGGTTTAGTGAATGGCCTACTGCGTATATATACACAGTACAGAGCAAAAGTATTAAGCACCTAAACAAGAAAGTAAATGTCTTGATTGTGTTGGTTGGTTCCAGATTGGACCTCCAGGTATCACCTTGTTCAAATCCAGCTCCAGCGTCCCTGATTTCATTTACTGATTACCCAAAACTGTTATTGGATAATAACTACCTTTCTGCCACAAGCAGAGGTTTGGAAAATAAGTTAACGGGATGTTATCCCTGCTTGTTGTCGTAATATGGTTTGCATTTGCTGAAAGGTTGCTGTGTTTCTGAGCAAGTATATGCAGCTAAATATTATTTTCTCAAGCGCCTTAAACTTTTACACAACACTGTATACAGTCAGTGTGTTCGAGTAGACAACCGGCAGTTTTCTGCTCAGGTGCTTTGGGCCTGTGTGAGATGCATCAACATTTCATCACATGAGAGTTGTTTAAGGTTCAGCTGGTTCTTGATCAGACATTTGCACGTGGAGTCTGTTGCTTTTATCTTTAAACATAAGGACCATGCAAAAGTTAGGGTTGGTAAAGCAGGCTATAAGAAGGCTACACATCAAGACAACTACACAAAACAGGCTGCTAAAGCAAGTAGGGACAAAAAAGTGCATTTGGCCAAACAGGTCAACCACCAATCTTTTATTGGGATGCTGCATAAGAGGGTGTGGTTTCTATGTGGTTCACACTGTGCATATTTAAAAAGAGATTCTGCACTTTAACCTCGTAGGCAATGTGCCATTGCAAAGTATGTGTGTCAATGTCCATTTACACACTTCATAAACAGAGGCAGGGCCAAGGAGTGGCCAGAGGTGGGCAGAACCACCCTAGAACTGAGCATGGCCACCCCAGTTATGATGCACAATGTATTTGATTTTTACAGCTGGATACATGCTTGTATTGTAGGTTACCTTGTGGTGTCTGGCTAGCTTTTTGACCATTATAAGCTGTATAGAGATAGAAGCCTAAATGAATTACCTCTGGGGTCTTTCTGAATAGCTTCTCTTAATATTCTACACTAAAAAAGACAGCTCAGTTTCTTTCTATTTGCGGTACTTATTGATATGTTATGATAATATGATGGACGATGAAATAATGGACAGAGTAAAAACAACATACAGCTCTTGATGTCATTTTCACACGGTAAAGCTATTAAAATGATACTTTTTACCGTTCCAATACATTTGCTGGGGCATACTTGGCCAGCCCTTTCCAAAAAGCTCTAGCTACACCCCTGTATATACACTCATCTTCAAAGAAGTAGTTCCACCCAGTTGGAGATGTTGGGTTGCAGTGCTACTGCGAAGGAAGATAAAGGTGACCGGGAACAATAAATGACTGATATGGGGAGTACTTATTGAGCTACACATAGAGAAGTAGTGTCTCTCAGTATGGCGCTGGGCTGCCATGTTTGCTAACACAACATGCCGTAAGTCTGGGATGTAAAACTGTTGGGATGTTACGGTGTAAAGAAGTCATTTGAAGTGTTTTGATGTAAAATACTGACTTGCAGATAAATTTACCAGCTCAGATTTCTTTACATTGGTTAAAAGCCAGGGCTTTCAATACCTACAACACAAATACAGCACTCATATTTACCATCCCAAAACGGCCAGGGAACCTAGAAGCTTCTGAAATAGTGGGGGGAAAGCTTTCCTCTGGGTTCTGTTCTGCTCTAGAATTTAGAAGCATTTAAAGCTTTAGAGCAGTGTTTCTCAAAGCGGGTCCTGGAGGCCCAATGCTCTGTTTTCCCTGCTCCCGGTCCAACTAATCAGCTCATTACCAGCTCATTATTGGGTTAAACTGAGTGTGTCGATGCAGAAAAAGTAAAATGTGCAGGACAGTAGGCCTCCAATACCAGGGTTTCGGAAAATTCTGCTTCAAACGTCTGTGAATAAATCTGACTCAGGAAGTTTCTCAGGAATGGACCACTTCACTTCAAAAGACTCTGAATGGTTAATTTACAGAGAAACTTAAAGACTTCTTTACAGTGGTGGTGATGGATAGCATTTCATGTACTATCCAAGTAAAGTTTATTTTTATATACCACCTTTTATAACAGATGTAAAGAAGTGTCTGAATTGTCTGTGATTAATAGTAGGATCATAGGATGGGTCAGCGGGATGCAGGCAAAGCTTCACATAGTACAGCAGATAGTGTCATGGCAGGTAAACTGGTCAGGAATGCAGGAAAGCAGTGGGCACCGAGGCAGGGCAGATGAAGAAGCAGCATCAGAGCACACAGGATGGGCAATAGCTCCTCACCAGACCGCACAGTTTGGCAGTAGTTCTGATAAAAGAACAAAAACACCATATGAAGAGTTCTTAATACACTTCAAACTACCGATGAGGAGCTTTTTAAGTAATGCTGATTGTGTTTTTGTGGGAACTATTACAGTGTCTCAGGCATCGGCCAGCATGTTCATAACCATATTATGTAATAACTTTCTGTTATGTAGTTTGTAGAGGCATTAAAGCAGTCAGATGTCTGGTTCTCATCACTACTGAACATTTCTGATTTGGTAAATTGCTCTAGAACCTCGGACATCACACCAAACCCCTCAGAATGACTCTGCTGACATGCCAACCACAAAGTTGTGCAGTTTAAATTTGAGAAACACACTCAGAACTGCAGTTGACACAGGTTCACTGTATTCAGTCAGTAATGGATGATTTATCCTGTTTTAGAAATGTTCGTGGTGTTCATGGTGCCAGTGTTAAGCGGTCATTAGCAAATGGGGCCAGATTTGAGCGCCTGTGTTAACCAGAGCGTGTAGAGGAGCGCCGAGCCCAAAGGGCGCTTTAGGGTTCCTCTCCATTTCTGCACTTTCAGTGATGCGTGTACATGATCTTCGTACAGACTTCTTTGCTTTGCGTCGTGTTATGTTCATCTCAAAGTGTCCAGCAGCTGGCAGGATCTACTTTGGTCCCCTCCTGTGCTCCGGTCCCTCCCCCTGCTCTCCACACAGCGAGCGCATTTGACAGGCTGAGGGGTCGTGAGCGAGGAGAAAGCTAGCGAGATGTTAGCCAGCGAGCTAATTCAACAGCATTAACTAACAGCTGCGAGCTAGCCAGCGGGTCCGGGGCGGGTGTGCGGGGGGTAACTGTCGGATGTTACTGTACATACAGAGGTCCCTGCACATATAGCAAAACGCGTGTTAGCTGCGTGAACCAGCCATTTATAATGATGACGGCTAGCTCACTAGCTACAATAGGCTAACGTTCATTTCCCACTGTTGACATAATTTTGTGCAATAAATTCGCTAGCCAGCGTTAGCCGTGCCCGCAGCCGAGCTAGTCGGGCACCATAGATACAGCGAGCTAACCCCAGCCAGCCGTCCGGAGTCGGGTCTTGGTGGAAAACCGTGGACCTTGGCGTTATTTCTGCTTTGAATGAACGCGTAGAGACACGGTAAGTTGCTGAAATCTAATCACCAGTGGCATGTGCGTGTCTTGTCGATGTGTGTTCAACATTAGCGAGGCGCTGTTAGTCACGAAGCCCACTAAACTAACCTATTGTAATAGCTAAGTAAGCTAACGCCGTGGTTAACCTGCTCTTGCAGTGGTCGCTAAATCGAATTAGTTAGCTAGCAATCCCTGCTGACTCGCTAGCGTGGAACGGCGCAGTGCCAGCTAAAAGGTCAATATTTACCTACCCAGCTGTGCAAGTGGGCTACGCAAGATTAGTTTCCTACATCTACAGATTGATGCCTGTTAAAGGCCATTAGGATGATAGATGTTCAGTGGTGGGTAACAGTACATGCTGCGAACTTCAGTCTCACTACTGGAAGCCAACCAACCAACCAAGCTAGCTAGCTCACTAGCTAACGTTAGCTCTGTTTGTTTCCATAGTGTCTGTCTCGTGTTTGATGGAGGGGGGGAGAGAGAGAGGGAGGTGAAGATGGGATACATTTTTTGGTCACTCTCTCGTGCAAACGTTTTATATTCGTGTGTATGTGTGTATATATATATATGTATGTATGTGTGTATGTATGTGTATATATACTGATTAGACATAGCATTAAAATGAACTCCTTCTATCAACACTCACTGTTTATTTTATCAGCTCCACCGAACGTACAGGAGCACTTTGTATTTCCACAGTTCCACATAATCCATCTGTGTATCTGTATACTTTGCTAGCCCTCGTTTATTCTGTGTGTCGGTGGTCACGACTCCCAGAGGACCTCTCCAGAGCAGGTGTAATGTGGATCATTGTCAGCCCTGCAGTGACGTGGTGGTCGTGTGTTAGAGTGTGTTGTGTTGGTGCGAGTGGATCAGACACTTGTGTCAGACACAGTGTTTAAACATCTCAGTGTCACTGCGGGACTGAGAATAGTGCACCAACCAAAACTATCCAGCCAGCAGCGTCCTGTGGGCAGCGTCCTGTGGGCAGCGTCCTGTGGGCAGCCAACACAAACTGTGCAGCAGCACATGAGCTACCGTCTCTGGCTGTACATCTACAAGGTGCAAAAAGTAGGAGTGTCTAATAGAGTGGACAGTGAGTGGACACAGTGTTTGCAAGCTCCAGCAGCACTGCTATGTCTGTTCCCCTCGCACCTGCACCACTTCACTATCACTGCAGGGCTGAGAATGATCCACCATCCATATTACACATGCTCTGTGGTGGTTCTGTGGGGGTCTGTTACATTTTTACACTGTTACATAACAGTCATGACTGATTAGTATTTAAATCCACAAACAATTGGAGCAGCAGGAATGAGAATGGAGGAGTATGTGGAGCTCTTCTGTTTCACACCGTGAAGGGGATGACTGAACCTCATACCCTTTCCACAAAACCAAGCTGTCAGTTGGCCTGGTTAACGTTAATCTTTAATCAAGGCTGAAGTTGGCGTCTCCAGCTTCTTAATTGATTGGTTCGTTCCACCTTAAGTGATACTGCCTGTATAGGTGCCAAATTGCAAATGCATCACCACTTAAGGTGGGAACAGATGATTTGCTAAACATGCTGGTGAATAGGAAGCAAACTGCAGTGGCGACGTCTTTAACAGGCTGCTAACCTGTAAGAAGCAGACATGCTGTGTGATTGTATTAGTGTTTGCTGGTTGCAGCAGATCTTCTTAAACTGCATGTTTTACAGTGAGGAGCTGCTTTAATTTACTGTGTTGTCGGGATTGAAAGTGAGTAGCTCGTATAGGTGACATTAGCCACTATCCAGTCTTACATAACTATCAGCAGCAAAGCTAACTGAATAGTACGAGCAGTCTTCTTATGTACACAGAGGTTCAATTTACTTTCCTGCTTGAGTTTATTTGGACAATTTAAAATGCTGAATAAATACAAAAATACATCTAATGTATATTTAATCATTTATTGCACAAATGTGATTATAGATTTGGGTGTTTGTTATTTAGATTGTTGGATTTGTATGCACATGAGGACTTGGTCGGAAACTGATTAGGCACAGTGACATAACTGATTTGTGGTCAGACCACAACCTCACAAGATCTACAGTCCAGAGGTACAGAGGGAGGTCTTCAGAAGAGTGTGATGATACTGAAGGATAGCAGACATCCCAAAATTATTTATAAAGGCATTTTACAGTTCACGGTTACTGGCTCAACTCAGAGTGGAATTGTAGCTGCCTAACAGTATTGACCTAGCTGTTAGGTGTGTGCCAAGGCTCAATATTATTGATTATTGTAAGTTTTCTATATTATACTGATACCTCATTATTGTGTCTGAATGAATCAGAATCCCTAGTGCTTCAAATGGATGATCAGTTGTTCTGGATGAAGCCACAGGCTAATTTACAGAGACTGTTTTGTGTTTAACCTGCTCTCCATTTCTGAATTGACAGGTGATAGAGGTTAGCGTCTGGTTGCTGCAGTTATTGTTTTAGAAATGTTATGTGACGTGTGATTGGTTTAAACCCTTTCTGTGTGTGTGTGTGTGTGTGTCTGTGTAGGTATGTGGAGATTGTATTTAGCTTCTCGCAGGAGAAATGCTGCATCTGCTGTGATGTTTGAAAAGGACAGGAAAAGTTTCCTTATATAAGGACAAAATCAAGAATTTCTACTCGCGGCAGATGTTTCCTTTGCTCATAGTCAGTGTGAGTCATGTGTAATAACGCTTGTCCTTCTACACCATGACGTACTCAGATGAGTGAAACACAGTATTGGGAATGGTCTCTCAGCTTGCTGAGTATTTCTCTCAGTGAAAGGTGGAGGTTAAAGAAGGGGAGGTGAAGCTAGGGATCCACAGATATGAGAATTAGGGGTTGTTGACAGTGAGTGTTGACATGAGATTTTGTAGGCCTGTGTCTGTAATGTTGGCATCGCAGAGAACTGAGAGACCCGAGAGTTACTGGAGCTGGATTGGTTTTATCTGGGGTGGTAGGGTTATTTGAGTGATTACCAATGGAATATGTGATATGAAGCCTGCAGTGTGTGTAGTTTTCATGCCTGTAAAGTAATAACTCTGGAATGAATTACTTTCTGTAATTCTGTCGTAGAAGTCAGCTTTTGTCCCTAAGTTTAGGACAATTCTACTGTAGTCTAAAACTCTTTTGGGCTAGTTAGAAGGAAAATAAAATATTTAATATATATAAATATATAATATTTGTAGGTATCAAGTCACTGCTTTTTCTAAGAATTTGTTCAATCGAATGTGCCCACCTTACTAGCTTAAAGTTGCCAGATTGTGCAATTTTGTGCAACTGGTATCTATATAGAAGCCATGTGAATACTGTTATATTAAACAACATAAATGCGGGTGTCCTTTCTATGGGCCCTTTAATGCTATTCTTTTGGTAATCCCTGGACGCTTGTTTTTACTTTCTGTGTTTTCATCCATTTAATACACTGCACTGCTGAACTGCTTACAAATGATGCTGCTAATCTTTCTCTGGTAAAACTAATCCGGGTGGAATAAGGCTTGGTTTGTATGGGGTGAATTGTTTTTATATCGAGATTGCAGTTAGAAAGTCAAATTTTTATTTTATAATAGCCTACATTGTCAGGTATGTTGCCTTCAGGTTAAGATAAGGATTTTAACCTATCGACAATGGGGCTTGTGAACCACCTGTAGATGAGTTGGACCTGTGAGAAACTACCCCTGTGCTGTACAGCCATAATTAACTGGATACAAAAGTGGATACATTAGTCCTCTTGGCCTAGACAAAGGCTTGGACCCTAGTTATAGAAAATGATTAAAATTTAAATTGTGACCGCAGTATTGATTAGCAAAATCGCATATATAGAAATTGCTCAATGCAGTCAAATTAATCAGTGAGAACATTTTAGTACAGTAGCTCAGTGGCCTGAACAGTACAGTACAGTAAATACGTCGGGAAATATTGGTCAAATCTAAACATCTGTCCAGTGACCAAATGTCTGCCAATACTGATATGATTTCAGTATGCTTGTGCCTTTCTTAGTAAAACATGCTATTAACATGGACACTGGTGCATAGTGACTTGGCCAGCTGGGACAAAGTCATTACAGTTTTGGATATAAATAAATTAGTCTAAATTATACCTGATGATTTATGCTTGGTATGACCTAGAACTAACCAGGTAAAAAAAGGTCAGTTTTGATTCCAGTTTAGCACTATTTTGTTTGATGTGCTGCCAAACCTGTAATGAGCTAAACTCAAATTATGTTTATGCCATGTAACCTTATATGAACACTTTAAACTTCAACACATCAGATCTATAGAGTGTTGATAAAAGCCTGTTTAGCTATTGACTACTTTCCAAACACGTTCCAAGGAAGAAGGGTAAGAACGAGAAGCCTAATAATTAGCCTAGTCTGTGCTTAAATCTCTATTTCTGGCATCTTGAGTTCATACACTAGTGAGTGCACAATTGTAATAAGGCTGATGGGCCAGTCTGACTTCGCCTGGGTAAAAACGATGCTCAACTGGACACGAAACAGTACCCAGGTTGCTAGGTTACCCTGAGTGCCCTGGTCCTCTTCATTTCCATCTTTAAACAGAAAGACCAGTACAGTAAAACCGTCTGTGTCGCCTCAGGGGGGTGGGCATAAAGTATAAACCGGTTCATCAGAGTGTTGCTGTAATTTTGAGTAATCTGAGAAAAGCAAAGTATTAAAAACACAAACCTAAATGTCTTATAAATAACATCATGCAACACATTTACTTATTAAACCTATGTTTAAGTTTTGAGCTTGGGTGCACATACACTCCACCACCTCCAAAATCTTTGAATATGGAGAGCATTTTGAGTTTCTGAGTGCAATGTTCAAAACACAAGGGCTTCAATTTTATAGTCTGTGATGCATTGTATGCAAGCAACTAGATCCAAATAACATGGAATCTGTGAACTGCTTTTAAATGCATTTGACTAATCAGCAGCAACCAAACCTGTGTGTGATGTGACCTCACAACTACAAATACCTGGCTGGCTGGCTGGCTGTATTCAAGCATCAAGCCAGAAAAAGTATGTGCTGTTCTTCTTAGCCAAGAAAAGACACAAGCCTCCGTTTCTAGAAGACAATCACAATTTACATGTTGCATAACTGATCAGAAAATTCACAACTAGATATCCTTCAGTCCTATTTTTATCAGCGTGTGGACACAGAAGATGATTAGGCAGAAAGAGGATATGGCACCCAAAGGGCCATGGAAAAAGCAGGCAAAGTCCCAAAGCTCCCAGTTGTCACGTGTCACAAACCAAGCAGACTTGCTTGTGCTTTTATGTGCTAAAGAAGTGTAGCAGAAACGCAGACCGTGGACGAATATGTAGTTGGAAAACATGAATAGTGCCCTCCTCTGCAGTGAGAACTCCAGGGCAGATATTGGCGAGCTGATGTGAAATTGTGAAGAGCGCATTTGCTGGTTACAGTAAAGGCCCAATAATTAGCTCATCTATCACAGTGCGTACATGTCCTTTATTATCCATCCGCTGGCTCTCTCACTGCCTGCTGTCTAAGTTACTCATGCAGTTCATTCACTGCACATTGTGCACTACAGTAGTGGGAGGTTGTAGAGTTGTGAACTTATTGTTTATTGAAAATGTTTCAGCCATATCTAAAGAACAATATGGTTTCAATATTGAAGACTCATGTAAAGCTATTATTCTAGGGTTCTCTCTGTGCCAGAGGGGGGAATGGTTGCTCCTGACCTGGAAATGTGCTTGCGGTCGTGTATATTTGTCAGAAGGTGAAAATCAGACATA
Source organism: Prochilodus magdalenae (assembly GCA_024036415.1). Classification (NCBI taxonomy): domain Eukaryota; kingdom Metazoa; phylum Chordata; class Actinopteri; order Characiformes; family Prochilodontidae; genus Prochilodus; species Prochilodus magdalenae. The sequence goes on along the minus strand of JAMWET010007775.1, from coordinate 186,107 downwards.
TGATGAGATCAGTCGTCCAGTACAGGGTTTCTCAGGTTTTCTTGTGAGCCTTGAAGCACCTCTATGGGACTCCACCCCCGCCTCTACATAACTGCAACTGTTGTTTTTTTGTGATTGAACTGAACTGGATGATCTAATACTCCGGTTTTCAATGTCAGCAGCGTCAGAAAACTGAATTTTAAAAAAGTCCCAGTTTTCCGGTGGGCCGCTTAACTTTGTAGTAACAACCAAGTGGGCCTTGGGTTTTCTGTCACTTATCTGGACACAGTGGTAGTGAAAACAAGCCTGTCCTCCAAACGTCAGCCTTAATACACCCGCAAGATGCTAGCATTACTGCTTTATGCCCAGACAAACAGAAAATGCAGATAATTAAGTCTGTCTGTACTTTCAAGTGCCACATTCATGAATAATTTAGGAAAAATTGATTTTCCCATAAATCAGCTTGTTTGTTGAAACAGCGTGTCCCTGGCCTCATCCGTGGGCACTTCCCGAAACACAGCATTGTGCCTAGTGTGCGATCTGGGATTTGAGACTGCACGACAAAAACAGAATATCATATTGTAATTACGTTGTCTGTGACACTCGGCTTGATGTTACGGAACACAACGTGAGCATGTTTCCTGACATGGCTTAAAGCCTAGGTTACACGGTTTTGACAGAAATGAGACCAGTCCATGTGAATGCCAGCCATTAATCAGAACATTCATAGGTACCATCTTATATCAGTTGATCCAGAACACATAAGAAGGAAATTCGGATTTGTGGGCTCGGTGATTTGCTGAGATGCGCTGCTGTGGCCTAACTAGGAATGCCTGTGTTGAACGCACCCGGCATGTTTGCAGAGTGGCCTGCTGTAACCACAATGGCCATATTGCACAGAGTGGTACTGCAGTAATGACACAGTGTATTGTAGTTGGAGGTGAAGACAAGGGTCTTGGTTGGCCCGGCCTCTTTCGCTTTCCAGCCTTGTTTGTTGTGGACCAATCAGACCCATTTGGTTTGTTTTAACAGGTGAGGGCTCTCCACCTACACAGAACAACTGAACTGTGCTCTGCCAAAAATCGAGAGTCTTGTTTAGCTCAATGGCAACGGAAACACATTTTCACAGTGGTCCACAGCAAAGACGGAGTGGCTTTTCTCTCCTTTTAGCAGCTTAAATTGAATTAATTAAATTTTTTTTTTTAAAGCTATGAGTGACGCTCATTGTTCTTGCAGCACAAGCTGCTGCTTATTAATACTTTTTTGGTGCACGAGTGTAAAAATGTATTTTTGATAGCACCCTTTTAAATCAGTCTATTGTCACTGACGGGGGTAAGTCTAAAAGTCTTTAAAGTCTTGTGTTTCTGCCAAATTTCGAGTCTCCACTGTAACTGTTATTTGGTGTGCTATAACTACTGCAATATTGAGGAGACTAAAAACGATGTTGAGCGCGTCCCAGTAGCACACTTAATACTAACACTAGTTTTTGAGTGTAGTATATAGTACAAATATGAATGCCAAATTTGAGTATACACGAAAATCCACATTGCACACGTCAGTTTTAGAGCATGGTAATGTTGGACACTGTTGTCCCACAAAGCAATAAGAAACAAAAGAGGAGGAGCTTTTCACGTCTGTAAAAATAAAGGTATTCTTGTAGATTCTGTTAGGCATCAGTCCAGTCCAGGCTGCATCACTTCCTGTTAGTAAGAAATGTAGTATTCTAATACTGTGTGTACTAGCCTGCTGAACTCACAAGGTTAAGTACATAGTATATACTGTGTAGTGTTAGTGTGTGTTACACAACTGAGATTCAGCCTCAGTCTCAAACTTCAGCATGAACTTTTGTAAGGGCTGAGTGAGAACCGCTTTACAGGCAGCTACTTCTCCTTCATTCTGTCATCATGTTATTCGTGTATGGGGGGTGGGGGAGCATTTGTAAGCGCTTGTGGTAATAACACTGTATTGAGGGAGTCAGGTTTGTTTAGCATGGCAGATTACTAGTCCAACAGTTAGTTATATGAGTTGTTTCTGTTCTGTGCTTCACAAGCTCATTACAGGTGACATAGTTGAGTATGTAGGCTATTAATAAAACTTGCAGCTCTTGTAATATGAAAATGATACCCTTTCAACTTGTGATTTCAATAAATGGTCAATTAAAATTTTTTTTGAAAGTAGTGCTTCACATGAATTACAGTGGAACTTCAGTTCCAGATTCTTGAGTCTTTCATAGTGGTTTGGGCGGTGCAGTGTAGAGAAACTTTTCGACTCTGTACAGTGCCTTTACAGTGGTGCTGATGAGAGTCCGGGCTAGTGGCATCTGCATTACAGAGAAAGCCATTTTATTCGCTATCCAAACCCACCAGTCAACCTACGTGTCCTCTGAGTTTCGGTATATCATGGTGATAATAGAATAGTGCTTCTTCTGATGAAGCACGGTCTCTTTGGAGATTTCCAATGCTGCGTGTACCTCCCTGCCTTGGATGCATTTGAAAAACATGGATGGATGCCTCTTATCTCAGAAGTACCGTAAAACAATGTCTCGGGAATCAGGCAGTGTATTCAAACTAAATGCATGTGATCATTTCTGTAAGGGAGCTTTCAGAGGTTGGGTTCCATCATCAGCAGGCTGGGTTCCATCATCACCACATTGAACTGTTCTCGGTATGTTTCTCTGGAGCTGAACGTTTAACTTCAGACCACTCTGAGCGACTTTGATTACATCATTGTGATCAGAGGAGTCTGCCGTTTCCTGTTTAAGCCATGTCTTGGATTGCTGATTGGGATGATGTTTAACAGGCTGTACAGTAATCATAAAAAAGGGCTTATAAAAACGAATGCTCTGTAAAGGACTAATCTGGTCCTGAAGCAGCTTTAGATTACAGGCGTTATCCGTCCTGTCTTTACAGCTGTTTGCGCTACTTCGTCTCAGATTTGGCCATGATATCTTGCAGTCAGATATAACAATGTGCAGCTTTATTTGGCGTGGTCCTCCCACGTATGGCAGTGAGTCATAGATGCCGGTGATTCTGGCTCATGTTTAGCAGGAAGCACTGCTGGAATATTGATGAGGGAGAATCCACCATATTACGTCTCTGTGTGTTTTGCACGCAGAATATTTGGGGGTTTGTCTCCAAACAGGAGGGTCGTTTTGATGTTGGCTGATGTTCATTACGCACTGCAGTGTATGATAGAAATGCCTGTGAATGGAGATGTACTGTATCGCTGTGCGTGCGTTCCCACTGCCTGTTTTCTGTGTCTTATGCTGGGTTTGCAGCAGAAGCAGAATAGCTTTTTTTTCTTCCTTCAGAGATTTGAAGAGCTATTTATAGATGCCTACTGGAGCACCAAGCGTATGGTGCTGCTGCCTCTCTCTCTCGTTCTCTCTCTCTCGCTCTCTCTCTCACACTCTCATGTATGCGCTTTCTCACTTTCCCCATATTCCCCATCCTCCAGATAGGTTCATTTCTGGTCATCTCCTACACCTTCGTACTGCTTTCTCTAATTCCTTCCTTTTTTATCTTGTGTGTCTTTTCATCTTTTGTCTCTGTGCACCCCGCTCTCTTTTCTGTTTGCCCTCGTTTCCTGATGCTTCCGCTCTCTTATTCTGTGTTGTTGCCTCATTTTTCTCCTCGCTCTCTGCTTCTTTCTTTCCTGCACCTCCGCCCCTTCTCTCTCTTTCTCCCTCTTTCTTTTTCTCTTTCTGGATTGCCGAATGTGAATTATTGATAGTTGCTGGAGGGTGGGGACTGCTGGCATGGCAAGCAGAGAGTCTTGTTTCTGATTGGATAAATAAGCCTTGTCAGGCATCTGTTAGCCAGCACACATTCGACCTAAAAATAAGAGATGGATAACCCCATACAGCGAAGGAGAAGATGCATTCTGTTCCAGTAGTTGATGTTAGCACCCGTTGCTGCCTTGTTCCTCAAGAAGTGTTGTTTTGTGGATAACCGATGGCCACCGGCTCAGTGCCAACAGCTCCCTGTAAACTGAACTCTGTGGTCCAGACGGAGGGTCATCCCTCATAACCCTGTGAGAGAAAACAGAGCAGGTCATGGAGAACAAGTACACCAAGGTCTAAGCAAGGAGTACACAGTGGTCTCCCCAGTTTGTCAGCCGTCAAAAGAAGTATCTCCCCACCGTTTGTGTTTTGTTTCTTATGGCTGCTGGAAGATGGACAGCCGAACCTACCAAAGCAGACAGCACAAATGCACACACATCTCCAATTGCTATCGATCTTTGATGGTTGGTGGTGCCATGTTGCAAAGTGCTGTACTACTGTTGTGCTGTTGGCACGATGAACTGTTCTTGTGACTGCCCCCAAATGAATATGAAGCGTTCCAACTGTAGCTGTTTACTGTATCATAACTGTCAGTCACTCAGTACGCTGTTTACTGGTGGCATGCGCCGAAATCTTTGCAACATTAAGAATGCGTCAACACGAGGCTGCTATTATACACTCCTGATCAAAATCTTAAGACCAGTTAAAAAATTGCAAGAATTTGCACTATTGGATCTTAAGAAGGTTCTAAGTAGAGCTTTACAATTCTACAAGAAGAAATAGGAGCAAGAGACAAAAGATTTTGAGCAGCCAATTTATTAAAAACGACAAGTTAACTGAAATAGGCTGTTCATCAGCTGATCAAAAGTTTCAGACCATGGCCTTTAAAAGCCAAAATCTGTGTAAAATTTGGATTCCAATTCATTATCTGTCAAGAATTCGTACTGGCAAGACCTCCTGATGGCAAAAGCAAAAAAGCTTGCTGACTTTGAACATGGTAGGATTGTTGAGCTGCATAAGCAAGGCCTCTCACAACGTGCCATCGCCGCTGAGGTTGGACGCAGTAAGTCGTTTTGCGTTTTTTTTTAATCTTGAGGCTTATGGAACAAAAAAGTGAAGTGGCTCACCCAAAAAAAATTCACCGGCACTGAGCCGCAGGATCCCATTGGCTGTTCGTCAAGACACGGGCCGATCCTCGACCCAAATTAAGGCCATCACTGGTGCTGACTGTGGCTCAATAACCATCAGATGGCATCTGCGAGGGAGAGGCTTCAAAAAAAAAAAAAGGTCTTCAAAGGCCCTGCCTTCTTCAACGCCACAAAACTGCCCGTTTGGACTTTGCATGGGAGCACCAAACATGGGACACTGCAGGTGGAAGAAAGTTTTATTCTCTGATGAGAATTTTTTTTACCTTGATGGTCCTGATGGCTTCCAGCGTTATTGGCATGACAAGGAAATCCCACCTGAGATGTTTCCTACACTGCACAGTGTCGGGGGGCACCATCATGATTTGGGGTGCTTTTTCCTTCAGTGGAACCACGGAGCTTCAGGTTGTGCAGGGGCGTCAAGCAGCAGCTGGCTTTGTGGAGATGTTGCAGCGGGCATCCCTCATGACTGAGGGCCCTCGTCTGTGTGGTAGTGACTGGGTTTTTCAACTGGACAACGCTGCAGTTCACAATGCCTGACTGACCAGGACTTCTTCCAGGAGAGTAATGTCACTCTTTTGGACCATCCTGCGTGTTCCCCAGATCTAAATCCGATTGAGAACATTTGGGGATGGATGGTAAGGGAAGTTTACAAAAATGGACATCAGTTCCAGACAGTGGATGCCCTTCGTGAAGCCATTTTCAACACTTGGAGCAACGTTCCCACTAGCCTCCTAAAAACACTTGCATCAAGCATGCCTAAACGATTGTTTGAAGTGATCAACCACAGTGGTGGACCAACTTTTTTTTTTGACCTTTCATTTTTTGTTTTTGGGGGGGTTTTGGGTTATTTTGAGACACGGTCTTAAACTTTTGATCAGCTGATGAACAGCCTATTTCAGTTAAGTGGTTGTTTTTAATAAATTGGCTGCTCGAAATATTTTGTCTCTGGCTCCTATTTGTTCTTTTAGCATTGTGAAGCTCTACTTAGAACCTTCTTAAAATCCAATAGTGGAAAATGTTGGTCTTAAGATTTTGATCAGGAGTGTATAATGCAAAAGAAACTAGGTTATTTTGGGAAACTGTTACTTTGCTCGCGCCTGTTAAATCAGAGCTAGTTATATTGCTTGATTCAGTCCCAACTTTCTCGCCTTCTAGCAGAGTTATTGTGAAGTTATTGCAAAATAATGCAGCAATCATCAGTGTACTTGCTCCAAGGCAAAAAGTTTAAAACACAAATAAAAGGCTTAATTAAATTAAAAGTATAATGCAGCTGGATAATCTGCCAGGACCTGTGTGCATCATGTAATGTGTCGTTGTTTAGGTTGTTTATCATGATTATTACGTTATTTTTATTTATATATATTTTTTATAATGTCTCATACAGCATTAGTGGAATATGCATTGCTGTTGTAATAGGCGTTGAACCTCCAACATGGCAAAGCAGTGTTTGACAGAGTGCTGTCGCCATGTCCAGGTTCCACATTAGCCAGCTCTACAGACAGTACTAGAACCTCACTAGGACGTCCAGTACAGTCAGACTGTAATCCGTGTTAGTCGTTAGCAGTGAAGGGAAAGCATCCCAGGGGGGAAAAAGCAAAACTCAAGGAGTGACTCAGAATGCTGAAGGCATTTATAGTATTGGGGCTACATCCTCTCTCTAGTCGCTGTCACTTAGATGTGGAACATTTTGAAGCTTGTAATATAGTTGTATGATAGTTTGCCAATATTAGTTTACTTATACAGGATTAATGGGTGGTATCAACAGAGAGTTGCATTTTTGCAGGGAGGTAAGCAAGATGGAAAACCCAAAACACACCCCACCCTTCAGAGATATTTAGACCAACCAGCTGTTCCCTTCTTGGCACAAGGTGAGAACAGTCAAACATGATATCAGAGCTCTGTGCTCTTAGCAAAGTTGCCCTGACCAGTAGCAGCACGGTTTGTCAGTGGGGGGAAAACGGGACTGACAGTATTGAAAGCAAAAGCCTACAGTGTTCAGACAGGACAATAAGCAGAATCGGAATCAGAATTGGTAAAGCTCCACCCATCTGCTCAAGAAGATGATGTGAAGACCCCTAGCTGACATGGAGCCAGAAAAGACCACTCAGTTAACTTGCCTAAGTGGTGTTTATTTTAAATGTCGACTATTGGGAATCTTTTTTGGTCTGAGAATTGTGATAACCTTATTTATGTCTGTGACCGATGAGACGTTTGTGTTTCATAGTGACGTAGCTGTGCTGTCAGTTTATTAGGTACGAGCCTCAGTATTCGCTAAATGTGGCCCTGTCACTTTAATGCGTTTGTACAGCGTCAGCTTTTAACGTTACAGCTCTTTTCTCTCACTGGGTTTTTTGGGGTATCCTCGGATTATGCCTAGAATCCTTGAACTGTGCACCCCTACTCCCCCCACCAACTCCCTCACTGGTCTGCAATGCAGACATTGCGCTGAATGTTCTGGGCCTGAGCATGCTTAGGTCATCACCCCAAGGGTCATAACAGGGGTCAAAACCATAAACTAGCTTTGTACTTAGGAAAGAGTGGCACAGGGAAAATAATGCCACCTCTGTGCCTACCCTGCAGGGCCTGTGGGCAGGGCCTTATTCAAACTGAATGTGTTTATAGGACAAGATACAGAGGATACTGTGACATCGGAAAGCTAACTATAAACATGTTGGTTTTCGTGCGCTGTACTCAGCCACAGTCATGAATCTGCCAAAATCAGGAGCATTCACTGCCCACTGTCCTCAGAGCCATAGAACTTTTGAATTGCCCAACGCTCTGTTGCTGTGATCTCACACATGGCAGAGGTTGGCCCCCAGTACATTAGCTTCTTGTTTGAATTCCACTGTTGCACCTTAAACGATGCAGCAGGTACGTTCTGGAGACGCAAACCAGAGAGATCTCTTTGGTGCCGGGTCTGTGTAACAGCCTTTCTGTGTTTTAGTTCCGTGCTTAGGCATGGTTCCCCATCACACTAGATGCCTACTGAGTCCAACTGAATCGTGCCAGGGCACAGTATGGAGTGATCATTCTGGTAAAACGAACTGGACTTTGGGTGCCAGACGTCCTTGACTACCTTACGTGACACTTAACTTTAGTTATGTGTTTTTCCTAAGGCCTGAGCCTGTTGCCTGAAGCCTGGTGTTGAGGTCCATAAAGAAGTGCTGCATAATTCGCTTGAGTTTTGTTTGATTTGTTTTTTGGTTTTTTTTTTTTTTTTGCTTTTTTCCTCTTCTCTTTTCTTTTTTTCCTTTTCTTTTAGGTCACTATAGTGTACTTTACTCTTAAAACTTTGGTCTGTTAATCTACAGAGTGCAAACTTTTAGATATATAAAATCTACAAGGAACAAAAACATGAGGGAGCCTGGTACGGTTGTCACTTACTTATCCTGCAACTCATAAACCATCATGGTTGGGCGCAAAGTCACTGGTCACTTTAAACATCCTGCCTTAGAATAAACTTAACAGGTTTAGCCAGTTTTTAGATGCCAACAGTCACAGACACGTCCACAAATCAGCTGGAGATGAGTGTAATAGCTACACGGTAGTGGGGTTGTGTATAATGTTAAATAACTGTAGGTATGTTGCATGCGAGCGAGCTGGCTGGCTTACTACAGTAAATGCTTTCTACTATGTATTAGGTGGGCTGATATATCGTTATATGGACAGACTTACGAGATGCTGCCTTTTGATTTGAATGGATGTCTAAGTGTTGTGTGTTATACAGGGCACTGTTAACATTAAAATTTAAACATTAAAATAATAAAGCCCTATTAGTACTGTGCTGCACTAATTGTCAGTGCAACTAATGGTGGGTGTGTTTACACGGTTGCTGTTTCTGCGCCAAGAATGTGGAACAGTCTACCCCTGGACGATAGGTCTGCACCTTCTCCTGATGCTTTTAAGTCTAAACTAAAAACCTGTTTTTATCAGCTAGCTTTTGGCTCAATAAACTGATCGCTGCTGTATTCCTTGTTCTGTGTGGACGTTAGTCCTATATTGTCTTTTATGTGGTTTTTTTATTATTGTCTTTTATTTTTATATATATATATATATATATAGAGTATATACAGAACAAGGAATACAGCAGCGATCAGTTTATTGAGCCAAAAGCTAGCTGATAAAAATAGGTTTTTAGTTAGTTTAAAAGTGTGACTATATTAAAATATGTGCATATATATATACATATATAATATACTATTGTAAAAGGTATAATATTTATATATATATATATATATATAATCTTGTATATATATATATATATTCTGGTATATGTATAATATATATGTGATTTGTATATGTAGTATATTTCTATGCGTATATATATGTATGTATGTATGTATGTATGTGCAAATGAGCAAGTTTGAGTTTTAGGTTTAAGTTTACCACACTTCTTAAGGCCCCCACTATGGCTTGGTGATATGGCCAAAAATGTTATGACATAAATTTCATGTCAAGTCAATATCAGTAATCATCATGATAAATGTCAAATAATTATGAATATAATGCAAATGACAGAAATCATATTATTTTTTCTAAGTTTAGTTGTTAGTTTGTTTTCCTGAGTGGAAGTTTAAATACCCAAATTAAACGTGGCTATAAACCGTCCCTTATGGTCAGAATGTGACAAACACTCGCCAACCAGCATGGCACAGATGTGTCAAGAAATGATGGGAGAAAGCTAGTTTCCCAGGTTAGCTGTTTTTACCGACTTAACAGAATTTTTTTTTAGCTGTCTGGTGACGAGTGCTACAACCACATCCAAGTCCTATCATATCACGGTGTTCAAACTCAAGCTAGCAGACATTTGGAGTTCTATGTATACCATGCTCACTGTGCAAAAGTGACCTCGGAGCATTAAGTACAGTGTAATGATTCTCTGCACCAGACGTACAGTGTTTAAACTAAAATCAGTGCTGTCTGTGGTTTGACCACCGCAGTTCACATGTGCTTGGTTGTGATGTGAGTGTATGAGCGCTGCTTCACGTTAGCCAGCTGATAACAACGCCATGCCCGGGGAGCGAGCTTCCTCCCACTGTCCCATGCTATTAGCATAATTCAAATCTGTACTGTTACTATGGCCTGTGTTGTTGAGTAATGGCCTAAAACTAAAATATGACTATAAGACACAGAGCAGAAGTGGTTTAACACTATTCAAGTTTGTTAGGGCATTAGGATGAAAGAGAGTTCACCAAAGTGTATTCACCACTTTAGTCCTTGCACTCGGAAGTCTGAGAATGGCCTGTAATACTGTACGTACCTTTAGGGTAGAGATGTGCTTGATGGTTGGTCATACGTTTGTGCAGATGGCTGGCTGTGTCAGGAACGTAACTGTGCACTTACCTGCCTGTTTGCTATACGTGTTACTGGAGACCTCCTCTAGAGGGCAGACCGTTGAGTTCATCCAGCATTTCCACTGTGCACAGACATAACGGTCTCGGATTTGTTTGCATATCTACTTTAAAAGTAACACTGACCTCTCTCCAGCTGTTCTGACGAGGATATGTGAGGCAGCGATCATGCATATGCGAACCATAGTTAAAAGGAAGCATATCTCCACCGTTAGAAAGTCATATTGCAGAGTTGTAAGTCTCTAAATGCCGTAAATGTAAATGGATTGCGATAATTAGCATTTATTAATTGAAGTAGAGTGTAAAAATTCACTTTAAATCAACTTTGAGCCAGCTATCCCTGCCACACCATAGTACGTTTCGGATATGTGAGAGCATGTGACGCTATGCACAACGCGGTGCGTCCAGTGTGCGACGGCCTCTACTCTTTGAGTTAACTGAAATCCGATTATTGGCTGACCTGAAGTTTTTCCCATCATCTGATTAGCCAAGTGCATGCAAATGCGTTAACTGGATTACTGACAAAATCTGATTTTCTACAGTTATCAGATTATTTACTGCATGTAAACACACTCTTTGCTTATGAGCTAACTCTACTCTTATTGGCTAAGACGAGCTGTAGCCAATGTCAGAAACGTTTTTACGGATACAGTTTTACCTCTCCTTTTCTCCTGGATATGGAAGAATGATAATGAGGGAGTTAACATGCTGGGAATATTCAGCTGCTTTGTTACCGGAGGGTCATATGTCATAACACTGTTTATGAAAGGTCTTTTAAGACGTTTGCTATCAAATCTTTATATGACCTTCTGAGACCTATCTTTCCTTTACCTATCAAGCAGAAATCAGCAGAATGCAGCACAGTGGTGATGTGGTTAGCCAGTTCACCTCTTAGCCAGGGTTGCGAGTTCAACTGTCTGGTTGCAGTGCTGTCACATGATGAAACATCCGCTACCTATTGCACCTAATCGTTTTCTGAACACGGGGCCCAGTGATGCCATTCGTGCTTTCACATGTACACAAGCAGATGATATTATTATTATTATTGTTATTATTTTAAAGCTTACCATGTTTATTCTGCTCTTATACTTTAGGCAGTTTAGGTTGAGTGTGTGCGAGTACGTTTCTTTACCAGGCCATCTCTAAACGTGTTTGGCTGCTCATCAGTGCACTTACACTAGTGATTTTGGTGAGAGTAAAAGATGAAGAGGGAGAATCAAACGAGAGAGGGGAGGGGGGGGGGTGGGGGGTGGTACTGGAGAGAGAGAGAATGAATGAGCGCATGCTCGCATGTCAGTGAGGGAGAGAGAGAGAGGGAGGGAAAGGGAGAGCGTGAGTGCTGCTCGCTGCCTCCTGCGCTTCATTCAGAAAAAGAAGGGGGGGCGTCAGAAACAGGTCCTTCGTTCACAGGAAAATAGCGACAAGAGCAGAGGAGGGGAGAGCAGGGAGAGCAGAGGAGGAAGGAGGAGGAGGAAAGGGAGGTCCAGCTCTGTTCTGCAGGCATGGACTGTTGTAGCGCGTTTCTGCACGATTGTTGCTGCACGCTGTGCTTTCAGTAAAACGCTGCCAGACCCGAGGACCAGCCGCTTACCGGAATCCCCACCGATACGGCAGTCAGTACAGTAAGGTGGATGTGCAGGTACATGCTTGCGTGGGCGCTGAGTAGATTAAGGTTCTCCGTTGTACATTACCATCTTCTTTCCACTCGCCGTCTTCCCGCATCTCTCTCACCGTTGTGCAGTGCTGTTCTTGGTGTAGCCTCACTTTTTTGCCGTCATGTCCACATGGTGAAGCTTTGTACAGGCATGAAAACATGGCGTGATGGTAGTTTGTGTAACTCTAACTGCCTCTGCTACAGCAGACAGTGCCGACGCTTCCCGGAGGATGTAGCGATTAGCTAACTTGTGAATTGGAGATGGATGAGGGGAGAAAATGGGTCAGGCATGTGACGTGTTGTGGGAAACTGCATTTTAAACATGCTTTGGGTTTGCATGTACATGTATGGTTCAGAACTTGGGGTAGGTGACTCTCTTGTTCATACACAGTATAATTATAGCTTTCATACATGTTTATATTTATTTATGAATTTGTTTATTAATTAATTAATTTAATGGTTTGGTAACAGTACTACAATGTCTGTCTGTCTGTCTGTCTGTGTGTGTGTATTTACACACAACTTAGTGTGCAGTAGCTTTGCATGTGTGCTGGGGTCGTCCTCTTCCTCTGCATATGTGAATGGCCTTGAGAGAGGTCCCTGCCTGCCCACCCGTGTGCAGAGCGAGGGGGAGGGAGGCCGGGCCTTTGCTGAGGTAATGAGGAATTCCCTTTTACTGACTACGTCCGGCCCTCGCTTCTGGGGGTGGACGAGGAGGTAGAAGGTGGGGGTGGAGTGTTAGTGGGGAAAGGGGGCGTCAACTTGCCACTCTGTTGTCACCCACATTGTCACAGAGCAAGGAGAGCAGCGTGTCAGTGTGGGGGAGTTAAGAACAAGGAAGGTGGGAAGATTAAAAGCATTAAACGGAGGTGGTGAAAAGAACCAATCAGGGAGATTTCCAAGGACTTGGTCCATGAAGATGCTCACCTCCACTTCACACGCACACACCACACACACACACACACACACACACACACACACACACAAGTGCTTCTCTCTCGCTCTCTTTCTCATGCTCACACTCATGCTCACACTCTCTCTATCCCTGCACAGCCTCAGCCATCAACAACTCTGTCTGCACCTCCACCTGAGCCTACTGCACACACACACGCGCACACACACACACACACACACACACACACACAAGGGTTATTTTTGAACATTGTGTGCTGGAACAGGCCGTCAGAGGGAGAATGAGGGAGAGAAATGAAGAGTGGGAATGGGAAATGAGAGGACAGGGTGAAAGGGAGAATGAGAAAGGCATGGAGGAGCTCTTCTGAATAAAAAATCTGCTGCTATAAATAGCAGGTAGTCCTCATGGCCTCTGTACTCCCGCAGGTTTCCTTTTTTCTTTTTCAAACTGTTTTTCCCCCCTCTTCTTGTACACGCCGAGGCCTATTTATTCTGAGACCCTTTATCACCCATCTCCCCCTGCTCTCTCATTGTACCCTGCAGACAGGGATTCCTTGGGCATGTCGAAGTGCTGGATCTAGAAATACTTCCTTTTAATTAGCACAGTGGGTTTTGATAACTTTCAAGTATTCTGAAAAAAAGAGTGCATGCGCGGAGGGGGGGCACCGTGAGCTTCTGTTCAGATGACACATTTCGACTTTAATGTTTTGGTTTTAGTGTCTGAGTTGTGATGCAGTACTGCAGATATTCATATCGGAACATTTTCCAGATGTAAGGATGTGTACGTTTGCATTAATGATGTTAAGGAACTGGAGCTTCTTTCATTCTAAACGAACGTCTTACAGGCCTGGCACTATGTTCTGATATCTATACCCCAGAGCAATAGTTAAGGTCCACATACTGCTGCGTGACGCGTGAATGTGCAGCAAGAGGTGGAACTTGGAACATGAAGCTGTGTTTATATTAGTATATATCATCGGCATCGCTATGTGCACATGCACCATACTCACATCGCAGGCCGTGCAATGTTGAGTAAGGCAGATTAAAGAAACGCGTCATGCTACAACTGTTTTGCTGTTTGATACAAAAGAAAAACCTGCAGGGTTCCCGGACTCTGATTAAAGGCTTCACTGATACACATGGAGGAGTAGCCACAGTCCTCACCCCCTTTGGTGCTTGGTTCACCGAAAACAATTACAAGTTCCAGAAAACACTCCCATGACTGTTAAAAAGTTATTTTTCTTTTTTTTTTTTTTAAAGTCATTTTTTCATTTTTTTTTTTTCATTTTAGGTTTGATTTATTTTCATTACCGATCATTTTACAATGACTAATGTTTTCTAAGCATTGATGTTCCAGTCATCTGGTGAAAATTTGAGAATATGTTTTACATATTGCTGTATTTATTGCAAGGAAAACAAAAATTGTAGTGTCAGTTTTTTTTTTTTGTTTTTTTTCCAAATATCATGCAGTTTACACGGTTTAATAAGGAGAGTTTGGTCCACAGAGCTGACGCATCATGAACCTTAAACACTTCCTTCATATGCATTCCACGTCCTGTAATTGCAGAAGAGAGCAGTCAAACTGGTCAATTGCAGAATAACTGTCTTAACTCATTGATATTTAAGCCCCCCAAATTTACACATACTAGCCCACCATACAACGAAGCAACAGCAATAAAATGCGTGCCGAAATGTATGTTATCATTTCTGGCTGTGGGCATTTTCATACCCTTTCTTTGGACAATGTCGAGCAGCTTCGCTCAGCATTTGGCACTGAAGAGAGGAGCAGGTTCACCTTCATGCAGTTCCTGCAGATTTTGCGGTAAGGGTGGAGGTGGAATGACACCAGGCCTTTATTTAGCGAGGACCACGGTGCCACCACACACCGATTCGTTGGGCGTCTCCACCAAGTCAAAAGCGGGATTCGTCACTGAAGATGACCCGCTGCCATTCGGAGTCACCATGTCGGTCTGGGACGACACTATTGCAGTCTTTGGTGACGGTGACGTGGTGTTAAGGCCAGTCGTCGTAACGTTTTATTAGAATCACAACCCCAACAGCAATCTGTAAGTAGCAGCCATGTCTTTGTTTACACCTTTATTTAATTTTCCTGTTTTGATTTGTTACTTCTGTGTGATCATTGCGCTGTCTCACTAATCCAGCCAATCAGAGCAGAG
Source organism: Prochilodus magdalenae (assembly GCA_024036415.1). NCBI lineage: Eukaryota > Metazoa > Chordata > Actinopteri > Characiformes > Prochilodontidae > Prochilodus > Prochilodus magdalenae. The sequence goes on along the minus strand of JAMWET010007775.1, from coordinate 171,105 downwards.
GTCATCAAATTACTCATGAGTTTTGGTTTTGTTTTAGGACCAAATCATAGGAGGGTAAATGGGCACGTAAAACCAAAATGCTGATTGCAAAATCTGTAGTGCTGGTATTTTGAGAATAGCCGTGGTAGTGAGGGATAGACCAGTCAGACTTTCTTACTGAGGTTTCACTGGTATGTGAAAATAAACTACATAGCTCTCCATACATGAACATGCTAATGGCAGCCTTTTAGCGCTACTTGAACAGCTAAGCCGACTTCTTTCAGTAATCCCTCATCTCCCACTGTGTAGTGAGTTACAGTCGGTACAGAGTTAATCTTAGCCGGGGTTGTTACTGAGAGAGCTGGCATTAGAGAGACATATGTAAGGAACTGATGGTATCTTGCAGGAATGATAGCTTGGAATATAGCAGCCCACTAGCTGGACCTGCATGTCCACTGGTCATACCTGTGGTCATCTGCATCAAACAGCGGCAAACATTTATTAAGGCACAAAATCATTTGGACAGAGCTGCTACGGGCAGTGTGACCGACTGCTATGTTTACAAAATTGTAGCATTCACGCGCTCTGAGAAACAAGCGCGAGCGTACATAATGCACATATGAGGCACATGACTTAGGAAGTTCAGGCATGAGGCAGTGTTCTGCACGGTTTTTGCTGAACCAGAAAAGCTGGTAGCTGCAGAAAAGTAGATGCCAAAGATTTGCCCGTGTGGTGTTTAGTTCTTTGTGTAGTTTTTTAAAGTAGTTAGATATGATTATTATTACTGACTGGATATTGTAAATAAAGAAGCATCTAGAATGTTTGCAGAATGTTTGTAGAATGTTGCTGTCCAAAGGAAAAAATGTATTTCTGCTTTTGTGGTTTTTACCTTTATGCGTCATTTAAACCCAGCAGCTGTCGATTACATTGTGTGAAAATGTATGTTGAATGGACCAATAGGAATGGCCTAAAATCGCTTTGGGGGGAAAACAGTCTGGTTCCATTGCCATACATTCAAATTAAATCAAGTTTTTGCCCGATCCTGTTGCAATTATGGATTTTTATCTGTACACAGCAGCCATATACAAAGTAGTACATCACATTGCCATGGATTATTGCGTTGTTTCAGAGTTGCCGACTTTTTCCCCTCCGAAACCGCACCAGATCTGTTCATTAGAAAAGGGGCAGAAGACGAAAACGGGTGATTTATGTACTCAAGAGAAGTTTGGCTTGTATTATTAACAAGAAATAGTTGGCTCTCCAGGCAAAAGGCCCCATTAGCCTCACTTCTCTGCATTTAGTTATAAGAGAGCCTAGTCTTACATGTAGCCGTTATAATTAACGGCGGAGGCCAGAATCACGATTGAATTATTTTTTGTGTTTTAGCTTTGCTGCCCCTAATGAGATTTTCATTTGTTCCTGATGGAGTGTGTGTCAGGTGGCTGGTATGACCAATGCCCAGCCGTGGGAAAAAGGCAGCAGACGAGGTACGCAAGTCAGAAGGCGAGAGAGAGAGTGCAAGTGCATGAGAGCAGGAGAGAAGGGGGGTTGGTGGCGGGGTGTGGGTTGGGGGGAGGTAATCAATACTAACCTCTGGGGTGACTAGCTCTGTAATTGGTTTTTAAGTCAACGAGTTCACACTCTCCTCATCAGAAATCACATCATTGGAGTCTGCATGCACACACCAATCACAGTCTTTGTAGAAACAGCACCCCAGACGATGCCCTGTGTGGAAATTCAACAAGCATATCTTGTTGTGAAACCTTCTGTTCCCTTGTTTGCTTTGATCCATCTGTAAGGTGGATGATTTTTGTTTTACAGAAGGTACATTCGGTTGATATGATTTCATCGAGGCGTCACCGATCCTGGAGTTTAACTGCATAGAGCACACATAAGATAAACATATGCGGTAAGTCAGATAAGGACATCAGTTGAGATAGCGGAGGAGGTTTTCTATCCAGCTAGCTTAAGTCTTTCCATGGAAACACACACACACACATATCAGATCATTGATGGACCCTCATGAAGTGGGCCCTTGTGTCCTTTTCAATCTTGACCACAGACCTTCCACTTCTGTTGTCGATGGTTTCATCTCTGCTCTTTATCTGTTTTTATTAAGTGAGCTTTGAATGCAGCGAATGGAAGATTTAACTTGCCTGTGTGTCTTGGTTGGACAATAGAACCTGCAGCTGTGAGCTCAGTGCTTCAGACAGCAGAATGTTGGTGTTATGGAAATACAGAAATGACCTTTTCAGCAGTTTTCTCTCTGGTACAGACCCTGGAGTTGCATCTTTTTAGCCTAGAGCTTTTGTACATGAGCTGTTTACTTTCAGTTTCTTCAATTACACTCCTCATCAAAAGAATAGCTGCACTAATAGTTGCACTCTGAATGAATCATCCGACAGGAATGACACTCACTTGGTGGGTAGGTTTGACATTGTGAGACATGCTAATGAATTAAGTTTCATGCTTGACCATGCAAGGATGGGCACCTGACTGATCGAACAGCCACAGATGGCTGGACGATGCACAACTACATGCACACAGACATTTATGAACTGTCCAATGCTGTCGACTCAGCATTGCATCATGTCATCCTCTGTGATGATTCCTGTTTTGTATTGGTGGAGACAACCAATCAATCCGTGTGTGCAAGCACCGTTGGTCCTAGCCAAGATGAACAGTTTGTTGTCACGTGCCACGTTCACGAGGCCTGGTGTCACTTCACCGCCACCGCTACCGCACAGTTTGCAGGAACTGTTGGAGGATATTTAAGCTGCAAGGGACAGATTACTGCAGGACACCATTAGGAACCTCTACAACGAACATGGGATCCCGATGGGCACAACTATTTTTGATGATGAGTGTATATCTGAAAAGAGCACACTGAAATATGTCTTGAGTTTTGATGAATGTGGCTTCTGAGTTTCCTCAGTTTCCTTACTATGTACTCATTTACATTGGCTGCTACTCTGGAAACCCTGCACATGATTTGCTTGTATCCTGGACAGTCTATAGGGCAAAGATCATCCAATCAGATTGGCTGTGTTGAGGGGCAGTTTGTCACATCTTATTACTTGTTGGCGCTGTTAGGTGCTCCCGTGTTTCTAGTTCCTAATGCTGGTCAGTGACTCTGTGACTAATTGGAGTAAAGGTATTCCACAGACCCTTCAGACTAACCCCGTACTGAACTCCATTCTAGTGTTGATTGAGACGTTGTGTTTTCAGGCCGCTAGAAGGCTTGTTAAATGCGATATAAATAATAATGCTTTAAATCTAAAAATCTGTCAGAGGCTTATATTCTATTGAAGCACACATCTTCTGGTTCTGAGGTTGGCTCTGATATCATTATGCGTTTCCAGGACGTTGTAGAGGGCTTTTGTTTTCGAAGTAAACAACATAGCCAACATCGCTGATGACTAATCGACTTTGTCGGATAGTGGTAGCAACACTAATACGTATCTCAAATTTGTTGTAGTCTGTTCCTGCCTCTTTGTTGAGGCGGCAGGGGGGCTGGATGAAAATAGAAACATTTTTGCGCAGAAGAAAGAGGGAGAGGTAACACTGGGAGAGAGAGAATGAGACGAAGGAGCATTGGGAAGGGGGTTTTATGTGTGTTTGATGGAGAGTAGTACCTGAGCAGATGGCATGGCTCTGTGTGATGTGAGCAGTGCCAACACGGATAGGTCTCTTACGTCACAGAAGGTTCCTGCACCAACTCTGCATCAGTAAAGGTCCTTATAGACCACTAGTGTGGTTAATAGTTGATTGTGAGCAGTGAGGTTATACTGGGGTAATGGGGTAATGTTTAAAGGGCTTACCGGGTTCTTTAGTTCATCTTGGGGAACATTCAGCAGACAGATGTTGGGGGAGAATTGCAGGTAGTCAGCAGTGGTTCCCTGCAGAAAACATCATGCATGGTTTAATTGCTAGTTTTTAACTATGCCAGAAGTGACCTGTAGGGGGTTAACACAGCATGGTTGTAAATTATAATCACTATATTAAATAATATATATATATATATATATATATATATATATATATATATATATATATATATATATATATATATATATATATATATATATATATATATATATATATTTATTTTTTTTATTCAGGTATTTATTCGAGAGGCTGTGTTTGCACTGCTGGCCTTAGTTAAGAGGAGTTGCATCTAAAATACCAGTTTTGCTGCCGACTCATTTTGTTGGGGCCTGCTATAGAAACTTCCCATAGAACCGTTACTGGTTGTACCATCATAGATGCTTTGTATTTGCTGTAAAAGTGGAGAGGTAAATGATGGGAGTAGCTTGTATTATCAATATTTTTTTCCTGGAGTGAATTAATAGTGAGAGAGTGAGGCTGTGTAGCTGAGAGGTTTTGTATTTTTCTGGCAGATGATAGAATTTTTTTCCTTGCAGGGAGGATTCACAGTTTGCTCCCACATTTATTTGTTCGTTCATTTGTTTAGTTTGTTGTTCAATCAAATTGTTTCTTACTGTTCTTACCAAAATTAGTGCTGATACAGTAATTACTGTTGGGTTCTTGCCAAAAAGCTAGTTACTGTTGAAATTATGGATGTAGTAATAGTGAAATTGTGTGGCAATGCAGATATCTGATTTTTCTTGTATATACCTGTTGATGCAGATACAGAATCATTTTTTATAAAATACAGAATTTGAGAGTGAATAAACCCGGATTAGTACGGGGAGGAATATGACATTTCTGTAGGGTTAGAAATGCAGTGAAATGATTAGTTAATATTGATTAGACATATCTGGAAAATCTAAACATCTGATGTTGTGTTTTCTACTATGTTAAGTTCAGCAAGTAAACAGTAAGTGTTCTGCTGTATGTTCCTTTTCATTTTAAAAATCAAGAAAAGGTGTAAATCAGCCAGTGAGGTTCCAGAGTCCATGCAGCAGTATAACGGTGTATATGATGGTGCGTGTATTACTCAGTACTAATGATGTCTAACTGTCAGCATTTGCCTTTTAATAAATCATCAGCTAATGCACATTACAGGAACCCTTTTACAGCGCTGACACACCAAACATACTCTCAAGATCAACTTTGTTAAGTCATTAAATTGGACTTAATGTGCGGTACATGCATTGAAGACGGGTGATACTGTGAAGCTGTCAGTTCAGTATGGTGTTTTGATTGGTTAGGTCGTGCTTGGTCTAAGAGACCTGTAAAGGGGCAATTGTTCCCCAGAGTATACTGACATGCAAGAAGGGTCATGGGAGGAGGTTGATGAAAGCTGATGCTCCATTGTAACTCCTCGAAGGCAGGGTTATAGCTTTAACACAACAGGGTACATTATCAGTAGTGTATGAATCCCGTAGAAGCTGCTAGACATGCAGATTAACCAGCTGTAGACAAAATATGCAGGTGATTGTAAAAACAGGGCTACAGAATCCGACCTGTGTGAAACGGGGGTATGCTCGTTGGCAAACACATCAGGATGGCTTTGTTTACTTGCTGGAAATGAACTTTTAAAGATGTGTTGAACCCAGTGATGATATTTTGCTTCAGAAGACTTGGTGTTGCTGTAAAATCCAGAGCCAATCACTGTTTGTTACTTGTGATTCGTTTGCATTCAGCCTAATGAACATTTATTTCTTGTAAATATTGATGTATAACAGGTTTATTCTTAATGTTGGACTGGTTTAAAATAAAACGTGGCATGGGAGTGCAGATAGCTATAAAAGGCATGCTTCCCATAGCTGTGGCTTCACTTGGTACCCTGTGTACACTAGGCAGGTAAAGCTCTCATGGTTGAGAACAGTAGAACTGTCCATCTCAACATGAAGCCTCTGCTGCTAGTCCTTTTAGCAATCTCGACTAACAAAACACAGTTTCCCCTGTAAGTACAATAAATATTTTTGCCTAACTCGATCTGACACCATAGAGCTGCTATGGATTCCCAGACCCAGTCCTAGTAAAATGGCATAGTATGTGTAATGCTAATAAAAACCGAAAGCTGTACATTTTCTTTGAGATATATTAAATTGCAAATGTCACAATAGCGCTAGTTACTGTTTTGACTCCATTGTTTGTTGTAAAAATGTAATTTGATGCCTACAACATGTTCTAAACAGTAGGCATAGATGCATGTTTACCTCTGTGTTGGATCATTTTCCTTATCATCATCAGCCCTTAATGGTGATTTAAGGAGTTAAGTCTTCATCTGTTTAGTTGTTCGGGTCCTTCATTGATGTGCTTTGTGTACTTTTTAATGGGAGACAGTTCCAGACTGTCCATTGTAGGTGGTACTATCACACAAGAGCAGGTTTCTCTCTAATCCCCCTCATGCTATGCCAGAAACCAACTTTTAAACTTTACATGGGTAATAATCTTTATGGATTTATGAATATTTTGCAGTGTTCCTCGCCTAAAACTGCCCTTCCGATGTTTTTGGAATGTGTTCATGAAAATCACCATATGTTGACAAAAACAATGAATTCGAAAAGGTCCTATCAGATTATTTTTTAAATGCAATTGAAAGTAGATGTATAAGTCATTACTTTTTGATTTTTATTTGTAATTAGCCTATTTTGTTAATGTTTTAAAATTATTTATTATTATTATTAATAATAATAATAAGAAGAATAGTATTGTTATGGTTATGTTATTATTTTGTTCTTGAAATAACAGAAGTACGTTTTACAGTTTCTAAAGAATGAACTTTGTTTTGGAATCTAGGTCAGAGAATTTAGATTTGATCTCAGTTACTGCTCGTCATTTATGGTAAAACTCCAGGACATTCTTTGCAGAATTTGAGTATCTTTTATAGTAACTCAAGTGAAAGATTGTTTTTCAAGTGATTGTGTAGTGTGCAGGACACATCAGGATCAGGATATAAATTGTGATATTAGAAAGCTGTCGACCATTTCAGTTCGAGCAAAGAGATCACCTAACTGTGCTGGATCCCGGCCCTGTAGGACTAGAATTGATTATTTCCGCTAGTGAATGTACTGTGAAGCGACTGCCTATTAGCCTTAGACTTCTTAGGTACTTGCCCTTTGGACACATTACAACTCAATAGGGACTAAGGCGGGTGACACCTAAGGTAAAGTTTTATAAAATAAAATATTAGTATTAATAACTGTAATACGTTAGCTGTAACACAGTCAAAAAGCCTCTACTCCATGATAACAGAATATCTAATAGAACCTGACACGAGCTGGGACTGCTGTTCTTCCAGTTACAATAGGAAGGATCCAAAAGCACATTTCCAGAAAAGAAACCAAAAATGAAATAGGAAGCAGTTGTCTTTTTTTTCTCTTTCTCAGTTCAGTAGATCTAAGGCAGTTTCTATTTGCGACAGAGAGATTGGCACACCCATGAGGTCTTTCTATGTAGAGTTTTACAGAGGAGTCAAATTTTTGCATGTCAATTTTTATTAAAATATCAACACAATGCCTGTAAAACTCCGGTTTCTTTCCCTGAGGGAAAACCCTCATATGTCATTGCAGCTGACCAGTCAATGTCGAGGCCAGTTTCTCTGCAGTCACCTGAAGAAAAGCTGCATAATTTACTGCATAATTAATTCATTAAGATGTCAACAATGTCATTCACAGTGATTTGATGTGAAATTGTGTATCTTAGAGAAACAAATCTCTGCAGTAGTGATGAAGGGAACCAGGACTCACAATGTCTTCAGCAGGAATAGAGCTGTTTTACGCTTATCGTCACAAGAATAGTTGCAGCCAGAAGGAAGTGCTATTGGGAAGGAAGGTTACCAAGACCAATAAATGATGATAAAGTTAGTCTGATATGGACGATATTTATTAAGCTACTCGTACAGAAGTAGTGTCTCTCAGTATGATGTCGGGCCACCATGTCTCAGCATGGAGGTTTCTAATGGTGTCCTGTGATAATCCATCCCATGCAGCTTGATTATATTCACACAGTTCCTGCAGATTTTGCAGTAGGGGCCTCCTGGACGTTTGCTGGTCGTCTCTACCAAGACAAAGGCGGGACTCATCAGTGCAGATGACCCGCTGCCATTCTGAGTCACTCTGTGTCTTTCTGACATGACAAAATTGTCGTTGGCCACATTGACGTGGTGTTAAGGGGAGTCATTATAGCAGTCTGCTTGGGTGCAGTGCTGCGTCGTGCAGGCGTCCACCACTGGTGCTGGCAGTAACAGGATGACTCATGGAGGGCATCTCTGCTTAAGGAATGTCTGCGGTCATGGCTGTTGGGTCAGTCAGGTAGAGCGATAAGGCACTTCCTTGCTCACGTCACATGGGTGGCCTAGTATTAAACTTGAATCACTGGCGTGTCAAACCTACTCACCAAGTTTCATTCCAGTTGCTTGATTCCTTCTGTGTGGGTGCAGCTATACTTTTGATGATGAGTGTGTTTACTGTCCAGAATGGTCAACATTAAAATGCACATATGTTTCAGATGTCGCCACTGTTGTGAAAATGGTGCATGCTGCATCGCGCTGACTATATAAATACATATGCTAATTGCTCATGAAAATTGTATTTTCTTTCAGTGTTGTTCAGATGGTTTTGTCCTGTTTGCTGACTTGTCCTGGCAGCATGAAACTCTGCACACTCGCGCTTAAGACTGTCTGAATGACCTGTAGATGACTGTAAGATTTATTATGTTGCCCGAAGGTGGTGCCCAGTTAGCTCACTTTATTCCAAAAGAAAGGCTCAAAATGACCATCCATTGAGGGATGAAGTGTATACTTGAGAACCACAGTGTGTGCAGAGAAGGTACAGTGTGTGCAACTCTATGTACACTCAGATCCATTACTACCTGTCTGACCGGAAGGAGAAAATGAGAACGCTGCAGGGCCAGTGTGTGTGTGTGTGTGTGTGTGTGTGTGTGTGTGTGTGTGTGTGTGTGTGTGTGTGTGTGTGTGTGTGTGTGTGTGAGAGAGAGAGAGAGAATAAGTGTGTTTACTGAACTACTCTCTCAGACACGGATAATTGGGGTGATTCAGAAAGGTGTGCATGTGTGTGATGGGGAGGGACAGGGTTGATGTGAGCCGGGTGGGGGTTGAGAGAGATCGCTGTTCTCTCTTGGTGACAGAGCCTGTTGCCATGGAGCTGCTTCTTCTATTGGCGAAGCCTTCAGCCAATGGCACGACGGCACACACTGTTTCATCATTGAGAATTTTTTCCCTCTTGCGCTCCTTTTCGCATGCTCTTTCACAAGCTCTCTCTCTCTCTTTTTCTCTTTCTCTCTTTTTGTCTCTCTCTCTTTCTCTCTTTCCGTCTCTCTCTCTCTCTCTCTCTCTCTCTCTCTCTCTCTCTCTCTCTCTCTCTCTCTCTCTCCCGCTCTCTCTCTCTCTCTCTCTTTTTCTCTTTCTCTCTTTTTGTCTCTCTCTCTTTCTGTCTCTCTCTCTCTCTCCCGCTCTCTCTCTCGCTCTCTTTTCTCTTTTCTCATCTCTCTTGCTAACACTCTCTCTCACATGCGGTCTCTCTCTCCCCAACAGGAGGAAGCAGAGCCATTGCATAAGCTTTGTAATGGGAGCCAAAACAGGTTTTAACCTGACACACTTATTTATAGAGAATCGATCCTGGAGAGGAGCGCTATGGCAGTATAAGCTTCGAGCACTTGTGCTTTTTTCCGGTTCCTCAGATGTGCAGAAGGGACCGTTTTCTTGCCTGTCTAGCATGTTGTCAGTCACAGCCAGGCCGGGTGCTGTTTATGCCAATGCTCTCTCGCCCTCTCTCACTTTCATTCTCAGTCTGCTCCGTCAGAGAGGATCCCCCTCTGCAGCCCTCATACTTCCCCTCCCTTTCTCTCACTCCTTCTTTCTAGGCAAAGTGTTGAGCATCTGTCTCTCTCTATCCCTCTCTCTCTCTCTTTTCATCCCTCTTTCTCCATCTCTCCCTCGCTCCTTTTTCCTCGTAAATCGTCAGGTCTGCTGACGCCATCCTCCCCCTCACATCCCACTCTCAGTCCGGTGGGACAAACTCTGACTCATACCTTTCTTGCTTTCTTTTTTTTCTCTTCTTATCTCTTTCATTTTCTTTCCCCTCTCACCTTCCCTCCTTCGGTCTCCTTACTTTATCTCTGTCCTCCTATCAGTCTGCAGCTGCTTGTCTGTCTTTTGCCAGGTTTTTGTACACATCACTCTTCTGCATGCGTTTTTTGTAACTCTGCCCCCTTATCCTACTTTCTCATCCCTCTGTTTCTCACTTCCATCATTCCTCCGTTCTCCATCTGTTTGACAGGATGTTTCGTGTTAATCACTCATGCACACCACGTGTCTCACTGAGTGTTTGTGTTCAGGCTCTTGAAGCAGGGAATCCTCTACATGACAAACTGTTGCCTGCTGTTAAATATGCCCTACCCGGTTAACCATCGTCTCACCATTGATTGATTGATTGATTGATTCGTTTGTTCATCTATCTTCTAAGCCGCTTATCCTTGTGTGTTTCGGGGTATGCCAGAGTATGCCATTGAGTATGACATTGAGCAGAACGCTGGAAACACCCAGGACAGGCCATCAGTCCGTCGCAGGGCACACTCACATTCATATTCTCTTTTTCACCGGAGTCCTACGACCTGTAGTAATGATACAGGCTAAGCTGACCAGAGTCAATTCAGCAGACTGCAACAGAAGAAGAAACTATGAAATTTTAAAATGAAAAGGAAGACGTTCCGGCAATTGACATTAAAAGCTTCATTCTAGAGAAACAGAAGAGGCATTGCTTCTAAAAACTCAAACTCCTCCAAAATCCCACAAACCCTTATTACAGTAAACGTTAATGATTATGTTTTGGTCCAAAACTGTTTTTTGTCAGAGAAGCTCATACAGAGGTTCTTTCATATACATTACATATATAAAAAGATCCAGGGGTGTGTTGGATAGTAAATAAACTAGCTTATTTGTAGCTTATTATTTGCATTGTGGTGTTCAGGACCCTTGGTTCCAATCATCACCACTGTAAGAAGGGCATTGTCCATACAGCGCACCATTTCACGTCAAACTGCTCTGATTTTGTGGAACTGGATTTGCCGGACACAGTTACCTCTCCTGGAATGTCAGTATACTGCCGATAGAGAATCCACTTGAGCTTAATTCAGCTCAGTCCTCGGATGTAGACAATGACCATGATGACCGTGGTGTAGATGGGTTTCACCTAGACTGTATAATCCTTGTCCGCAAGCCAGATGTGATTTATTTGGCCCCTTCAGTGTACCTTAACTCCCCATCGATATCCTCCTCATGGAGCAGCACATACAGAAAGAGTTTCTGGTGCACTGAAGTTGCTTTACTCGTTATTCCAGAAGTACAAAATGTCTGAAAAGTCTGAAATGTTGGTCTGTGTGGTGCTGGAGCCAAGACTTTTTGTTGCAGTGAAGGGAGGGAGTTTAGAACGAAATGGTCAAAAATAGGCACAGTCTTGCAACGTGTAGGAGGAGAGGGGAAGCAGTCGCTCTGCTGGGAGAGACTGTCTCGCTTACACAATATGAGCGGACTGCTCGGCTGCTGGCAAGCGTGTAATTAGTATTTGGTGTGTTATTATTGGGTTTTGATGACTATTAACATGGAATGTGGGAGGTGCACATGGTATTCTGCTTAATGCTTGATGCTGGAATCAGCTGTGCCTGATTCTGATGTCCACAACCAGCCCCCAGTTATTCAGGGAACACAGATGCTCCATTAAATTTCAGAACTGAAGAGGATGTAGAGAGTTTACAGCCCAACCGGTTCAAAACTACTTACACAATCAGGCTTGGGCTGATATTCAGTTTTAGCTTGGATATGGCTCGGCTTTGATGTTATCCTCCGCAGCTGAGGAGTAATGAGCAGCTCACCACTGGCAGGGTTTTCCTACAGCTTGAATGAGGTCATCACTGCTTTCCAGAAACATGAGAGATGCAGTTTTATGTTTCTGTTGATACATATTTTAGCAGCAATGCTTTTCCTGTTGTTCACTGTTATTATTCATATTACTCTGAAGACTGCACATCTGTATTGCTGGGTATTTGTATTGGGGGGGTTATCAGCCGGATCAGACCCTCTCCCTACCTCGGATGGGAGGCAAGCTGAAGGTTAGGTTCAGGTGAAGGCCTTATTACTGAGCCAGTTTGGTATTAAGCTTATGAAATGTTGCCATTTTCACTTCTTGTCTTTTATAACCACGTGATCACCGAGAGTGGAAGATATGGAATGGCCATGTCCGGAATGACAGAATGATTGCTTTCGGTTGGCCTCAGATTGCCGTTCAGATTGCCTTTAGCTCTGATATTCCGCTGAACCCACTGAACTGTCGTACTACACCCGTGTTGATCCTAAGGATCTGAATAAATATGGATTTGATTTGTCAAAAACCTTATAATACTTTTTATTATACATTTTTATGATGCAGAAAGCCATATAACCCCCCACTGACAATATGCAGCCAGCACACATTGAATGGGTGGAAATTTGAAACTGTGAACAGATCCATGAATCACTCCTGCTCTGCTGTTGTCATCAGCCCCAGAAAATAGAGGCTTCTCCAGCCCAGCGCAACACGGCAAACTGGGTCAGTGTGTGTGTGTGTGTGTGTGTGTGTGTGTGTTTGCGCATTCTTGATTGTGAACCAGCTCTCATGTTGTCCGTGCGGTTTACTGTGCGTGTCCCCACACCAGCCTGTACAGTGTAGTTGTTTCTGGACCGGACAGCAAAACCAGGACACGTGGGTTCTGTGGCTACCAAAGTCCGCCCCAAATGCGTTGTTTCACGCGTCGAGGAGGGGGCTGTGGTAGTTGTCATTGTCTGTCTGAACAACAGATGAGTTGTTCGTTTTTTTCTCTGTCTCTCTCTCTCTCTCTCTCTTGCTCCCTCTCTCTCTCTCTCTCTCTCTCTCTCTCTCTCTCTCTCTCTCTCGCTCTCTCGCTCCCTCTCTCTCTCTCTTGCTCCCCTCTAATATTTATTTTTAATATCCTTCCTCGGTTTGCCCTTCTCTCGCTCTCTCTCTAACACAAATGGCAGCAGCTGAGAATGACGTTGCCGTCGCCTTGGCAACCCTGTGCCCTGAGAAAAAAGGGGGAGAGAGAGAGAGAGAGAGATTGCTCATTCATGAAACATTTGTTTGGCTTATTCATTGTGGTTTTTGTTCTTTCATGATAAATTCTCATTCTAATTCTCGTTACAGTGACGCTGTCTGTTTGCTAGGCAGGGCTGTGACTCGGTGCAGAGCACCAGAGCGAGCGTCTGTTTGCTACTGTGTTGTGTAAGGCTGTGTGGGTGACTGGTCAACAGTGTCATGCATTGCTGATGACGTCTTCTCTGCAGTTGGGAATCCCTGCTCTTTCTCTCTCTCTCTCTGTCTCTCTCTCTCTCTCTCTCTCTCTCTCTCTCTCTCTCTCTCTCTCTCTCTCTCTCTCTCTCTCTCTCTCTCTCTCTCTCTCTCTCTCTCTCTCTCTGCATGTTTCTATTGCTGTCTATCTCTATCTTGCTCTCTTTTGCTCTCTTTTTGCTCTCCCCCTCTCCCTCCCACCCGCGCGCTCTCCTCCTCTCTCTCTGCAGTATGACGTCACTGTTGGAGGTTCCTCTCTCTTCATTCTTGCAGCACAGGCTGTTCTACTTCCTTCACTCAAACAGCCTCAGGCTTTTGCCGCCTGCGTGCCGTGACTTCTGATTTGTGTAATTTTAATGTATGCGCACCGCGCACCGCTTCTGTATGCGCACCGCGGTTTCTAAATATTCTGCTTATGGGGCACTGTGTTCTGTGAATGTTTCGTCCAGAAGTATCGGGACCCTCCTTCTAATTAGTAAGTTCAGGTATTTTAAGGGATGCTCTTTGCTGACACAGGCAACACATCCATAGAAATCACTGACTGATGGAACGGGACGCACTACAGTAACCACCCATGAGCCTCTCTGTGTTGGGTTGTAGAAAAGTGGCACTGTGTTCTGTGATGTGTGTTATCAATGTGATGCTATTCGGGATATTTGGAATGAGTTGGAGTGATCCATGGAACATCAGTACCTGACCTTACCAATTCTCTTGTGGCTGATTGCAATCAATCCTCACAGCAGTGTTCCAGTATTTGAGTGGACTGCTCTGCTGCAGGCAAACACGTATTAGTGTTTGGTATGTCTGTATTGGGTTTTAATGACTGTTAACGTGGAATGTGAGAGGCACACTTAATGCTGAGCTCTATTCAGAATCTTTGGGATGAGTTGGAGTGATCCATGGAACATCAGTACCTGACTATACTAATGCTATAGTGGCCGATTGCAATCAAAACCTCACAGCGATGTTCCAGTATTTAGCATACTAGTAAAAAAACCAGGCCTACATACTCCTGCTTTCAGACTCCTACAGACTTATAGTGGACATGTGATCCTACTTGGCAGATGGAAGGTTACTTAACTCTGGCACCTTGTGATCTCACTGATCCTCAGCCAGCCACAGACACGGAGTGGGTCGGGTGTATGTAGATTAGGGTGACGTTCCCTTGAGTCACCTTGTCATATGAGATGCTGCATCTTTTTGCAAATGAGTTAAACAGTACTTTGTAATTCATTGGTTACAGACCCAAATGTGGACAGTTCTTATTTATTCCCCTGCTAATTCTTTAGTCTGTAGTCTCTGAGGGATGTGTTTGATTCCCAATTTTTCCACTTCCGGATGACTCACTCAATGAAGTTCTCTCTCTCTCTCTCCCTTTTTTCCACTCTCTCCAGCAGGAGGGGTGTGTGACGACGTGTGTGGGGAGGTTGTGCAGGATGCAGCAGAAGTGAGGACACACACTCTCGCCATGGCGTGTCCCCCACCCCCTCTCCCTGTTTAGAGCAGTCCACTTCCACTTGCGTACTCGCCACTGGGGCTTCAGAGTGGAGCCCCACACGTCTTGCCACACCCACCAACACACTACAGTCTCAGGTATGTTTAAAGCTAGCTTTAGGTGCATTGTTATTAAATCACCGTTTACTTCAGTTCACTTATCGTTCATGCCGTAGTCAATCCAGTTCTGTTCTAAATACACAAGGATCTACATTTGTTTTGATTTTAATTGTTTAATTGTTTTTTTTGTTTTTTGGCATTGTGTCAACATTCAGTGGCAAATGGTTAAATGGAAATGCTCAAAAATAAAAGATAATGTGTAAAATTTAGTTGCTTTACGTGCGTAAAAAATATTGTTTTGCTTCGTTTTTTGATCAGCGATGAGATATGGAAACTCCTCTGCAAAAAACAGCCTGTTTTGAATTAATTATTTTCGGAAGGTCATCAAAACCAACACATTTGTGTATATTCCACCCTTCCGCGGTTTAGCTGTACCTTTTCACAGTTAATGAAGTAATAGTCAGTGTTTTAGTCAAGGCTGGAATCAGAATAGCCAATCACAACATAACAGCTTGTTTACTACTGAGATATAAAGAACTTGGGGAGTGGTCTTGTAAAAATAGATTTTGACCAAAAAATGACACAAATGACATATATAGATGTCAGTGTGAAAATGCATGGTATCTGTGGTATATTGTCATGGAGGTCCTTAAATATTAATATTAGTGATATTTATGTTTGGATATTGCCATTTTGTTTTGGAAAAGCTGCACAACTGATGAAAAAAAGAATCCCATAAATGACACCCTATTCCTTTTTTTTCACTTTTTGATGATGTCAACACTATTTTCGATGCTGAAAGCATGATATACAAAACTTTGCATTTCCAAAACGGTACAAATTGGTCTATTCATCATGAAATATTGCAGCAAAATAAAGCTAGCTGGTATGTACAAATTACAAATTACTCCAAAAATAAAAAAAAAATCCAAAGATGGAAATTGACAGAGGGGGTATAGGATATATATAAGCTATAATGTTAAGCTATAATGAATTTTGGCAAAGTTCTGTTCCATCAGTGACAATGTAAGGTATTTATTAATATGTTAATTTCTTTTTTACTCAGTTGGACAGTTAACAATAATTAAAAACTGACATGACCTAAAAAAGTCTTCTGCAGTCGTGACGTATAATCCCCCCCCCCCTTTTAATATTTTAGCTTTTATTGATCAACTTGTTGACCAACAGATGTTTTGTGCTGGAGTTATTTGGTTAGAAATTTTTCTCTTTCTTGTTTCGTGTCTCACATGTTTTTCAGTCCTCTGTGTTTGTTTGTGTTTGTTTGTGTGTGTGTGTGTGTGTGTGTTTTTGCACTCAAGGTGTGTGTGAGTTGGGCTCTGGCCCCCTTCCTGAGGGAAGATGTCTATGGTGATGGAGGGGGAGAGTGCACTGACTTGTGAAGCCCCAGCTGGCACCCGCTGCAAAGGAAATACCAATACACCTGGCAAAGATTGCTCCACTGACAACAACACAGAACTTGACGACAACCTCTCACAAGACACACAGGTATACAACAGACCCACTTGACTGTCCAGAGGCTCCAAACTCCCATCATGCACCCTCAAAGAGGAACAGGCTATAAAATATTTACCATTTATTGTATTATTGATTTTGTTAGTATGTAAAGAAAATTGACCAACTGCATGTTTGAGTACGCAGAGAGGGCCTGTTTAATTGGGTTTCTGCAATGCCCCTGCACACACTACTATCAAAATGATGGACTTGGAGTACTTGAGAGTATTTCTGTTTATAGGCCTGTCTGCATCAATGCTGATACCAGTGGTTTTGTATTACTTACACCCAAACATAAAACTGGATTATGGATCAAATGAAACAACCTATAACTCTTTGCATTCACATATATGTATACATGTCATTTTAAAAAAGTTTCTTATCATTTTTTTAAAAATATATTTAATTTTTCCTCTTTCCTATCTGTCATAGAAACGCTGTCAGAACCATGGCCATACCAGGAAAAGAGCCAAGGTAAACAGTGATGCATGCTGCACTGCAGTGTCATGGATGACCTGAATGTTGTTCGATTAATCCTCCTGGCCACATGCCAAAATGGGAGATGAAAGAGCACGTTCACACTTTAGTGAGACTCTGTGACATGATGATGGCTTATGCATATGAATTAGTGTTTTTTGCCCTCTATTTTTCTCACTTAAAACTTAAACTCAAACACTCACACCATGGTTGCGAAATCGATGTCACATCAGACATGCTTTTAGACTTCAGAAGAAAGTTAGTCAACAAATAAATAAATAAATAAATAAATAAATAAAGGTCACATGTCAAAT
Source organism: Prochilodus magdalenae (assembly GCA_024036415.1). Taxonomy (NCBI): domain Eukaryota; kingdom Metazoa; phylum Chordata; class Actinopteri; order Characiformes; family Prochilodontidae; genus Prochilodus; species Prochilodus magdalenae. The sequence goes on along the minus strand of JAMWET010007775.1, from coordinate 153,998 downwards.
CAGAGAAGAGTTTGAAACAAATTCGATAGTTGCAGAGACCTCATGGAAAGGCTCCAGGAAGCGGGCTGGTCTCATAGATGTATTTCGGGTTCTCCCTGTAGTGCCAGTACAGGCTATAATCGCATGCTGTTTGCACCAGTGGATATAAGCAGGCACACACTGGGAAACCTACATGCACCATGGAAAGACAGAACCAGCGAATGGTCTGACATGCATGGAGTGACCCAACAGCCACGATTGCAGACATTCAGCGAGCTGTGGTCCTCCGTCAGTCATCCTGTTTTTGTCTTGACTAAGATGACCAATGAATCTGTGTGTGGAGGCACCGTGGTCAGCGCTAAGATGACTGGTTTGTTGTTACCTGTCTCATATCTAGAAGGCCTGGTGTCACACCATGTCTACAGGAACTGTGTGCGAATAATCAAGCTGCATGGGATAAAATATCGCAGGACACCATTAAGAACCTCTACAGCTCCATGCCGAGACGTCTGGCATGTTATGTTACTGTTAAATCCATAATCTGCAGTGGCTAATTTAGCTGAAGTTTTTAACTCGTCTAGCAGAAGTTTAATTAACATGCTCTTAGTTACAAAATACAGACTCACCAATCCGTTCCAGTTGTCGTGCATCTTTAAATAGGACATCCCTCTTTAATTTGAATTGCATATTTTAAGCGGTATGTGCAGCAAGTGTGGCATTTAAAGCCGTTTTGCACCTGACAGGTGTAGTAGTGGTTAGTTTTTTGTGATGTAATGCCTGCAGCCAACAACAAGACTAAATAAAAATTCTCACTCACTTCTGACTATTACAGAAATTCCTCCGTTTTCCTGTTTTTCTTGCTCTTTCTACGTCATGCTCTCATTCTGTCCCATATACACATGTGCACTTCAGTTAGGAATAAGCATCACGGCCCTACGAAGACTGGATTAAGATAGAACACTTAATATTAATGATATTATGAGTGCCTGCTAACATTCCTCGAATTACTCACATATCTAAAAAAGGCTGTGCGTGGTTTAAATCTTTAGCCGAGATCAATGTGGGTCACAATTTTGCTGATCTCCTCTATTTCTGTCTTTCAGTCCAATGCCAAGCTAAAGCTGGTGAGGAGTCTAGCGGTATGTGAAGAGTCTTCAGGCCCATTTTCTACTGATGGACCTCCAGAGACCCAGGTCTGAAATGGTTAATGGCATTTCTTTTCTTAGAGCCTTACGTAATGGAGTACTGAAGTTATCTTAACACACACATGATCTGAAACTCTTCAGGACATTATTCAGCTCCACATCAGCTGCCCGTCAGACAAAGAGGAGGAGAAGTCCTCGAAAGACGAGTATGAGAGCGAGGAGAGGGAGAAGAAGGACAAAACTCCACGCAAGATGCTGTCGCGTGGTAAGACTGCGCTAAAAGTCACCCTCTGAAAATCGCCTGGGAACAACTGAAGCTATCTCGAAAGAGAATGTAGACTTTCACAGAGATCTGCTTGCTGTGTACAGTTTGTAATAGTGTGACGGCTGTGACCTGAATGTAACATGAATGTGCATTTGAGACAATGCCATTTTGCTTTGCATGGCTTTCCGTGCTGGTGTGTACTTGTTCCAGACAGGCCAGACTCATGGAGAGCCAGCACTGTGCCATTAGCAGCTAATGACTTCCAGGCACTCTCAGTTTGCTTAATGAATTAATAATAGGTTAACTATAGATTGATAGATACTGCTGGCTTGTTTGTGTGTAATGGTTGGATTTATAGGTTGCTTTGTATTTTCCACTGTTAAACACTTGGAAAAGACAAACCTGGGATAGAATCAAAGGTGTGTTGGTGAAGAAAAGACAAATAAAGACAAATAAAAACAAAAAGCTCTTATAAGGTTTCCTAAAGATCCACAATAAGCTCTGGTGCTGTTAACGCCTGCTTGCTTGTCTTTGGAGATCAGTTTCCAAATGGCCAGATTCAGGCACTGCCACTTCAGCGGATGCTTGTCATAGCTTGAGGAGAAGCCATTTATACAGTAAAACTGGTCCCACTCTTCCCTATTTACTCCCATTTGCAAGATTTGGGCCACTTTAGTTCAGTTGAGCCCACCGAGTTCAGTTTCTACTGCTGTGTGCTGTTTTTTGTGTGTTCCCCCCCCCCATGTTTTTCAGTTCCATAGTAAAGCTGTACTAAATCCACATTAGATTCCAGAACAGTAGATTCTCTTTTCTTTCCTTCCGCAGACTCCAGTCAGGAGTACACAGACTCCACAGGCATCGATGTGCATGAGTTCTTGGTGAACACACTGAAAAACAACCCCAGGTACAAATGACACAACATTCGCAGTAGTGCCACACGACACCGTTTGATGGCCCTGGCCATACTACTGCACCTTTAGCTCCCTGCGTATACGTCTTTACTGAAAGCTGTGGGTTTTTAGGGCCTGATCAATACCACTTTTAAAGTGCTCAAAGAACTGACTGTATAATTGTACGGTGGTATGTAACCTCCCAGTCAAAGCGAGAATAGCACGTTGATGACGGTGAACTTAAATATGGCATATTAATACAAATTTTAATGTGCAATTTCTGTTTATTTCCTGTGTTTCTTATAATAGAACGTAAATAACATGTAAAAATAGTAAAGTCACAGGGTGCCCAAACTTTTGCTGTGCATAAAGTATCAGACTTCAATATTTTCAGCTGTTTAAAAATATTTTTGCAGCAAATAAAAAAAACAAAATCCCTGCATATCTGCAGGATGATTGCTAGTATAGGTTGAATATAACATACATATATTGAACTGGAATATATCGGCCAGGTCCTAATAATTTTCTTCCAGTGTATTTTTTCTCACAGTGTTTATTTTGGAAAGTAAAGATGGTATGAATATTAAATGCTGAAGCCCTGTAGTTACAGCATACAAGGCAGGTAGTTATGTGCAACTTAATCTAATTCATGAATGTTTTATGTGGACGGGTGCTATAAACAGCAGTTGCTTTAAACAGTTGTGCTCGTGTATTGACTCAGAAGTGTTTAAAATTTGACAGCTCTTGCAATGTAATGTCTCTTCGTCTCTCATCTTTCTCTCTTCATTCTATTTTCCCCAATGCGACAGGGATAGGATGATGCTGCTGAAACTGGAACAAGACATACTGGAGTTCATTAATGATGACAAGTGAGTGAATGTGTCTGTGTGTCGTCTTGTTTGCCTGGACTCCAGGTTTTTTCCTAGAACCTGGCAAGCTTACAGTCTCTACTGGCTCTAGAGCTGTTGCTTCTGGGCGTTTGTGGTTATTTTTAAACTCTGAACTGGCAGTAGACCCTCCAATGCTGTGCTGCCAAACAAGACAAGACGTTTCAGAACATCTGACAAAAAAAAAAGACAAGACGTCTTTTAAAACCAAAAACAATACAGAGAGGACTCTGCAGTCAAAGGCTCACCATCCTTTATGATACACACTCAGAGGGTCCATGTTGCCCTAGTGAGCTGTACACAGTGTCCAGAATAATTTACCAGTAGTCATTTCAGGAAGTTGTTGTAGCTGTCTGCAACTGATGAAAGTCCATGTGAGAAATGGTTCCATCTCTTAGCACAACTGTCTTGACCCAGAGCTTATTTTATAGGCTTCTCCCAGGGGAAAAAACGTTCTTACCATTAAGGTATTGAGGCGTGCAGAAAGCAAGTAATTACTTTCTCAGACTTTTACTGTTCACTCTGATTTAAAATGTTTTCAAAAAACATTGTGCTTCACTGGAAATGACATTGAAATTTCATGAGTCTCTGTCAGTGGCATGCATCATAGCAGTAACTCGGAAGGGTAAAAATAGTAGTCCCAGACTGTTTAGTGCTTGGGAATTAAAGTGACGTTGTATGACTGAGAGGTCTGTGTATAGTCTGAGAGTGTTTGTATGATTGTCGGTCATGGCCACTTGACTGTAACACTTGGTGCCCCCTGTTGGCTGCTTGAAGCTTTGCTTTTGTGATTACTGTAATTATGATGCTTTATTTTAAAGGCGCAGTACTGTAAAAAATCCAAAACCACCCTTTCACAAACTGAATTTCCAGTAAAGACAAACGTTTAAATCATTAATTCTTACTTAGAAAATAATAAATGTTTTAGAACATAGTTGATGGAAAATTCCAGAAGCCTTATTTGCTTTGCTTTGCTTAATTCATCCACCCTATCAATCTTAAAAAAAGTAAAGTAAGTAAAAAGTAAAAGTAAATACATACATACATACATAAATAAATAAATAAAGAGAGAGAGAGAGAGGGAGAGAGAGAGAGAAAGTTAAACAACAAACTAAAGAGAAAACAGGAGACTCTTAAAACTGTCCCCTTTAAATAAAAAGCACTTCATTTTTTAGCTTTGAGAGAGAGGAGAAATTCAAGCTCCTCTTTTTCTTTAGCTCTGAAACAATCCACAGGTTTTCTGTGCGTTCTTCCACTTTAAAAAAGGCAACTGTTCACTCTGGGTGTGAAAGGAAGTGTAGCTGTCTGAAGCTCTTACTGAGAAATGGAGATTAGCACTAAACTCGCAGACTGGACCTCTGAGGTATGGAGTGAAGTTTTATGGATTGATGAGTTTGAAATTTGGATTGCTTGGATCTTGAAAAGCAGAAAATGCACGGAATGCAGATGTCTGAACAAAGACTAGACCGAACAAATAAAATGACGTCAAATGGTACTTGTAATAAAGGCGAGGAGTGGACACTGAAAAAATATATGTTTAGTTGTTTAGGCTTTAGTGGGATATGAAATGGAAATCGACTAAATGAAAAGTTAGAATATACACTGTATAGAGTTAAACATTAGGGTAAATTTACATTTCTATATAGCAGGGCATATAACCACTGAAACGCCCATAAGCCCCCGGGCATGCCACCTTTCTTTGTAATGACCTACTAAGATATAAGATGGATTACCAAAGTGTTTGTCTAATTTAGCTTCAATAATTTCACTATTAATGAAGTATTATTTTTGTTTACATCTGTTTTTTAGTAATCAGTATAAGAAGTTCCCTCAGATGACCTCTTATCATCGCATGCTACTGCATCGAGTGGCAGCTTATTTTGGCATGGACCACAACGTGGACCAGACTGGCAAAGCAGTCATCATCAACAAGACGAGCAACACGCGCATGTAAGCCCAAACCTGTGTGGCCCCACGTGCCCTGGGTTTTCATCAGGCACTCGTTTTGTAACAGTTTCTCAGGATTGTACAGTTCCTTGGGTTAGATTATTTTTCTCTTGTGAGTAGCATTGAATGTTTTTGTTTATCATCGTTACTTAGTCAGAACATACTGCAGTGGGTATCTCACTCATTGTCAAAAACAAGCTGCACAAATGACTGCAGCCAGAAGGAATTAACCAACAGCAATGAACTCTGTGGGTAGGTTTGACATTGTGAGACATGATTCATGTATCATAAAAAACGAGAGGGGGCTTTATCACTGTACCTGACTGGCAGCAGGTAATCTTCAGTGACAAGTCCTGTTTTTGTATTGGTGGTGATGACCAATGATTCGGTGTGTGGGGGAAGCATGGTCAGCACCAACATGAACTGTTTGATGCCAAGCATCACATGTACAGAGCACTTGGTGTCATCTCCACCCCTATGGCAAAATCTGAAGGAATATTCAAGCTGCTTGGGATGGATAACCAGTAGGACCCTCTACAACTCCATGCTGAGACGTCTGCATGTTGCGTTAGCAAACATGGTGGCCTGACATCATACTGAGTGACACTACTTCTGTATGTGTAGCTCAATAAATAATCCCCGTATCAGTCTATATGTATCATTTATTGCTCCTGGGAACCTTTATCTTACTATTTTATAATGATGAGTGCATATACAGGGGTTGGACAATGAAATTGAAACACCTGTCATTTTAGTGTGGGATGTCTCATGGCTAAATTGGACCAGCCTGGTGGCCAGTCTTCATTAACTGCACATTGCACCAGTAAGAGCAGAGTGTGAAGGTTCAGTTAGCAGGTAAGAGCACAGTTCTGCTCAAAATACTGCAATGCACACAACATTATGGGGACATACCAGAGTTCAAAAGAGGACAAATCGTTGGTGCACGTCTTGCTGGCGCATCTGTGACCAAGACAGCAAGTCTTTGTGATGTATCAAGAGCCACGGTATCCAGGGTAATGTCAGCATACCACCAAGAAGGACGAACCTCCACCAGCATCACGTAGTGACCTGGCCACTATCCTGCAAGAAGAATGGCTTAAAATCCCTCTGACCACTGTGCAGGACGCAGTATATGTCATTCCCAAGACCAACTGACGCTGTATTGGCCGCAAAAGGAGGCCCTACACCATACTAATAAATGATTGTGGTCTAAAACCAGGTGTTTCAGTTTCATTGTCCAACCTCTGTATATGGGTACTTTTTTATCATTTTAAATATGGAACTGAATTCCTCTGAACTGTATGTTCAGACACAAATGCTTTATTAGGTAAAAATGCAGGTGCTCCACTCAGTTCTAAAACTGCACGGATCACCCTGACTTTCTCTCTCTCGTCCTTACTTTTTCCCCTTTCTCAGCCCTGAGCAGAGGTTTTCCGAGCACATTAAGGACGAGAGGAACATGGATTTTCAAAAGAAATTCATCTTGAAGAGGGATGATGCAAGCATGGACAAAGATGATAACCAGGTGAATGATTTAGCTTTCTGTTTTTGCTTGTTTGTTGTTTCCATTCGTACTCCATTATAGTTTAACCTCATGTCCTATCTGTGGTCCTGCCTGTATGTCTCTCAGATCCGGGTTCCACTCCAAGACGGTCGGCGCAGTAAGTCCATCGAGGAGAGAGAGGAGGAGTATCAGCGCGTCCGAGACAGAATCTTTGCTCGGGAAGTAAGTCCTTGCCACTAGGGCATGAGAAATCAAGGCAGTGCCACCAGCCTTCATTCAGAGTGTAATAAATAATAAAAGATCCGTATTGCTAGTGAACTCCTCTAGAACATGATCTTTCTTTTTCTTTTTTCTTTACGATTTGAATGCACACTGTGTTACTCATCGTGTTAAGTGCTCTGAAGCACACATACCACCTGCTGCCAGATCACTAGTCAGCTGTAATAAGTCCTTCTTTGAGATGAGGAAGCTTCTGTCACTTTGAATTGTTGGCATTTTTGCCTTTCACATTGTAACTGCTATTTAATTTGTCATGGCCTTGATTAAAGTATAGTTAAAACGTTTTGATTTCTTCCCTGCAAATCACTAAGTTGGTGAAAGAGCTGCCTGTTGTAAACATATATGTGTAGACAAGTGTATGGGGGGTTCAGCTCAGCTGTGGAGCTCTTCGTAATGTGCAGGTGTTTTTTTCTTCACAGTCTTCTCAAAACGGATACATCAACGACAACAGGTAAGATACACCTACACTGGTGAGCACTGCTGGTTTGAGTCAGTGTGTTTTCATTTGGCACATTTCTAATGCTAATGATATACAGGTAACGTAAACAGCTCTGGATATAACACTGATATTATTTTTTTCTTTACGGATTTATTCCTAACAGTTTGTTATATTACTCACATCGACAGCACCTCTCACCAGCACTGCCCACTGACAGTAAATTGCTGGTGTGTCCCTGGCGTAATGTGTGCCGACAGTATGATCCTGTAAGATGTATGTGGATAAATCTGTCATTGTCAAGTGTAGTGCACAATTCATAATCTAACAGACACTTTCTTCCCCCTCTTTGGCTTTAAATCTGTCAAATGTTTATATCAGATATAATACTGAGAGGATTTTATGCTAGATGATTTTGATTGAAGTCCCAGGGAACATTTTGAAATGTCAAAGCATGTTTGAATAATTAAGTGATATATTAGTATTATAGTAAGCTTGATTAACGTCCCTCATTTCAGCCTCCTTATGCTAAACTAAACCCAACAGAGCATGCTCATTTGTACAGTTGGCTTTACATATGAAGCTAGCGTTGTAGGTTATGCTGTGTTGGGCTACACTAAACGTTCACCACCTTTTTATTTGTCAGTGCATCAAACAAAGCATTATTGCTGGATCTGCATCCCTGAACAGACAGAAGAGATAGCCTAGCTTGGTTATGCCTCCTTTGTTAGCTCTTACTTCATCGTTATGTTTTGCTCAGCAAGTTTCTCTGATTTAAATATTGCAAAGAGTGGGGAACACTTTATAAAGCTGTAAGGAGTGGGCCAATCTACGTCAGCTTTATGGTTCATGTAAGGCTTATGCAACATAGAAATCCTGGAGTTGTTTACAGGACGTAGGAAAGGTAGTCATAGCATCTGCTTTTAGATTGGGTTGATCTTTGTCATTGTGCAGAGCCAATGAAATGCAGTTAGCATCTAACCAGAACTGTAACATACAGTAGCATTTACATATAAAGTGCAGGACGTAACCATGGCGAGCAATGCAGAGTAATGTTCAATTATGGACATGGGAGCGGCCCATAATTCAGATCTAGTATATATGTAATATCCATATGTGCAGAGTGAGTGAAGAAAACGCAGTGTAGGTCAACACTGTAAGAGCAACAAGTGTGTCCCCAAGCCAAAGATCAACATCATGGGAAAGAAAACCCAGATGTAGGTTCCCTGGGGCTTTAAACACATTGATTTATGTAATCATTCTGTTAAAGGGGAATTCCATCCATTTTCCAAAAATGTTTTGCTAATTAAACTGTTATGCTGTAAACAGTGTATTTCAGGATGATTTAATGTGGACCACTATCTCTAGAGAATTTAAAGGGGACCTATTATGCTCATTTTCAACATTCAGGCTTGTTCAGTGTGCTTCAGTTTTCCCAAGACACAGCATTTTTCTCGTGCTGCACAGCTGTATTAACCCACTGACTGAAAGGCACAGCAGTCCCTGCTGATTTGACCTGATGATTGGTCAGTGAGCCCACTATGTTCTGATTGGTCAGACAGAAGCATCTTCTCAAGAGTGCTACAAAACTGAACAAACTTTTCCCAGCCTCCAGTAATAGCCGGCAGGCAACATGGATTGTGTTATGAGATGATGTCACCTTGTAACAGAGAAAAGGGCTGGTATTCCACTGAAGTCTCCGTCATCTGAGAAGAGTGGTCTCTGTAGGAGAGTGTCTCTGCCTCTGGCGTGTGCACTGGCCTGTGTAACTGCAGATCAGTTACAGACACAAAAAGCTACAACACTGAAGGAGAGAGGAAAACCAGACAAGCATAATAGGTCCCCTTTAATATCTGTAACGGCTCCCTCACAGAAGGAAATAGATTAGGATGAAGAGAAGGTGAAGGTAAAGGTGAAGGAGTGCTGAGAGATATAAACTCTGTGAGCCTGGAGTGAAATGTTTTTGCTTAGTATGTATTTCTCTGCTCAAAGCCTGCACTTCATGACCCGATCAAACGAATCCAGACTCGGCTCTAAGCCCAGCCTTGCTCGGTCGTGGCGTGGGGGAGCAGGCTGTGGTGTTGGGCCGTGGGCTCAGTGGCTGTGTTCTTCCCCCTCCAGATGTGCACAAACGCTCACAAACACGCTCCCGTCACCCCACGTGCACAGTAACTTTCAGCCTTTTCTCTTCTCAATGTGACCCCACAGACTGTCCACTGAAGGCTACTCCTCCTCCTCCCATAAGAGGAGGCAGATCTTTAGGTACTGAGTGTGCTGTGTGTTACATGCGCGTCTCCGTGGTGACCGTGTGTTGCTTGGCGTCGGCTCGGTGCACTGTGGGGATTGCTAGAGGCCCGTGCATGGCTGCTAAACCTCTTCGAGGGTGGGAGGGACTTCAACTCGTGACCGCTCTTGCACTCTTTCTCTGATATGCACCTGCACTTTGGTGGGTGGGTGTGTGTAGGGGGTATGTGTGTGTGAGTGTGTGAGACCAGGCTAAGCCTGGTTGCTATGGTTGCAGTGGGGAATGTTCTGGAATTGTCCTTTGCTGTACAGTGATGCAACAGTCTTCTGCTACCTGACGCATGTTTGGAGTTCTTGCAGTCTGTGGGGCGTCTTCTCCTCGTCATTCTCACGGAAATCTGTTTGTTTGTTTGTAAAAGGTTATAAATGGTAGATAATTGACCTGCCTGTATTCACCACCTCAGTGTACGAGAGAGAGAGAGAGAGACAGCGCGCGCATGGTGGACTAGGACAGTCTCTTTCTCACTCTCTCCACTCAGCTCAGCCTCTGCCTCACTTGTGCTCTTGGTCTTCCCTGCTCTCTTTTTCTCTCTCAACCCCCCTTCTCTTTCTTCATTTCTGTTTCTCCCTCGCTTTCCCCTCTTCCTCCTTCTGTTCTGTCTTTCTCTGTCTGTTTTACCACACACAGTCTCTTTCGTGCCTGTGTGTTCTTCGTCCTTTTCCCCTTTCCTGTGTCTTTTACTTTTTCCCCTTCCCTTTCTTCAGTTGTCTCTCCCTCCCTGTCTCTTTCTTTCATTCTGTCCCTCTATTCTGCTGCTTTCTCTGTTTTTGGTCACTCTCTCACCAATTCTTCCTCACGTTCATTTCTCTCTCTCTCTCGCTCTCGCTCTCTCTCGCTCTCGCTCTCGCTCTCGCTCTCTCTCTCTCTTCCTCGCTCTCGCTCTCGCTCTCTCTCTCTCTTGCTCGCTCTCTCTCTCTCTCGCTTTCTTTCTCTTTCTCTCTCTCTCTGTCTCTCTCTTTCTTTCTCTCTCTCTCACTCTCTTGCTCGCTCGCTCTCTCTCTCTCTCTCACTCTCTCTCACGCTCTCTCTCTTACGCTCTCTCTCTCTCTCTCTCTCTCTCTCTCTCTCTCTCTCTCTCTCTCTCTCTCTCTCTCTCTCTCTCTCTCTCTCTCTCACGCGCTTTCTCTCTCTCTCTCTCTCTCTCACGAGCTCTCTCTCTCTCTCTGTCTGCAGCAAGTGCATCTCAGAAGTGGTCTGTGCAGGCAGCAGACTTAAAATAGCTCATCTATTAATTACATACACAAATATTCACTCCACTACACTACCTTTAAAAACACATGCACTCACGCAGAAACGATTTGCACAACCAACACTTCCAGTGCAACAGTCTGATCACCTTCAGAACGCATCCTCTTTTATTTTATGGAGAAAGAGTGTCTTTTTTTTTTTTTTGTGCCACAACCATTTTCTCAGCGCACATTATGAACAGCTTACATCATCACGAGCGTGGTGCTGATTCCAGGCTTTGTGTGCTCTAATGGGAACATAGTAGTTTCATAGTAGAACAGAAGAGCGGGGATGTTGTATATAAACACCTCACTATACATTTATTTGATGTTTTGTGCCCGTAATCACGACTGTTGCTGTAATATGGCGAGGCCAGGATTTGCGCTCTCATTTAATATTATTATCCCTAATAATGTAGTAGCTTTCAGGCAGATGCTGATATGTGATATTTTTGCATGTGCATGTGCCAATATCTAGGCCAGATTGGGCCTGCGTTAACACAGATTGGGTCTTTGTCTACCAAGTTTTACATTATAGAGAGTTACTCTTCCAGAATGCAAATACAGATATGATTTGAAACCTGTGTTTGTGATATCATTGCGCATCTCCACATCCAATAAATATGGGAGACGTCAAATTTCTTTGGTGTTGCCAGTTGTTTTATAATGAACCAAATGATCTGTAGGGAATGAGGAAACACGTTTCAGTGTCTTCCGACAAATGCTTTATTGGTGGGGTCAGCATTGTCTGGCCTTTAAACCTGATTTCCACCACCATTACTTGCCATATAGTAAGCGTAGTTGGCAAGGCATCGTTCACTTGTCATCAATTTCACCTGTCTTTGCTAAGCATCCTGATGCTAACACTAGACATCCAGTGAAGGAATCAGTCCTAGTCCTACTTCTGGGCTGATCACTGTTATTACTCCAGTGTTGAGTGTTGGCTGTTATAGCGGCCGGTTTGAGCACCAGAATAAAACACATGAGAAAAAAAAGACACAAGGTGTAGAGTGGTGGTTTACAGGTAAGTGCTTCCAGGGTGTCTCCAAGTTGCTTGCAAAAGAGATTTTAGAATGTGCTGTCTGTACGAGAACTGAGGAGAGTTCTTCATTCAGTGAAACGTCCAGTCAAAACAGCCATTGAGTACAAGTTGTTCAGCAGTGTGAAGGAAGAGCGAAGCTGGATTTTCTCTGCTTATCTGACCAGTTGGTGGTCTGTCAAGTCTGCATGGATGTCTCAAGTTCTCTAGATCTTCAAGTCTTCTGGCTTTGGAAGCTCCTTTTTTTCCTCTGTCTTATTTGAGATCAGATCTTCTTATATTATATAGAAAGAGCCAGCAAATATGTGTGGGCTTTTTTATTTTTTGTTTTTGTTATTTCTCCTTTTTTCCAGATGCTGAAAAATGAATAGCTTTTATTTAATGTCTGCTTTGACTGGTAAATTAAACAATTATTGCCCAGGACTTTATGCCAGTTGCCCTAAAAGTCATGTGCAGTTGTTGTGTAGCCGTATAAATGTGACCCTTCAGTTGCTGGTTAAGCAGTATGGTGGTGTTTTCGTGTTTGAGTGCGTGTGTAGTTGTTTGCATTGTGCTGTGTCTGTTGTTAATGTTGGAAGGGCATGAGTTAATGGACAGTTCTAGTGCTCCTGTTTTCTGTTTGAGTGTGAGTGGTTATTTATTTCGTGTTGTCTGTTGCTTGCTGTAGCTCAGGGCATTTCCCAAGTGTGTGTGATCGGGGCTTTGTCTTGCCTTCTTTGATATGACTTTACTTAGATTTTGCAGTGGGTCATTTATTCATTTATTACTTTTCTACCTGTAATTGTTTTCATTTATTAATTTTTACAGTTCGGTCTGAAGATATGGACTGTGCGTATGTGTGTGTGTTTGTGTGTTCGTGCTTCCTTTCTCAAGTTGTCATGAAATTTGTGATCTGAGTGCATTTTTCTAGAGGTGAGACTTTGAAGGCCTTGATATGTCATAAGTAAGGTCCGTTCCCCTTTTCCCGTCCTCTCCCTTTCTTTTTCCCCCCACCCCCCAATCTTGTCCTACGTCCTGCTGTCCTGCAGGGGGAACAAGGAAAGTTCGAGCCGGGCGTCCAGCAGTCGGCAGAGCAGCACGGACAGTGACATGAAGAGCCTGGAGCCGCGGCCGTGGAGCAGCACAGACTCTGATAGTTCGAACCGCACACTGAGGCCGCCCGTAACCAAGGCCAGCAGCTTCAGCGGGATTTCCATCCTCACACGTGGCGACAGTCTGGGCAGCAAGGGGTCACAGGGCAGCGCCAGGGGCTCGCGCACAGGTACACACTTCAGACGTAGTCTACTTTCACAAAGTACTCTTTGGACTGGTTTAGTTTTACATGATACTTTGTGTTGTGTGCCAGTATAGCGTATACCAACTAGCCATTTCATTAGGCACACCACCTTGTATCTACACTCTTTGTCCATTTTAGCAGCACCACTTACCATATAGGAGCACTTTGTAGTTTTACAGTTCCAGACTGCAGTCCATCTGGTTGGTACATACAAACGCCATGTTCATTAGGCACTGAACTTTTTATAATAAGTCTCGTGATGAAGTTCAAAGCCAAGTAATTGCTGATGGCACCATGGAAAAATGAACAGAAGAGAATGTTTTGCAGCAGGTGAAAATCAGACTTTAAAAGTCGTTGATGAACCTGACCTCCACAGGTCAGTAGAGCATGACATGCCTTTCTAATGAGCTCTGTATTAGATAGCCTAGCCTTCTCTAAACCAGAGATACAGACCCTGAAATTACCAGGCTCTTCACCTGTTATCTAGTCATCAGCTGTGTTATCACCAAGCAGTAGGCTGGTCAACTAGACTGTGGACCTCCCAGTGTCCAGTCACTGTCTACCCTATTAGACATTTCCGTCTTGTTGCTGCGCTGTTTGTGCTGGCCGTCCTCTAGTCCTTCATCCGTGGTCACAGGATGCTGCCCACACACTGTTGGCTGGATTGTTTGGGTTGGGGACTGTTCTCGCTGCTGGACTGTGCTGTCTGATCCTCTCACATCAGCACAACACACGCTAACACACCAACACCACGTCAGTGTCACTTCAGTGCTGAGAATGATCCACCACCCACATTGTACCTGCTCTGTGGTGTTCTTGT
>JAMWET010007775.1:112500-137500 GCA_024036415.1 Prochilodus magdalenae | reverse complement strand
CTACATTATGCCCCCACCACCCTCTGGGTATCAGCCTCCGACGCCTCACCCGCACCCCCCTCCTCCTCCTCCGCCCCCAACTCAGCCTGTGCTGCAGACAGCACCTCCTGCACAGGGCTACATGCAGCCCCCTCCACCACCTCAGCAGGTATGACTCACAAGTCATTAGCAGCCTCCACTCCACTTAAGCACACATTGTTGGGTTGACCTATTTGTTGCAAACCGACTCCGTATATGTCTGATCTGACGTTATTTAAAAGAGCTTAAAGGAAAGGAACTGTATTTCAGCAAAATCAGAATTACGTTTTTTTTCCCCCTTGTGAAATTTAGTCAATCAACAAAGACTTGTATTGACATCTGCCTGTGTAGTTTCCACTGGATGTTTTGGGGTTTAAAACATTACAATATTAACTAAAATATCAACAGTGTGTGTGGAGAACAAACAGTTGTTGACGGCATGTCACAGACAAATGTGTATTTGTCTATATCGCAGAGATGTCTGCTGAAGATAGCTGCTCTCTCTGTTGTAAAACCGCTTTGTGCCTCAGCGGTGATAATGAGTCACTTAAGCTTCAAGTTGAATCAGTCCATCATGAGAGAATGAAGAGGTACTACTACGGCTTGTTGTTAAAAGTTTCGTAAGGTACTGCTCAGTCCCCAGTTCGTACCGCCCATGTATGGGATCCAGGAACCAAAACTAATTTTGTCTTCATCTGTCTTCATTCATTTTGTGAGGCTCAGTACCAGTAGATATATACATATACAGTTATTGGTAAAAAATTGAGACACCACATTAAATAAGTAGTTTAAGCAATATGGACATTTCAGTACTTGATGATCTTTCAAGCTCTCATTTATCTGTTGATAAAGGTAAAGATGAATGTGTCCTCCATCTCTCATTATTTTTGGCATGTAGACCAAATGTCCGTATATTAAAATGTAGGAAAAAAGACATTGTTTAAATGGGGGTGTTCTTATCTTTTCTTACTGTATTCACCTATTTACAGTAGCAGTTAAGTCCTGCCCATTTACTCTGATGTAAAAAGAGGCTCATTCACAAATTAGTCCTAAAAGGACACCAACAGAAACAGTCATTTCAATTCTTTGGTGTTTAAATCTCTGGAAAATGATCATGGAAAAATGAATCATGGCTGCTTGAAGTTGGAACCCCGGTGTCCTGCTGTTTCCGCTGTAAGGTTGTGGAGTATTTATATTGTAAGATCTTACAGCAGGACTGTGTTTATATTAATAATTACTCTAAACTGAACAAAGAAACGTACAAAGATGGAAACCTACGGAGGTTACAGATTTGACTGTCCTAGCTGATTTGTGCATAAATAGATCATTTTAAGTAGTAAACTGAGGCTTCACGATCAAGAATTGCAAAGCAGGGTTCACCTGGCTGCACCAACAAAAGGACTTATTTGTAGGGGAGGAACGATGAAGGAGAGGTAGAGATGGAGAGACTTTTACATTTGTTTGGAGAAATGCCTTTTAGCAAGCAGCATTAGTTCTGGGGCAGGGCTCATTGTTGTTCTGAGTTCAGGCTCAGCAAAGTGACACCCGAAATGTCTTGCGCTTTGTTAACAGGGAAGGAGAGAAACTGAGAACACGCAGTCTTAGAAATGTTTGGCTAGATAACGAAGTGCATGCGAGAACAGTCAACTGTGTGAATCTTGTGAGAGCATTATTTGTGTGTGTGTGTGTGTGTGTGTGTGTGTGTGTGTGTGTGTGTGTGTGTGTGTGTGTGTGTTGGAGCAAAGTCACACTCCAGTTGTAGAGGTGGTGTCACCTCAGAGGTGTGAGGTTTGTTAAACCAAAAACAAAAACGAAGGATTTCTGCTGTAAACTAATGTGTGTGAAAATGGGTCCATGCGTGTGTGCATCTCCGTCTGCACTGGAAAATGGCTGTGATTCCTGGAGCAGCAGCAGCACTGGCGTGCAGAATGTGAGTATTAGGACTTTAATGTGTTTGGCACTAAAGGCGCATCCTGTTCAAAACTCCATACTCATAACCTCTGTGAGATGTCTAAAGTAAGAATCGTTCGTATGTCTCATCGTGGAGGAGAACAGCAGCGTGCGAAGAGCGTGGGTGGCTTCGGAGATATTGATGTGCAATATAGGCAAGTGCCAGCATGTCTTAATCTCTATCTCTCTCTGTATCTCTCTATCTCTCTCAGATCCAGGTGCAGTATTACTCAACTGGTGGCCAGTATCCAAGTTCAGGGCAGCAGTACAGGTCCATATCCCACCAGGTGTCCTACCCCGCTCAGCGATCTCAGCCCCTGCCCCCACCAACACAGCCCACCGGTCAGTCTCTTCACACTATGCTACTCTGCTGATCACTTCTTTTTCTCTGTACTCACTCATCATCTGGATAGTGATCTCATTAATAGTAAAGACCCTGCAGTGGTTATTAAGATTTTGTGATGGAACTGGGATGATCCAGGCTACCTAATTGGTTCGATCTGTGTGTGTGTGTGTGTGTGTGTGTGTGTGTGTGTGTGTGTGTGTGTGTGTGTGTGTGTGTGTGTGTGTGTGTGTGTGTGTGTGTGTATATATGTGATATTTTAATGTATGCCTTTGCGAAAACAGGCTAACAATAATAATCACATTCAAATATGTTTTCAGCATTATTGATCTGCTTTTAGGTCACAGTCATTGAACTGGGGAAGGGGTCTAAGCACTAAGTGTTCTTCTACACATTACACGCAGTTGCACATTTCCACTTGAGATTTCTCCACATACAAGGAACTTACACTCTGTACCTTCTGTTTTATTGATAGTCAAAACTTCAGTTAAGCATGTATAACAGTCGCTGATATTGAAGGATGTGGATAAATAGGTTGTAATAAGATATTTGTTTAGGTGATCCAACAATGCTATAATGTAATCAGGAGCTTTCTTCACTTTACTCCATTCCGTATTCATGAAGAGGCTGTGGCCAGTAGCATTCTGAGTAGGGATCGACCAATTATTAACCCGACCAATAATCAAAACAGATATTCAACATTTTCCCGATTATCAGCATATAAACTTGCTTCTTGCTGATAAAAGAGGCAGCCACAATTAACATATTCACACACAATCAACTTTTGTAGTCCCACCCAGTGCCCTGCCAGTAACGTTACTGGATGGTAGAAAAGTGCATGGCTTGTTGAGAACTGGCAGCCAGCACACAGTCTGTCTCTCTGTTTCCCGCCTTGTGTCAAGTAAATCAAAAGGTGCTGAAATCAGGAATGAAGTGCGCCTATTACTGCTTTTCCAGCAGGAGAATAAGGTAAAAGCATGTTACTGTGATACTCTGTAGTTGCCAAAAAGCTCAAAGCAGTCAGTCATATAATTTCACTCGCCCTAGCCAAACAGACGTGACTCATGTGTGCAACTGGAGCCCTGCCAGAAACATCATGTTAAATACGAGTGGGGTTTCTGTGTGTGGACCCACATCACTCCTGTAGGAGTTTGAATGAGTTCAAAATGTGTTTACCTACAGCAGAGCTTCAGTGTAGTTCACATCTTTTCTTTTTCATTTCTAACTTGCTTATTAAAAGCCGGGACAGTTACATATTACTGCTTATTTTATATTGGAGAATTCATTTAGCCCCCTCTTATCGCATAGAATACATTCTCGTTTAAACATAACCAGAGACATCTGAAGATAAACAGAAGATCTCTGTTAAGACAAACTCACTTCTGATGTGTGCCCATTCGATTTTGTCACTGATTCATACAAGTTTATATAAAAACTGTGAATCTGATATTTGTATACATCTTTCATAGGTTTTTGACCCCTAATGTTTGTCTTTTTATTTTAAAAATGCATCTGATATTAATTATCAGATATTGATATTAATATTAATTTCATTTTTGTGTTTTGATTTAATATCTCTAAAATTATTAGGTAATTTTAAAAAATCTTTATCTTTATAAAAGTCTGAAGTACTTTATTTTTTACAGTGTCTATTAATTTGATGTCAGTTGAGTAAAAGTTACTGTATATTTACACTAAATAAATAGCAGCTCCAACCATATCAGCAGACTGCTAGTTCTGTTTAGTGTTTGGTTAAAACTGTTTCTCCCTATTTTCATTTATTCAATCAGCTCCTCTTCAGCCCATGATGGCAGGTCAGCAACCAGCGTACCAGGGCATGATTGGAGTTCAGCAGCCGCAAAGTGCCAGTATAATGACCTCGCAACGTACAGGCATGAGTGGGCAGATGCAGGGCATGATGGTCCAGTACACACCCATGCCCTCCTATCAGGTAGTTGGCATGTTTATATGTGTGCACCATAATGCTCTATAATATGTCTGTAGCTGTTTAATGATTTGAGTTTGTATAACGCTCCTTTGCTGACCCCAGGTGGCCGTAGCTAATGAAACCCAGCCTGTGGTGCAGCAGCAGTACCAGCAGCCTGTCATGGTGCCTGTCAGCCAGTCTGTACAGGGTGCCATGCCAACTGCTGCGCCCATGCCAGTTTACTACAGCGTCCTGACTCCCACACAGCAGAACAGCACAAGGTAGTAGAAATTACAATACACAGCACCTACACAAGATCTTCCGAACATTATTACATCATCTATACATAGTTAGGTAACACGATACACAGACTGGAATTACAGTATGGTGTGTTTTATTTCTTTTGGGTGTGTTCTGTGTTCATTAGTCCGTCTGTGGGCTACCTCCAGCCTCCGAGCTCAGATCAGTACCAGATGACCCAGTCTCCTTCCCCCTGCAGTCCTCAGCAGATACAGCAGCAGTATTCAGGTACCACAGCCAAGTCTTTCACTATCATGAAATCCTAGCTAATTATTAATTGCCATATTTACCCCTGTCCGAAGAAAAACATGTTTGCCACTTTTACTTTTATGCATCATTTGAACACAGCAGCTGCTGTTTACTTTGTGCAAAAATTAATGATGAATGGACCAATGGAAATGGCCCAAAATCACTTGGAAGGGAAAAAGTCTGGTTCTTTTGACTTGCATTAAAATTAAATTAGGTTTGCCGTATCCTATAAAGTTGCCATATCAGAGATACTTGTGTTTCTTTGGAAAGCAGTGATGTAAATAATTGAGATTAAAAGTGCGTCTCTTTTTTTTGTTTCATTTTATGAAATTGTTGAAGTCAGCTGGCCAAAATGTAATTTTCTCTTATCACTACTGCCCATTAATTTATTTCACCCATTTAACTTAGAAGTATTGCTTTTGTGAGACCCCTTCTGTGTATCAGTCAGTACATTCTTTGTTTTTATGAAATTTCCTGAACCCGACAGATGAAAATACACCTTATTCACATTCTGTTTCTGAGCAATTGCAGTTTAAATGATTGCCCTCAGCTGCATATCTTCGCTTTTTAGTATCTCTAAAATGGCAACTTTACAGCAGAGTCCAAAAACCTCATATGACTTTAATGTAAGTCAATGGAACCAGACATCTTTCCAAACAGTTTAGTGCCATTTCTGTTGGTCCATTCATCATGAGCATCTCACTCAGTGTAAACAGCAGCTGATGTGTTCAAATGATGCACAAAACTAAAAAGGACAAAAGTGGAAATACATGTTTTTCATTGTACAGCAATGATATAAATGTGAGATTATGTATGTACATGCTCACAGCATAAACATGTGGCCGATGTATATAATGTTGTTGATTTTAAGATTTAAATCCCTTGTTAATCCCACAGTGGGGAAATTTAGTCTCCGCATTTAACCCATCCGTGAAGTGAAACACCACAAACGCACTCACTAGTGAACACACTAGGGGGCAGTGAGCACACTTACCCGGAGCGGTAGGCAGCCCTATCCACGGCCCCCGGGGAGCTGTTAGGGGTTAGGTGCTCTGCTCAAGGGCACCTCAGTCGTTACTGTAGGCTCAGAAAATCGAACCGGCGAGCCTCGGGTCACAAGGCTGGTTCCCTAACCTCCAGCCCAAAACTGCCTTCTACATTTAATACCATCTCTATGTGTTGCATCAATACCAAGTCTCCAACACTCACCATGGTGGGATGTTAAGAATTAGGGCTGTGCATGGATACTTGAGTACTCATTAACATTTGCAGATGCCAGTATTCAGTTACTGAAATCGCTTATTGTTGGTGCTTGTGATGCTGCATCATAGGAAGTTGGAGAAAAGTGAAATGTCATGTTTTATCAGAGCTCTGAAGGGTTGTAATTTTGCTCATATTTAAGAGTAGTAAAATGGCAGTTTCATTAAGTTGTCCGTGTTTTGGATAATTCAGTAGTCCAGTTACAGATAAAACCATCAGGGTGCTCGAGTGTGAAATGATTCATTGCAGGTAATCCTGCCAACTCTGATTTCTTTATAGCGGTGGTGATAGAAACCAGGGCTCAAGATATGTACACTGCCAATATATCCATTTTACTTTCTATCTAAAACTACCAGTAAACCAACATGTCTCTTGAGTGTACGTATGCAGTGTTGATGGTGCACTAGTGGTGCAGTTTCTTTGGGGACGGTTTGGCTTCACCTTGCTTTACTTGTGCCTCTCTTTCTTGTATGGGTTTTTGAAGTATACTTTTTAGGCCAAGATTCCATGTCATTTCCCCTCTTTCCAATTAGATAGTTGTTCGTTAACTGTTTGGGATATTCAAATATCAAAGGTTAGTTAAAAATCCACATCCCTTTTAAGAGCATGTCATTTGCTACTTATCAAAACATGACCATTGTTCCATCGTTCAACACAGCTTATCTTGTATAGCAGACATGCTATTTTTGGCTCACGTTGTTTACCTTTGGCTTGTTTGCTGTTCGTATAGATTCTCTACACATGTTTTTTTACTCTTTCTTTAAGCCACCTGTTTTTATGCTGTACTTTTTTCCCCTTTTGTCTAAGAAACTCCAACTGAAAGATCAGTTGGCCGTATGCAGTATATTTTCTTTTTTTGTTGTTGTTGAAGTCCATGTAACCTTCCATGCATTGCTGATCATGATGATGGAGCCTAGAGATGAGCAGCTCGACAGTCCACTGAGGAGAGAGACTTTAGCCCTAAATCATTTTCTGAACAGTATAAAATCAGTCTATATTGACACTTGGCGCCTGAGATCCCTGTATAAATAGTTTGTACAACCTCGTGCTGTGAACTTTTGTACGACACCTGCTGACCTTGTAAAGTGAATGAAGTAATAGTGGTCATTGGCGTGATCTCTGCCACAAATAACTACTCTCACCTTTCACCTCCTTTAGTCTGCTGAGACTGATGCCTATGCTTTTTAATTGTGTGCTGATACGTTCTGAGCCACAATTAACGGTAGAATTAAAAATGCTATACTGAAACACAGACGCATCTGCACAGTAGCACAGTTTGCTTCACCTATTGTTAATTATCCACACGGTTCCTGGTGAATACAGCTGCCGTCTGTGTACAGTAAGTCTGGCCAAATTCTCTTGGTCAATGTAGCAATAGATCAGATTTTCTCTGAACTGGTGTTGGAGTTCAGTGGAATATCATCGTTTGTTTGTTTGTTTGTGTGTGTGTGCGTGTGGTTAGGAGTGCCAGCCCCTGGTCCAGGTGTCATGGTGATGCAGCTGAGTGTTCCAAATGGGCCACAGTCTACCCAGAATCCTCCCATGGTGCAGTGGAATCCCTGCAAGTATTACAGCGTGGAGCAGAGACCCAGCAAGCCTGAGCCACAGGTATTGCAAACAAACAAACTCATGTGTATGCACGCACACGTTCGCTCTGCGGCTCAGACTTTGCAGCTTTATACTAGTTTGCTTCCTATGTATCTTGGTCTGTCTTCTCTCTCTCACTCTCTCTGGACTCCTGGATCAGGCTCTGAGGGGGTCGGTTTCCTTTTACCTGTGTTTTGATCATATCTGACTGTGTGTGTCAGAAGTAAAACTTCTCAAATTCCTCCTTAACCACCTTATCCAGCTAATATGACTCCACTTTGTATCTAAGACATCTCTGCCTAAAGCAATTCACAAGCATGAGCTAAAAGCCCTCAGTCAGTCTTTGTATGCTTTGTCAAGTGGTGGGGAAACTGCCATGTACCCACACAAGCTCTCGAATCATGCATGTATCGACTGACAAGCCCGGCATTAAAAGTTGATTTTGCTTAACATCGTGCTTAGCTGAAAGCTTGCAGGCTGTCTGATTCATTCAGCAAAATTGGGCTTTAATTTGCTGTGTTTACTGAATGATTTTCTATAAAGTCACAACATACAAGTGAATGAATATGCTAATTCTGTCTGTCATAGCTTCCAAACAAAGACTAGGTGTGTAGAGATCACCACAAAAACCCAGAATACCAGAAGTGCTGTGTAGTCAATTTTAATGTTAGTAATATAGGTTTGCTAGTAGTCATGCTAGTCGTCACAGATTTTATGGAGCAGCTTTGCCCTTTTTTGTGTATCTTGATTATGATACGCTGGGCATTCGTAACTGGTGAAGCTTTAAAGCTTTGTTTCTGATGATGTTTTAAATACGGGGCTTGTAAAGTTAATATCTCTCTTCCTCTCTTTCTCTCTGTAGGTCAGCACTCAGTTGAGTAGTCCTATGGCTTCTCCTACACAGTCTCCCACGCCCTCTCCCTCCAGCAGTGGGAACAGTGTGTGTCCTGGGCTCGGTCCACTGCCGCTTATTTCTCAGTTCCCTCGGCCCGGTGGGCCAGCACAAGGTACCTGCAGTTGTGTACACACACACACGTGCTTTCCCACAACTCTTTTTACGTTTACATATATACACAACACCAACTACTGTATTCGGGTTTGTTTTGCCGCAGCATTGGGGAGAATTGAGTGTAAAAATAAAATTTTACATGATGGACTTTCTAAGTAGTTAAACATGGCTTTTGTCACCTCTCTTAATTCCTTTTCTAATTCCTATAGCAGCATGATTTTGACAGCAGTCAGACTATTACCAAAGTACCAAACAGGAACGTCTGTTTATAGCTTTGCAATTGGCCATTAACCTTATTTACCAAATGTGTTAAGCTGTGCCAAGTACATCGTCTCTTTCCCACACAAATACAAACGTGCATGCATCCAGGCCATGCACAGCGTAATGTCAGCACTGACTCATGACACGGGTTGCGTGTGTCACTGTCACCCTGCCTGCCAGTAGTTCACAGATTGCAGAGTAATATGCCAGCAGATCACAGCGTCCTGATTCGAATTTACTGTACAGGTACAAACACTCGCGCTTATAGCGTGCTCTCTGGTTTCCCTACTGTCCTAATGAAGTAACGTGACCTGATCTTGGCTCGTGTCCAGGAGCACTAAATGCTTTGCTCCGTGTGTTACAGGAGATGGCCGGTATTCCTTATTGGGGCAGCCTCTGCAGTACAGCCTGTGTCCTCCGCCCCTCATGCACAACCATAGCCAGTCCTCCTATAGCTCCCACCAGGTGAGAATTGTGTGATTGTATGTACATGTTGTTCATCCTCGACCATGTGCTCAGTGTAACCTGCACACAAAGATTTTTGCCCCTTCATTTCACTGTCTCTCTGTGCACCTTCTTAGTTTCGTACACTTCATTTTTTTTCCTTTTCTTTTCTTTTCGTCCATGACTCACTCTCTCCCACAATAGTCTCTCTTTATTTCCAGCTGTTTGGTTGCTGACTTTGTGTGTGTGTGTGTGTGTGTGTGTGTCTACCCCAAGAGCCCTGGAGTGATAAAGCATGGAGCCGTGTGTGTGTGTGTGTGTGTGTGTGTGTGTGTGTGTGTGTGTGTGTGTGTGTGTATGTGTGTGTGTGTGTGTGTGTGTGTGTGTGTGTGTGTGTGTGTGTGTCTACCCCAAGAGCCCTGGAGTGATAAAGCATGGAGCCCGAGGGAAGAAACAGACACTCAAATCTGCTTCTACAGATCTAGGAACTACTGACGTGGGTAAGACACACATGAACGCTTGCACCTTACAGATAGATGGGTAATGACATATGACCACTATTGAGGTACTTTACTGAACGCCTTTTTCACAGACATTTTGCCACTTTTTCACCCCTGCCTGAATTAAATAGGTGTAAATATATTTTTGTCAAAAAGTAAACTGCACTTTAAACACATTTATTCAACACTAAACATTTTAACATCCCACCAGACATACCAACAACAGTATGACTGAAATAAATAGTACTAAAAACCCTGTTCTGCGTTTACAGAAAGCGCCTCACATCGCGCTGCTTTTATGGCAATGTTGTAAAATTGGGGTCAGTTTTCTGTAGAGGGGATGTGGGCATGAATTAACAACGCGTTAAAATTGGTATTAGCCAAGAGCAGATGGCGCTAGCTCTGATTCTACAGAGTAAAAGTTCCACTCTGGTTCCCCTCCACATCTGGAAACCAGAAATGGGTAACGGCATCATGGAAAACATCACTGTTCGGTTTAAATAGCTCTGCCTTTTCACTTATTCAGCCAAACGCCAAACATTCATTCATTCATTCATTCATTCATTCATTCATTTTTTTTTTTAAATTTATGATGATACAGTTTCAGAGCCCCAAGTTAAAAAAATATATATATCCATTCCATTGCGAGGTACTTACTCCTTCTCTCATACAGTAGCAGGATTAATTTACTGATTATTTAATGTACTGTATTTACTGCATAAACCAACCAAGGAACCCAGACCTTCCTTTTTCAGTGTTAGCTGCAGTGTTGATGGTAAAATCCCAGAAAGGAATAGAGTACTACCTTACCTTACAGCAACCTGCGTGTTGTTTTAGAGCAAAGATTTGTTGCTCTGAATAAGACTAAGATTGAGTGTGTTCACACCTACATATAAACTGACAACTGTGGAATATCAGATTGTTATGTCTGACTGCTGCTAAATTTCCACAGAACCGGACATCATCTAGCAGATGTAGAATATTGAAATCCTTCAATTTGTCAATTTGTAAGTTGGTTTTAGCATCACTCCAAAAGTGATTTGTTGCCATGTCACAGGTGCTGTTTAATGTTACCCGCTGGTTGTTTAATTTTGGTACCATGGTCAGATTTCACTCATATGCACACTGAGCCCTTATCAGATTTCTAGGCCTTAATCCCAGCTAAGATTCAGAGTGTGCTGTTTACATGACCACTTGAATTATCTAATGAAGGCCAAAATCTAATTATGTTGGGATTATTGAATGCATTGAAACACACTCAGTGTCTCAGGTTTTCACATTAAACCACCCTGAACAATCATTCGTGTTCTATGTTTTTGGTTATAGGCTTCTCTCTAAATATTCCTGGCAGCTGTTTGGAACAGACCATTACAGACATTAAAAATTCAAAGTCTGTATCAATTAATAATGAAGCTTTTTGCTCACTAGGACAGGAGCCAAGTCCAGGCTGTAGAACTATACTGCAGCCAACTGATTCATGTTCATAGATATTTAGATGACGTTGCCATCTGTGCTTCGGTGCAGGTTGATCATCTTAAGGTGTGACACACTAACAGATGATGGTTTTTCCCTCTTCAGTGGTGAGCCGCGTGCTGGAGGTGACGGACCTGCCTGAGGGCATCTCTCGTCCCGAGGCTGAGAAGCTCTTCAACCAGCTCTCCCTCTGCGGTGCCAAAATCCAGTGGCTAAAGGACCCCCAAGGGCCTCGGGCGGCCACAACAGCCCCAGGGCCTGGAGGAGGAGTTGTCAAGAGCGATGCACACGACCCAGCTCACCTCTACACAGTGGTGGCAGTGTTCCCCAACACCATGGCCGCCCAGAGCGCTTCCTTCAAGCTGAACAACAGCGGAGGCAGCCTGTTCAAACTGCGCGCCGCCAAAAAGAACTATGACCTGCGTGTGCTGGAAAGAGCCAGCTCCCAGTGAGGAGAGAAAGAGAGAGAGAGAGAGGGAGGGAAGGAGGGAGGCAAGAGAAGTGGAGAAGGGGGATCCTGGTGGTTTTTGAGAGGAAACTGAATATGCTAAAAGGGATGGAATCGTTCTGCTGTTATCAGTCTATTTTCCGCCCCACCCTCCCTTTTTTTCTTTCTTTTCTTTTGTTTTTTTGATACCATTTTCTGACGAGCACATAAGACACGTATGCATGTGGAACTCTGTTGCTGTATATGTAATTACATATGTACACATACATAGACACATACACATTGGCGACAGAACAGTGTCCGCACCCAGAGATGCACTAAACAGAGGAACCTGGATTACCGCCTCCCGCTCCAACCTCATCCACCTTCCTTTTACTTATGCCTCTTTCGTTCTATCGCTTTGTTCTCACTAAGTCTACATAAGCAGTCTTTTTCTCTCTCTCTCTCTCTCTCTCTCTCTCTCTCTCTCTGTTGCCATCTTTCTTTTCTCTTACCCCTCACTCTGCTTATCTTCTCCTCCTTGCTTTCCTGCTGTTCTTCATTTTCTCTATCTCACGTGTTTACTCTCAGACTCTGGCTTTCTCTCTTTCAGCCGTTTCTCTCTAGCTTTCTGTTTGCCTTAATGCTGTTGGTGACTTCTAAATTGCGCTGTTTTCTTTTCTCTCTCTCTCTCTCTCTTTCTCTCTTTCTCTCTCTCTCTCTCTCGGATGAAATGTCTTTTTTTCGGTTCAATATATTTATATAAGTGATGTAAGGATTATAAGAAATCTATATATTCAGTGATTTTTTTTTTCCAGTGGATAAGTTAAAGCTCCTTTACTACCCCCGTCCCCATCCCTCTCTTCCCCCCCCTCTCCCTCGTCCCGCACTCCCTCGTTCCTTACTCTCCTTTCCTCATTGTGTTTTGCGTTTTTTGTTGACAGCTGTGCAGGAAGTTATGAGGTATTTAAAAAGTGCACAATGGTTGCAAATGTCTACTGTAAATTCCATTTAATCTGTTCTTTTTTTTTTTCGTTTGTTTTTAAAAATATAAAAGATGACAAAAAAGAGAAGGACGCGTCTGTGATTGTTCTAACGAGATCCAAACTGCAGAAGTATGCGCTTGTGTGTGGAAGCTTAAATAGGATCAATATGAAGTTTTGACTATACAGGTGTATGCCAAGACTTTTGATGGGACCTTTCATGGATCAGGACTCTGTAGTGCCCAGTTCATGTGTGAAAGTGATTCCTCATGCTCCCTCACTCACTGCAGCAGTTATCCAAACAAAGGCTGTATGTGTATATCAATCCAAATGATAAAACTGATCATATGTATATAATATACACTCATCATCAAATGAATAGCTGCACCCAGAAGGAAGTGTGGGATTGCAGTGCTAATGGGAAGGTAGATAAAAGTTACCAGGAACAATAAATGATGATACATTTCGACTGATACGGACAGTATGTATTGAGCTACACATACAGAAGTAGTGTCTCAGTATGGCGTCAGGCCGCCATGTTTGCTAAGACAACATGCCAATGTCATGGAGTTGTAAAGTTTCCTAATGGTGTCCTGTGATAATCCATCCCAGCAGCTTCAAGTATTCTCACACAGTTCCTGCAGATTGTGTGGTAGGGGTGGAGGTGGAGTGACACCAGGCCTTCTGGACATGTGACAACAAACCATTCGTATTGGCGCTGCTCACGGTGCCTCCACACGTGGATTCGTTGGGTCGTCTTCACCAAGACAAGCAGGACACGTCACTGAAGATGACTTTCTGTCATTCTGAGTCACTCCATGACAGTCGTAACCGTCTGCGTGCATGTAGTCCTGGGTCGTGCAGCCATCCGTCAACAGTACTGGCACTAACAGGATGACTGATGAAGAGCACTGCTCACTGCCTGTCCACAATCATGACTGTTGGGTCAGTCTGTCGCAGTGATAAGGCCTTACTTGTGTCACGTGCGTGGCTGAGCATGAAACTTGATTCATTTGCATGTCACAGGATGTCAAACCTACCCACCAAGTTTCGTTCTTGTCGGTTGATTGCTTTGGGGTGCAACTATTTGTGCTGTTATTTTCTTGACAATGGTAATTGAGCGTTTTAGGATTTAAATTTTGTGTATTTGATCACCAATCCTGCAAATACATAAGGTTTATGCGAGCTCATGGCACCACATGCTACAAAACCAAACAACTGGTCATAATGTTTATTGAAACAGATTCGCTTGTATATACACAACCGTTATACGTTATTAGTGTCATTATTATTATTATTATTATTATTATTATTATTATTATTATTAGTTCATTTGTTCAGTATCTTTCCAAGTTTCCTATCTTCCTGTCGTCCTGGGTCACATGAGGTGCTGGAGCTTATCCCAGCACTCTTTATGCAGAAAGCAGGAAATGGTCTGGGCAGGCCACCAGTCCATCACAGGGTGTACCATTATTAATATTTTCAATATTTTATTTACAGTAATAACTTGTACAGCCTACAAATTGAACTGTCGCAGCCTGTTGTTCAAAGGGGGGCTAGCTGTTACACTGAGTATTAAAAATTGAATTCAAGAATTCCGTGAACACAAAGTTATTCCAGTCCTCGTCTCCTGGAAAAGTTTCAGCTATACGTTTTGAAGATGGACTGAAAACAGTCTGTGTGGTAATGGTTACTCCAGGTCCACTCGGCTGCCCTGTTCAGAAGGTCAGCGTGCTAAACGATTCAGAAGAACTTATCCATGTGGTTTGTCCTTTTCTTTCAGTCTGCTATAAACATCTGACAGGTGCAGCTGTTTGAAATTCTGTTTTTGGGTCCCACACAGCCACCCAAAGGGGACGGCTGCATAGCTTTCTGAATCCCCCACCTGTTGAGAGTGAGTGGGGGGTTAGTTGTGGTTCAGTTCTGTAGACCAGTCACGCCCTGAAGCTCCGGAAGGTAAGAGAACTACTTCTAAAGCAGTTTGAGTGTGCACTGATTTGTCATAATAGGTTTCCGTCAAACAGCTGAAGATCGTCTGACTCATTCAGTGGAGGAAGTAGACACTTTGTCCCTCTGACAGTTTGGGTACATATGTTTGTTTTGGAAGTGACTTCAGCTCCAAATACACTCTCTATAGACGTCCTGCTTCAGACGGACTTCATTAACACAGACTTACAGGAGCGTTCTGGCTCTCATGGCCTGATAAATGCAGATGTGTGGAAATAAATGAGAGTGCTCAGAATTTGTCACAGAAGTGCAGCTGAAGTAGGATTAGCGGAAACCTGTCATTGTGTTTAGTGTTTAGCCTTGGGACAGCCTTAAACGGGCTGATGATTCAGGTTTGAGGCGCCATGCTTTCCCTCAATAAGCTTAAAGAATGCCCAGTGTCTCAAAAGCATCCTGATGAGCCGCGTCTTCACCAGTTGAGACGATGGTAATACTGTGATGCCTGCTCTCTCAGTGAAGAGTCCTCTGTGTGTGCTGTTTCTCATGTTGTATAGCCAGACTCTTAGCTCTGAAGAAGAGTTCCAAATGGTGAACGTGTGTCCTGAATTGAGCTTTCAGCCCGACTGTTAAATATGACCAAACTTTTAAAGCTACATGTAAGTAATATGCAAAAATATAAAATAGTCTGTGTTCTCTGATAAAGAACCATTATGAGTTAAAGAGATTGACAGCCTGCTAGCTAGGATCTTAATAATTAATTTCTAAATTAGTTGTAATTTATTATAAATAATAATAGTAATAAATCAGCTCTGAATATGGAACCAAATATTCTTGTGACAAAACCTATATAAATTTTTTTAATTCATTTTTTAAGTTGCTGAAACTCCTGGTTCAGGGGGTGCTGGAGCCTATCCCAGCATGCTTTGGGCAGAATGTGGCAATATCCTGGCCAGGGCACCAGGGCAGATACACAAATGCACTTTCTTGCCTAGGAGCAATGCAGTATCTCCAGCTTATCTATCTGAATGTCTTTTGACTGTGGGAGGAAACCCATGCAGATTTAAAAATTAAAGTTGCTAGCTGCCCTTAACATAGTTTTAATATATCATGATGAATGGAGCGTTAGAAACGATCCAAAATTGGAAACAAACAAGTGAAAAAACTGACTTCTGTTTTTCCTGTCTCCCATGAAGTTAAAGGATGGGGTTATTTTTGGGGGGTGGGGATTAATACAGTATAGCTTTGTGATATTATGCACGACAATATTGCATCTTATGGGCCCTAGTTACCATTGCACCAGTGCAGTTGGCCCCTGCATCCAGTACTGTTACTATTGCCTGTAAATGCATCTGATGAGTGAATGACTCTAATTCTTGGTTTTTTTTTTATGCCCACAGCACCCTCTGCTGGTTGTAGGCAAGAACATCCGGTGTTGGCTATGTCACAGTACGACCAGTAAGTGTCAGCCGCCTTTCCTTTCCATTTAATGGTCGGTCCTCTCAGTCGCATTACTTCTTAATTTGTATTCAGAAAGAGAGACCTTGGACCGCCCTGGTGCTTGTCCAGTTTTAAGCCTTACACTCTAGTATCCTGTTCTATCATGTAAGTCACTCCCCCATGGCTCTCTGCTTCCTTATAGACTGGATGATAAGGACTCTGTGGACTTCCATGACAACCCTCCTGCTCCAGACAATGTGGTGAAGGAGGAGAACAACACGGTGAGTCACATTCCTAATGCCACACCACCTTATCAGAGTCCTGAGTCCACCACGATGGGCCCCAGCGCACAGCCCAATCCCCTGTGATCTGTATTAGGGTAGTGCTGAAATAGTCAGGGCCTTCCACTGTTTAATACAAGACAACTCAGATTAATCCCACTGCTCCCAAAGCCGTAATGATGCAGCAGCTGGTCACATCTGTCTTTTTGCTTTGAAATTTATGTAGGACTGATGCCAAGCCCCCTTCCTGCAAGCCCCCTTCCTGCAAGCCTCTTCCTGCAAGCTCTGCTCAGAGTGATGCTGGCTTCCATTCAGAGTTCTTTTCATATTCCCGTGTGAATGCATGTAGATGTTTGTTGGGTACGGGGTAAGCAACAAGACTATGTGGGAGGCAAGCGTAAGATCACCCACAGAAGCAGGGCCCTCTGGAATCCTAGGTTCCCAAGGGATTCTGGAGAACAGGTTACGTGTTAGTCATGGACAAACCAATAGCGTTTCTGCCGGGCATGGATATTCCAAGACCAGCATAGGATACCTTAATGTCTGGATATCTTAAGTGGCTTTTCATCACACTCCTAAAAGTGATTTTTGGTTGTCTCACGTCTGTGTGTTTCCGTCTCTCAGATCTACTTTGTCTACGATGAAGAGGTAGAGGTGGAAGAGAAAGAGGAGCCCCCTCCCCCTGAGCCGGTCAAGCCAGTCAATGATAAACCACACAAGTTTAAGGACCACTACTGCAAGAAGCCCAAATTCTGTGATGTGTGTGCACGTATGATTGTTCGTAAGTGTGCCACCTTTAGAGGAATCGGAAACACGCTGCTGCTGTTCTGTTTCATTTCATTTCGTCTCTTCACATCTTCTTTCTTTCTCCTTGGAGTCAATAACAAATTTGCACTGAGGTGTAAAAACTGTAAGACCAGTATTCATCATCAGTGTCAGAGCTACGTGGAGTTCCAGCGCTGCTTTGGAAAAATCGTGAGTAGCTTCCTGAAACTGATATGTGACAGAGTACACTATGGTGAAGGTAATGTTTCATTTCTCTCTCTCTCTCTCTCTCTCTCTCTCTCTCTCTCTCTCTCTCTCTCTCTCTCTCTCTCTCTCTCTCTCTCTCTCTCTCTCTCTCTCTCCCTCTCTCTCCCTCTCTCTCCAGCCTCCAGGTTTTAGACGGGCATACAGCTCTCCTCTCTACAGCAGTCAGCAGAATGCCACTGTTAAGGAGTTGCTTCCCTTCTGTGAGTTCATCTCCTCAACCTTTAACCAGCCTCTGATGTTCTCATCTAAAGCCCGCCTGAGTCATCTAAACCCCTCCAGATCATAACCGCAAGAAATTCTTGATTATATGTTCTCCCTAGCCCAGACGAACCGCACTGACCCTGTGTTTGAGACGCTCCGTATCGGGGTCATCATGGCCAACAAGGAGAGGAAGAAAGGATCAGAGGATAAGAAACATGTAAGGATCGTAAGACTGTATAATTCCCGCTGAATAAACAAAGAATGTCCCTTTCAGAACAGGCGACGCAGCTCTTCACACGAGTGGTTTGAGATGTTTAAGAGTGTCTTCTACACAATGTGGGGCTGGTTGAGTAGTGGCTGTAGGTAGCTCCTGGCTGACTTGCCATGTGCTAGAGTTGGATGTAGGATATGCTAAATTGTAGAGCTGCTGAAGAATATATTGCTTTGGAGGAGGAGCTTCTCACAGAGCTGTTGATGGTCTCCACTGTCCTTTAAGCAGAGATGTAGATAGAGATGTAAGTAGAGATGTAGATAGAGATGTAGATAGAGATGTAGATAGAGATGTAGATAGAGATGTAAGTAGAGATGTAGATAGAGATGTAGATAGAGATGTAAGTAGAGATGTAGATAGAGATGTAGATAGAGATGTAAGCAGATTCCGGTGTGTTGGTGGGGATGGAGTGGGTTGTTTGTGGTTTGTTAGGAAAACGTTGTTTAAAGATTGCTTTAAATGTGCATGATTAACTTTGTACACGGACTGGATGTGATTAAACAGAGTTACAGTGTGTAAATATTTCATTTAACAATTAGCAATTTTAAGTTGACAATTGAAGGTGTCAGGAGGCTGTTGCTATGGCATCCCCGGTGGTTGCTAAGGCATTGTTTGGCTATTACTAAGGTATCCCAGGTGGATTCCGATGTCATGCTACGCCATTGCTCTGGTATCCCTGGTGGTTGCTGATGTGTTGCTAGACCATTGCTGTTGTATTTCATGGTGGTTGCTGAGGTGTTGCTAGACCACTGCTATGGTATCCTTGGTGGGTGCTGTGGTGTTGCTAGGTAATTGCGATGGTACCACTGGTGGTTGCTGAGTTGTTGCTAGACCAATGCTATGGCATCCCAGGGGGTTTACTTTAAGGATGCTGTCAGGAGGAGCAGTCAAGCAAATCCTCGACCCAAGAATAAAAAATAGGAAAAATAAAAAACGTAAATAAAATTCAAGCCATCTCAGTAAGGAACAGAGAGAGAACCGGACATCCAGGATGGAATACAGGCCTTGTGAGGGTAAACTCCTGGAGTAACCTTAAATGAGAGCAGAATCAATTCTGACCGCTTTCCTGATACTTTGCCAGAAGTTTTCTGAGTGACTGTTTAAATCTGCTTGCACACATTTTCTGTACTTCTTATACAATCTTATACATTTCTCCTTGCCCAGATGATGATGATGATGATGGAAGAAGAGGAATCACAGCCTAAGGCTGAGGAGGGAGCAGGAGAGGAAGGTGAGAGAGCTGAAGTATGTATAATTTGATGTGTTACTAAGTGAAAGGTAACCCCCTCAACTCTGTCCAGTGAACCAAGATACAGAAAAGAAAGGAGATAAAGCAGCAGCCGAAGACAAGGTCAGTAAGTTACTGCCACTGATCTCATATTCACTGTTATTAAATGTCTTAGATATCAGATGTAGACCCAGCACAGCTGCTCATTCAGACTTTCTGTATTGTGATGCAGATGAAGAAGCCTCAGCCAGGTAAACT
The DNA here is from genome assembly GCA_024036415.1 of Prochilodus magdalenae. Lineage (NCBI taxonomy): Eukaryota > Metazoa > Chordata > Actinopteri > Characiformes > Prochilodontidae > Prochilodus > Prochilodus magdalenae. The sequence continues at coordinate 118,114 of JAMWET010007775.1, read as the reverse complement.
GGGGGTCTTCTCTCAGTCACACTACTACCTGGCCCTGTACCGCTTTAAAGCCATCGAGAAAGACGACCTGGACCTTCAGTGAGTGGAGATTACTTTCAGTCTTCATGCAACACTTTTCTTTCGATTTTCAAAGGGCTTCGAAGCACATCCATGAGAATTGAATATTACCCCCATTATCAAAGGAATAGGTGCACCCAGATTTAAGATTTCAATCAGATCCAGACTGCAGTTCTATTTAGAAGAAGAATAAAAATGACCAGGAACAATACATGCTGATAAATGTAGACTGATATGGGGAATATTTATTGAGCTACACATACAGAAGTAGTGTAGATTCATTGGCTGTCTCGACCGAGACAAAAGCAGGACTGAAGATGACCCGCTGCCATTCCGAGTCATTCCATGACAGTCTGGCACGCCACCATTGCAATCTTGGGTAACACTGACGTGGTGTTAAGAACAGTCGTTGTAACAGTCCGTGTGCGTGTAGTCCTGTGTTGTGCAGCCATCTGCTAATGGTGCTGGCACTAACAGGATGGCTCATGGAGGGTGTCACTGCTCACTGAATGTCTGTAATCGTGGCTGTGGAGTCAATCAGGCCTGTGCTGCTTACATCACATACGTAGCCGAGTGTGAACATTGTATCATTAGAATGTCTCACAATAACAAACCTACCCTACAAGTTTCATCCCTGTCGGCTGATTTCTTCTGGGTGTAACTATTTGTGCAACTATTCTTTTGATGATGAGTGTACATTTATTATTATTATTATTATTGTTATTATTACTATTACTTATTTAATACTGCTGCATGTGTAAGTCCCTTTAACAGCAGCCTTTAAAATAATATTTTTGAAAGTCTCATTCATGCTACTGTCTTGCAAATGTTCAGAAGTACACGTTTCTGCTAGTTTTTAAAGAAATCTGAAATTTCACAATGAATCCCTTCTATTTTGGTTTTGGCACTATTACTAATTCTAATGTAATAAATACAAATGTGATTAGAGAGAGTATTTACACAGTAGTGCAATAAAGACCAAAAACAATGTAATGTGAGAGATTTTCAGTTTTAAAACCCAAAGCCCAAGAACTTTATTTTTGAGCAGAAAAATGAACAATAATTTCTAATGTGTAGATTGTATATTGTAAATGTCTGTATTTATTGCGTATATGTGGAGTCAATGCCTATATTGTGGACTGCCAGTCAGGTATATGTATATTGGTACAGTACAAAGACACAAACTGACAAAACCAAATTCCTTGTGTATGTCAGCATACTTGATCAGTAAACCTAAATCTTATTCTGATTTGAACATTTAAATACAAATAAGGCCCCTGATTCACCGCCAATCAGTCTGATCATTTGCAAATGCAGTTTCTGTTTGCCCTGTTTAACCATGTGCTTGTATGTGTGTTGCAGTCCGGGCGATCGTATTACAGTGATAGATGATTCCAATGAGGAGTGGTGGAGAGTAAGTATTAACCCCTGGTTGTTACCGTACCTAACCGCATTTTACACACCTGAACAGTCACTTCAGAAAGTTAAGAAAGGTGCTGGTGTGTAGACATTAAGATGTCCTGTTGGAGAGAAACTGGCTGCATCAGAATTGTTCTCAGTGGTGGTGGCAGAAACCAGATGTGTAAATTGTTCGGTGGTTATGAATATGCTACCCTGATACCTGAAACATAGAGCCTGATTCAGCACCCACTCTTAAGAAGGCATTTCTACTGAAAACTCAAACAGCTTTCAGGACGATTTTGACATTTACCAGTGTTTTCTTGTTTGGTGTTCGTTCTTAGGTAAGACGTCTATAGAATCAGTGCTCGTTTTGGGTGGTAAATATGAGCTCACTGGACAAAAATGAGTCCCCTTGTGACTGAAACATACCTAATACACACACGAATAACAGCTGTGCTTCAATTTGACGTGAACTGAACAGGTTTCTGGATGTAGGCCACATCACTGTTCAGATACTCTTGCATCAAGTATGGGTTGGGCCAGATTTGGTGGATGCCTTCCATGGTACATTTCTGAGTTTCCTATAAGACTGGGATTTTGGTCACTGCGGCCCTTTATGGCCGTACGCTTCCATTCCTTGTAGCCAGTCATTAACATCTGCTTTGAACCCATTTTCCACACACTGAATGAGACACGCCCCCTTTTACCACCTAATTTCAATCTATGGATCTCTTCACTCACACCCCACAGGTCATTATAGCCACATCATCCTTGTGCAGCGCCATCTGCTGAAGCCTGAAGTTACCACCACCTTTAACACACAAGGTGACTGATTTTTTTGTCCAGTGAGCTTATTTGCATTGTAGACGTCGTGCCCCCGGGTTCCCATCACCACTGCTGTAAAGAAAGCAGTGTTTTTCTCTACAGTGCACACATTGTACCTCACTAAGTGTCTTTATTCGTATTACAATGATGGAATTCTTCAGAAATGTTAAAGTTGAGAAATGTCTGTTTGGGAATGTAGCTTGTCTTATGACTGACACCTGAAAGAAATGCACACGATATGGTTCTTGACGCGTTATGTTGGCATGCATATGAAGCTGATCTGGAGAGAGGGAGTCACGAAGTCTGGTGTACATGTTTCAGGGTAAGATTGGTGAGAGATCTGGCTTTCTGCCAGTGAACTACATCATCCGTGTACGCTCGGGGGAGAGAGTGTACAAGGTAACACGCTCCTTTGTGGGGAACCGTGAGATGGGCCAAATCACACTGAAGAAAGACCAGGTTGGAACATGCACATACATAAACTAATGAGTGATGAGTGTGATTAATTAGATATCTCTTATTCAAGATGGTACTGTGCCAAAGTCAGAGACCACGCTCCAGTCAAAACAGCCATTAAATGCAGGTTCAGCATCAGGAAAGAAGCACAAACACATGTAAAATGTTCTTCTCAGTAATAGCATGACCAGCCTTTATTACAGCTCCGGTTCTTCTCAGGAGACTCTTCATTTTTTCTCTGAATGAATCTGCAGAAATATGTTTCCAAAAGTTAGGTCTTAAAAGCTGGCTGTATGTGCAGCTACTCGCAACCCAGGAATCACAAACATGATCAGTGATGGTGAGGTCTGGACTCTGGGTTGTTCTGGTCTCTGTTGTTCTGGGAACAACAAGTGGGTTGATGTAGCTCAGCGGATAACACCACTACCTGCCACGGAGTCACCACCACATGTGGTGGTTCGAATCCTGGTCTGGGTGACTATGCTGTGCTACACCAATAAGAGTCCTTGGGCAAGACTCCTAACCCCACATTGGCCTCCTTGTAATATGATTAACCTTGTAAGTCGCTCTGGATATGAGCGTCAGCTAAATTCCGTAAATGTAACACTAGTACAACCTTGTTAGATTTCTCTTTCTCAGTGAGCCTCAGGCTACTTGACAGCTGCACATCCTTTCAGACCCATGGTGTAGCGTTAGCTTCTCACATTGAACATAAACAGCTGTGTTTTTTTTATCGAAGGTAGGAGTGGAGCTTGTTCTCCTTTCTCTTGAAAACATTGTAGTGCTGAATACCTAATGAGGACAGTTTTGGTGGTCTACTAGGTCTTGGTTGTTAGGAGCCTCGTTTTCCCTGTAGCTTTTAATATTATTATTTTTGTGATGTTATTATTTTGTTGTCTATTAAGTAGAGTTTCATTATTTTAGTTAACTTAATCAAATTTGAGATCTTTTCACAGTACCGAAACTGCAATTCTTTAAATGGCAAAGGATCTATGGCAAGTAGTTCCACTGTGCTGGGTGTGCTGGATTTATCGTCCGCTTGAGCAGCTCAAACAAGTACAAAGTGTGGCATTGAAGTGGTTTCTGCCATAGTTAGAACTGTTTCACTTAGTATAAGCAACCAGCTCTTTTCCACACTGGTTTTCAGTTGTGGGGTTCCCAGGGGTCAATATTGGGACCATTAGTATTTTTTTCTATACCTCTTTCCATTGGGACAGATTATTCAGGTGGATGACCAATAGCTGCTAAATGAAAAAAGCTATGAGAGGGTGTCCTGTTTGGCTCACCCAAGCCTTTAGAGACTTCGCAACCTGAGTTGGAAATTTTTAGCCTACATGTTAAACCTAATGTGAGAAATTCGGTAGCTATTTTCAACACTGTATTGAAAATTTGACATCACACGACCAAAAAACAAGCTAGCACTGTGATTAGAGACATTATCCCCCAGCTGATTACTTAAACTAAAACATTTCTCTCTCAGAGTGTTTCTGATAAAGTTGTTCATGCTTTTATTTCATCATTTTCATGGATTAAGCCAGGTGTCTATCAACCATTTACAGCTGGTTCAAAATGCAGCAGCCCGCCTCTTAGAGGGCACAAAGACAAACCACATCACCCCACATTAGCATCTTTACATCGGCTACCTGTGCATTTTAGGATACAACACAAAGTTCTATTGATAGTACCTAGAGCTCGTAATGGCCTAGCTCTCTCCAATGTCAAGGACATGATTCGTCTCTATGAGGCCCCTAGAGCCCGAAGATCATCTTCTCAGCTACTTCCTTCTGTTCTATGCTTCAGACTTAAGCAAAAGTAGATTGGGCCTTTTTGACTATGGCCCTGTGATTCTTATCTGCTAGATGTCAGAGCATCATCACAGGCTTGTTGTAAAGCCCTTTAGTGAAGATGCGTGTTTTTAAAAGCGCTATACAAACAGAACAAACCTGAAACTTGACTTTCTGCTTCCTTATGCAGGCGGATTGCCTCCTATCTACGCTCCTCAGTAAATATCTCTTTTCCTCTGTACTGTATACATTTGCATAGGTCACTTTCAGCCAGCCCAACCTGACATGGCATACCTGCCTGTGACATATTTGCTGTTTGGCTGTATGAGTTTAAAATTCTGGGTGCTTCACACTGACTATAATTTTTTTGACCTTTGTACTTTATTTATTTATTTATTTATTTATTTACTGGATTTGCATGTGTTTATTTGTGTGTGCTTGTGCAGATTGTGGTGAAGAAAGGAGATGAGGTAAATGGCTATCTGAAGGTCAGCACTGGACGCAAGATCGGCTTTTTCCCTGCTGATATCCTCCAGGAGATCTGAGAGTGAGAGCGAGTGTGCACGTGTGTTCAGGAGTGTGTGTGGATCTGAAAGAGAGTCGGAGCTGATGGCTTGTGTCTGTGCCGTGTTGGGTTAGTTTGGGAAGAGTCTGTTGAGGGTTTATGTAATAAAGGGCTGATAACCTTTTTATTACTGTCTGCTCTGTTTTGACGTACAGCACGTAGCGGCGCTCTACACCCGCCCGGTTCACTGCCGTGCTGAAAAGTCACCACTCATGTTTTCTGGAGCTGCTGAATTGTTTGGAAATTGTTTGGAAACTTATCCCCCTCTCGCTATCTCTCTCTCACACTCTCTTTCTCTCCTTTCCATCTCTCTTTCTCCCTGCTTCTTTCTGCTTTTCCACCTCTCTCCCTTTCCCCTGTCTTTCTTTTTGTTTCCGTCTCTCTCTTCTCTCTCCTTTCTTCCTGTTTTCTTTTCCTCTTTGTCTTTCTCTTCAATTGCCTCTCTCTTTCTTTATTCTCTCTCTCTTGTCTCTCTTCATATTTTCTTTTTTCTCTGGCCTCTCTCTTCACTCTATTTTCTCTCTTC
>JAMWET010007775.1:75000-107500 GCA_024036415.1 Prochilodus magdalenae | reverse complement strand
TTCAAATCAGTGTTCATGTCTTATTATTTCTGCTGATTGCGGCTCTGGATCCCGAGACCCCAGCTGCATTGTGTGCTTCACGCGCAAGTGCGCGATGGGTAATGTGTCTTTTCACTCCAACACCTGACTGCGTTCAGGAGCCCTGTCCATCCACAATGCTTTAAATCATATTAGGGGCCCAAAGAAAATCCATCCATCAACACTGGGAGCTACTTTTAGACTTTGAAAAATGCTGCAAATGTGTTTAGAAAGTAGGCTAATAGAATAAAAGTATTTCTCACGGCGATGTGCAGGATCGAGCCGGTATTGATTTTAGCACATTGTTTCAGACACTCCCGTCCGCTCCATTAATGTTTCTCTTCCCCAGTCCCTCAAAGCCACCAAACTGCATTACAGCATTAGAGAACGGAATCAGTTATTTTTACATGTCTTTTTTTCCCCTCATTGATAATATATTGCATTATCTTTGAGCAAGTAAATGTCCCCCCCTCTCTTTCTCTCTCTTGCTCGCTCGCTCTTTGCTGTATGTGTTTTGCCCGGCCCAGTAATGGTCGAATCTATGAGGCATAATATTAAATCTCTGACACGGCTCTTTGGGAAATTGTTGAAGAATAACTATTCTTATTCCATCTCATTTTTCACTGTGCTTGAATTCAATTATCTAATATGATTTGTATGCTTATTAATCTTCATTATTCATAGATTCAGAGTGGCTCTGCAAATGCAGGCAGGCTAACAATATTTCCGTGTTTTTAGTGCAGGAGAGGTAATGAAATTGGGTTTCATTAGATGACCAGAGAGCGAGCGAGCGAGAGAGAGAGATGGTCAGGGCTGGCCTGTGCTAGCTGTTCCTGTCTTGATGGCTTTGAATGGCCCCACCTGTACTCCTGCACTGGAACTCACTGGTACAGCTGAGTCCTGACAGCCTGCACTCTGCTCAAGATGTGCACGCAAAGAGGACACTCTATCACCTCGTGGCCAAGTGTGCACTCTACAGTCTGGCTCTCGGCCTTTCTGTCTGTTTTTCTGTCTTTCTGTTTCTCTCTCTGTTTCTCTCTCTCTCTCTCTTTCTAACACCCTCCTGCTTAATAATGAGGCTCAGTTACACCACAAACTGATCATTGTAATCACAGTTCAGGGAAGGGACAGTTAGTGTGTTTAATGAGACACTGCTGCATAAAACCCATAATAATTTTCCTGATTCAAATTTGATATTCTGATAAGCATGTGTGATTAGCATCTTTTAAAAAGTCGCAGTGGAAGTAAATAACCTGGTAGTCCTGGACAATGTAACAATATACACTCATCATTATCATCATCATCATCATCAAAACAATAGCTGCACCTAGAAGGAAGTGTGGGATTGCAGTGCTGTTGGGAAGGAAGATAGAGGTTACCAGGATCAATAACTGATGATACATTTAGACTGATATGGGCAATATTTATTGAGCTACACATACAGAAGTAGTGTTTCTACTAATGCAACATGCCAGGCGTCTCAGCATGCAGTGGTAGAGGTTCCTGATGGTGTCCTGTGATTATCCATCCCTTGCAGCTTAAATATTTCCACACAGTTCCCGCAGATTTTGCAGTAGGGATGGTGCCTTCACACACTGAATGCCCACAACCGTTGCTGTTGGGTCAGTCAGGTACAGGGATAAGGCCCATCTTTGCTTCTGGCTTCAAATATTTTCTTCTTAAAATAATATTTAATATTTGGATGGACATTTAATATATATATATATATATATATATATATATATTACAATCAGTGTATATGTTAAGTTGGTAAGGTGTTTATGACCTTATTAATAACTGTTAGTAAACTCTCTTAAAAACATTCATAAACTCTTTATAAAGGTAGCCTTATTCTAAAGCGGTACCCACTAACCTAATTTCATTTCAAAACTAGTCCCATCTTACTGGATTTAGTGCAACAGAGTATGACAAATAGTGAATAAACATTCCCAGTATTCATAGTTTTCAATACTATATTCGTAGCACTATCTGTGTGTCAACTGATCAGATAACTGGAAAAATAAATGTTGTGATGCCTTATGTATCCAGAAGATTTCTTGAAACATCTTGATTCTGCCTAGACACACAAGGTGGCGCTATGTAGCTTTCACAATGAGCCAGCATATCAGCCGATACTACAAATGCGCTTTCTAGAAGATTTTAGCATGATCTGTCAAAGATCTTGATCAGTGAAAAACACATATTACATATTTCACAACCCCACTGGCACTGCAGTAAGAGAGACTAGGTCTTTAGAACGTAGGTAGAACGTAGAGTTTAGATTACAAACAAAGGTTCTATTAATGACATTCAGCTGTTGGATCCTGGCATCTTCACAGTAGCTAGTAATATAGCGTTCCCACACACGATCCTGATACATCACCAGCAAGCAGTCTTGCTCTGTTTCAGACATGCGGTCTCTAAACATCTTAAATACAGTATTTCTGGATGTGCATGCTCGGTGTGAACACCCGACAGCTTCTTCATTTCTCCGTCATGTATAAAATACACTTTGCAAAAGTCTGAAAACTCCACCGTTAAGACAAACAATGCCACAGAAGAGCTCTGCTTTACTAGCAGCGCTTCATTACTTTTCACTGTGACCCAGTGCACACACAAACGAGGGGCAGACTGTGCCACTTCTCTCCAACAGTTTGTCAAAGAATTACATACAGAACACACTGCCAAGATGTCTGTTGTACATCATGGGTGTAAAGTGTCTGATTGGTTTGTGCACACAGTTCTAGTAGCAGGAGACTGCACAGTGTGCTGCTACTATGAAGGGAGGCAGCATTGGCGGTGAGCTTGTATAGATACAAGACTGAAAGTCTGATTGACACATGATTCTTCTGTCTACTTCTTCATGCTGATGAGAATTTGAATGATGTTCTGATCTTTGACAGATGCTTCTAAAATCTCATGCAGATAGTCAATGTGTAGTACAGTGAATAGGCCAGCAGTTGTTATCCATACACTGTTAATAGTGGAAGTAAAACGGCGCCACCTTGTGCAAGTAGCTAGTCAAATTTTTTAGATACCCTGCCCCTTTCTAACTCCTTTCTTTTAACCCCTTTACGAATCAAGTTATCATTATGCTACACCATTAAAATATAAAAGAATAATGCCATTTAATGACTTATGCAATGCACTACTCAAAGTTGGTTTACACTCTAATTGGGAAGTTTTGAGTCTGCATTTCCCACTTTCTTAGGTTCCATTGTCAAAGAAACCCACAAGAAATAAATATAAACATTACTGTGCAAATATCATAGACCACCCTTTATTTTAAACCACACGTTTGGGGCATTGAAAGACCTCTCTAGGAGAAGTTTCAACACATCTACACCACTAAAGCACCACATTGTGCCGTTTTAATTACCAGTCAAAACAGCTGGTAGTTCAGTTTTCATATCAATCAACATTTATTTTATTTTTATAGCGTTTTGTACAACAGATGTTGTCACAAAGCAGCTTTACAAAGAATCTGGTGTTTGAGCCCCCAGTGAGCAAGCCGAGGGCGACAGTGGCAAGGAAAAACTCCCTTAGTTAGGAAGGAAGAAACCTCAAGAGGAACCAAGACTCAAAAGGGGGAACCCATCCTCCTCGGGTCAACACCAGATACAAGACAGCACTAGAAAGCAGAGTGTAGTGTCTGATTAGTCTATAATTATGTTGGTGGTTCATAAGATGGGTCAGCAGGGCACAGGCCAAGCTTCCACAGTGCAGGTCAACCAGGAGCTCCATGGGGGTTAAAAGCTCCCAGTGGCTCCCAGTCAGAGCAGATGTAGTAACAGCATCAGGCCACACAGGATGGGCAGCAGTTAAGCTCAGACAAAGAGAACAGACAGACTGTTAGCTCTGACAGAAGACCTGAACACACTATATGGTGTAAACAGAGTGCAGCAGTGACTCCGGCAGGCCTGGCTCCTACAGCAGGACTAAAAAGGGAGAGCCAGAAGGTCACACAGACATGAGGGCTAACATATATACTTCCACTTGCATTAGTAATGAGAAAGTTAAAGGAGGATGAATAAATAGGTGTGTTCAAAGAGTTCAAAGATGGAAAATGGGACCCCTGACACCTGTGCAGGACCTGCTTGATTACAAAAATGGTCTCAGATAATCATTACATAAAACTTTCATCTTTGAAAGAGAGGAGAAAATCAAGCTCCATTTTTAAAACCATCTGAAAACACCCCTTCTGTCCATCCTTCCGCTGAGAGAGGAGATCTTGGCACTGTGATGAAAGAATGTGTAGCTGTGTAGAACGAAGCCCCTACTGAGATAACAAAGAAGAAAATTTGCAAATCAAATTAAATGGACTGACCACCGGACTGAGTCCAGACCTCAACATCACTGAATGTGTTTGGGATCACTTCTATCTAGAAGCAGAAATTCCCACTAGTTTGAATCCCATCTTTCTTTTTTGTTGGAACCTATAAACTCAAACATGACATTCTGAATCCACACTTTCAGCACAATGTATGTATGTCATATAACATTAGGCTGTTTAATGATTTCAATATTTTTTAGAATTATTAATTTATGTTTCAGCAGATTTTACTGTGATACATTTGCTTACTGATACCATGATGGAGCATTTTCAGGTTTCCACAATTACAGGTTCTCTCAGTGAGTGAGTGAGTGAGTGAGTGAGTGAGTGAGTGAGTGAGTGAGAGGCAGCGGAAGTGTTCAGGTAAAGAGTATTCATGGTTCCCCATATGCACAGTGTTAGGAGGTCTGTAGGGATGTAGGCCTGGAGAGAAGGCTGCAGGGTTGAGAGCAATTAAGAGCACCGGAATCACACACACACACGCCTGCCCGCAGTGTGGCTCTGTGCCCCCGGGGAGTGCCGGTGAGAGTTTGTGTGACAGTGTGAGCGATTGTTATCATTAGCATTATTTATTCGCTAAGCACAGGCTCACTGCAGGGCCCGGACTAATAGAATTCAGGAATTACAATGACTGTGTGTGTGTGTGTGCGTGCTTCTCAACCTGTCAAGACGCTCGCAAAATCCACCACAGTGAAAATAATTTTGGTTGTGAGGTGTAGCGTCACGCTGAGCTAAGACTGCAAGGTGGCATTCAATTTTTGGCTATCTTGTTCAGATTCTATATTATAGTAATACTTCATATTATAGTTCTGGAGGATCATTGGAGTTCATTATTATTATAGCAGACTGGATCTGCATTTCATATTAAGGTATATTTCATTTGTTGAGTCACCTGTATATAAGCTTTACACTATACACTCAGCATGCACTTTATTAGAATCAATTACTGTCTGCGTACTGGCTACTGTGTGTGGCCTGGCATAGGCGGACAGTACCTAACAAACATTGTACAAACCCTGTTTCTGGTAATTGAGCATATAACGAAAAGCTGGAAGACCAATTAACACTAATTAGGTCAATTGACAACATGATTGGGTATAAAAAGAGCTTCTCAGAGTGTCAGTGTCTCTCTGAAGCCAAGATGGTAAGAGGATCACCAATTCCACCATTGTTGCGCAGAAAGATACCAGAATGGTGTTACCCAGCGTAAAATAGCAAAGACTTTTAAGTTATCATCATCAACCGTGCATAACATCATCAAAAGATTCAGAGAATCTGGAACAATCGCTGTGCGTAAGGGTCACGGCCGTAAAACTCTACTGGATGCTCGTGATCTCCGGGCCCTTAAACATCACTGCACCTCAAACAGGAATGCCACTGTCAAGGAAATAACAGAATGGGCTCAGGAAAACTTCCAGAAAGCATTGTCAGTGAACACAATCCACCGTGCCATCCGCCGTTGCCAGTTGAAACTCTACAGTGCAAAAAGGAAGCCATTTCTAAGCAAGCTCCACAAGCTCAGACGTTTGCACTGGGCCAGGGGTCTTTTAAAATGGAGTGTGGCAAAATGGAAGACTGTTCTGTGGTCAGATGAGTCACGATTTGAAGTTCTTTATGGAACACTGGGACGCCATGTCATCCGGACCAGAGAGGACAAGGATAACCCAAGTTGTTATCGACGCTCCGTTCAGAAGCCTGCATCACTGATGGTATGTGGTTGCATGAGTGCTTGTGGCATGGGCAGCTTGCATGTCTGGAAAGGCACCATTAATGCAGAGAACTATGTTCAGGTTCTAGAACAACATATGCTCCCATCTAGACGTCATCTCTTTCAGGGAAGACCCTGCATTTTTCAACAAGATAATGCCAGACCACATTCTGCAGCAATCACAACATCATGGCTACGTAGGAGAAGGATCCGGGTACTGAAATGGCCAGCCTGCAGTCCAGATCTTTCACCTATAGAGAACATTTGGCACATCATAAAGAGGAAGGTGCGACAAAGAAGGCCCAAGACGATTGAGCAGTTAGAGGCCTGTATTAGACATGAATGGGAGAGCATTCCTATTTCTAAACTTGAGAAACTGGTCTCCTCTGTCCCCAGACGTCTGTTGAGTGTTGTAAGAAGAAGGGGGGATCCCACACAGTGGTAAAAATGGCCTTGTCCCAACTTTTTTGGGATTTGTTGACACCATGAAATTTTGAAACAACATATTTTCCCCTTAAAATGATACATTCTCTCAGTTTAAACTTTTGATCTGTGATTTGTGTTCTATTCTGAATAAAATATTAGATGCTCCACATCATTGCACTCAGTTTTTATTCACAATTTGTTTAGTGTCCCAACTTTTATGGTATGTATGTATGTATGTATGTATGTACATATGTATGTATGTATGTATGTATGTATGTATGTATGTATGGTATTTATATTTCGTATACTCTGATGTCTGTAACACTACAAAAAATGGGACAGGTGTGTGTTTACTCCTGTCACATCAGCTGACCAGTAATCACACTTTTGAATGGTTTGGGAACTGAGGATGTTCATTGCTGCATTGTTTTGTTGAATATTTGCCCATTCCTACTTCAGCTGCCTAATAGGCTGTGGTGATCGCTTTACGGTGCACTATACATTTTCAACTGGAGCCAGATCTAGACTCCAGGCAGACCAGTCAAATTCACATACTCTGTGTCTACTAAGTCAAACTGCTGTAGCGTGTTCAGAATGAGGTCTGGCATTGTCTTGCTCAACTAACCATGGACTCCCCCAGACAAGATGACAGCCTGATATGTCTCTCTAAAATCCCTATATATGGCTCTGTGTCACTGGTACCTTGTAGATATGTGGGTTACCCATGCTGTGGGAACGGCTGCCCCTCCAGAGCATGACAGACTGCTGTGCACCTCTTGCTAATGATAGTCCGGATGGTATTAAATCTTTGGCACAGAGAACCTGATGCCCACTGAAAGGTGGCTTCATCAGACCACAGCACACACTGTCTTTTGGGTCTTTTGGGTCTTTTGGGTCATCTAAGATGAGCTTGGGCCCAGAGAACTCGGCGGTGCATAGAGTTGATGTATGACTTTCTCAGCAGAGTTACAAGTCACATTTCTAGACGTAGTGTTGTACCGACTGACAACAATTATCAAATGTGCTCTCGAGCACATGTGACTTTATTTAACACTATATGGTTTTCAGCCAATGTCGTTTGATGGCTCAAAGGTTCACATACATTTAATGGAGGTTTCCAGCAATGACATTCCTCTGGACTCCCTGTTTCGGTTCACAATATTATCTAATATGGTCCATGGTTAAAGATCTGCATTATTTGTACTATTATTAACATTATTTAGCACTGAGAAATGTTCTTTTCGAACTCTTTGATTATTCTCTCACATTCTCATGTTTTCAGGGTTTAATAAATTCTACCCACACGTTCATCTGTGAACTTTGGTCACAGAAGTTTTAGTAATGTTGAGGTCTGGGCTCTGGTGTGGACGCTACCACCGCTATCATCGTAAAAATAAATATTACATATCCAAACACTCTGAATGAGTCTGTTTACATCCCGACAATCTAATTATGCAAAATCTTCGAAATATTGGTGGAACTGCATTTTAAGTATAGCTTATCTGTAGTTCTTAAACTCTCAGAGGTCACTTTACCTTATAGGTGCTCTATATGTGTGTACAGTTACGGACCAGTGACCATCTGTTGCTGAATAATTTATCAGCTGCCTGTACACCCTTCACCATTGGCCAGTTTCTGACCACTAGACTGGCCAGATATATTTGGGTAGTGGACCAGCACAGCAGGGGCACTCAGTTTAATTAAGTTAGGAGTGATCCACCAATCAAAGGTACCCAGCTAAGAGTGGCTCAGCGGTAAGAAGCTGACCAACGATCCAAGGCAAGAAAGTGGCTAATACAGCAGGAGGTCTTCAGTCTTTAACTATTATGTGGACCCACAGGAGGTTTCTAATAAAGTGACCGGTGAGCGTATGCTCACTTGGCTGACTGTTGCTTTGTTTTCACTCTGTGTTTTCTGGCTTTGTTTGTGTGCTGGTGTGTGATGAGTTGTAACTCATTGTGGCGGTTCAGGGTCTGTGTGTGAGAGTGTTAGAGCCCTGAGCCGGATGATCTGTCTGCACACAGCGTGCTCTTACCTTGAGTCTCTCTCTGCTGAAGAGGGTTGGCTTTTACAGTGTCCACTCGTCGCGATACGGGAAGACACTGAAAACTATTACCTCATAAATCAAAAGGTGCAATGTTTTTTTGAGTCCTTCCTCTTGATTAAGTAATCTCAAAACCACAATGTTACGCTCACGCGCTCTTGCTCTCCCTCTCTGCTGAAGCTTAATGGATACACACACCTACTGTATATTACTGTATAAATCATTTGCAGCATTTGTCACGTAAAATGTGGAATTGCAAATTGCGCTTCAGGATGTGTATGACTCAATATGAGGCCTGCCTCATCAGAAGAGCTGACCAGACAGAACATCTGAAAGGTTCGCCTTTCTGAAATGAAACTTTGTAGCCCATCTGCTAATGAGCCAATCACAAAGCCAACACAGATGCGTGACAAATTAAAGAAGATGCATGATGTAATTAAGCTGGTCAATCAAATTAAATAGCAGTTTATTTCTCACATAGATTGTCATGCATGATACAGCTAGCAGTACAATACTTTGATAACTGTCCTCTAACATGAAATGTACATATCGTCGCTGTCCAAAGAAAAACAAGTATCTCCAAAATGGCAACTTTACAGGAGAGGACAAAAACCCCATTTAACTTTAATGTAAGTCAATGGAACCAGAAATCTTTCCAAACACTTTTGGGCCATTTCTGTGGGTCCATTTATCATGCGATTTTTACACAGTGTTAACAGCAGCAGCTGTGGTCAAATGATGCATAAAAGTAAAAAGGTGGGTAGGTTTCACACTGTAAGACATGAGAATGATTCAGGTGTCACGCTCGGCCATTGGCAGGGACAGGCCTCATCGCTGTACCCGACTGACATACTGTATGAAGTCATGCTTTTCCATGCGCTTTCATTTCTGACTCGTGCTGTTGTCTTAGTAACATCCTTTGAAAGCCAGGTATGCCTCAGAGAAGAGTTCGAAAGCAACTCAAGCTTTTGGAAGACTTGAAGAGCGATCATGCCATTGGGTCCTGGCCGGTTTAATCAATGTATTGTACATTTACGGTATTTAGCTGACGCTCTTATCCAGAGCGACTTACAAGGTTAGTCATATTACAGGTAGGCCAGTGTAGTGTTAGGAGTCTTGCCCAAGGACTCTTATTGGTGTAGCACAGCACAGTCACTCAGCCCGGGATTCAAACCCCAGTCTCCCACGTGTGGTGGCTATTTGGCGGGTAGTGGTGTTATCCGCTGAGCTACACCAACCACGTATTGTACTCCATACCAGTTGTGCGGAAAGGCACATACCAACGACATGAAGGATCTGGGAGACCTATACAAACCGCGGAGTGAGAGAACCAACAGATTGTCCAACATGCACAAAGTGACCCAACAGCCACAATTGCAGACATTCAGCGATCAGTGATTCCTTCCATGAGTCATCCTGTTAGTGCCAGGACGTTTGGTGGATGGTTGCACGATGCAGGACTACATGCACAAAGACGGTTAAGACAACTGTCTTTAACGTGGGGTCAGCGTCACCAAAGACTGCAATAGTGTGTGGATTGTGGACTCGGGTCATCGGGGGCTACAGGTCATCTTCAGTGATGAGTCCCACTTTTGTCTTGGTGGCGATGACCAATAAATCTGTGTGTGGAGGCACCGTGTACAGTACCAGGATGAACAGTTTGTTGTCACACGTCACAAGTTAGCTGGCTCCACCTATATAAGTAAGCATGTGTGGTATATGCAAGCTGCTTGTTTCAATGCCAGGTTAACAAGCCCTCATCCATATGGCCATATTCCCTTTAAGGGGAATTCCTGGTGTCATCTTCAAGGCTACTCAAGTGCCTTTGTAGTGTAAGTGAAGGATATTAGATATGAGGAACTGTTAACTGCACTTGTGTTGAGCAGCAGAACCTGCCTAGGAATCATTGCGACCTGATGCATTCCCTTTTTAAACGCAAAAATAAATCTTTCAAATGCTTCATTGTTCACAACCCTAGCATTACATTTTCTGGGCTCTTGGGTGAAACTACTCCATCTCTAATAGAAGACTATGGCTGGTTAGAGGAAGAGTACTGAAACAAGCCCCAAAAGAGAGAGAGACAGGCCTGAATCTTTGACTCCTACAGTAAGGGGGGTCTGGGGGTCAGTTTAGCATCTAAACCAGTGGTTCTCAGGCACTGGGGGATCCTTAAGAACCACTGGTTTAGATGCTAAATTGCTTTAACGTGATCACACTAACTGCTGAAATGTTCTAGAGGTACTTTATGTTTAACACAAGAAGCGCATCAATGCAGTAGGTGCTGAGACGCGCCTTGGTTAGGGCTCCGGGTGCTAACATGCCTTCATGGCCAGCTCAGTGGGTGCTAAAGCGTTTCTTGTTTAGTTCTCGTAACATTAATTGCTTCATGTTTTGCTCAGTAGGTGCTCAAATTCCCTGTGGTTAGTACTCTGGGTGCTAAAGTGCCCTTTGGCTAGAGCACTAGCAGCTAAAGTACTTACTCTGTAGTAAGAGACTACTCCATCTCTAATAGAAGACTATGGCTGGTTAGAGGAAAAGTAGTGAAACAAGCCCCAAGAGGAAGATAAGGGACTGGATCCTTGATGCCTACAGTGAGGGGGCTCAGATGGCTTAAGTGCTAGTTGCTGTTGCTAGTTCTCCTAATACTAAAGTGGGTTAAGTTTAGTCCTTTAGATACTACTATGGTTTATGTTCACTAGGTGCTGGGGTGTTTTATGGTTAGATCCCTGGATGGTTCTCAAACTATTGCTCAAGGACCACACAGTGGCTGAGAACAAGTTTGAGAACCATTGATGCTAAATTGCTTTAGCGTTAGCACACAGACTGCTTAAGTGTTCTAGAGGTTCTTAATGTTTAGCGCACTAGTGAAGTAGTGAAGTAGGTGCTTCTTGGTCAGGGATCCAGGTGCTAAAGTGCTTTATGGCTAGCTCAGTGGGTGCTACAGTGGTTCCTGTTTAGTTCCCGTAGCGTTAAGTGCTTTATGTTTTGCGCAGTAGGTGCTCAGATACTCTGCGGTTAGTACTTTGGGTGGTAAAGTGCCTTTTGGCTAGCACACTAGCAGCTGAAGTACTTACTCTGTGGTTAGAGCATAAGTCATGACTCTCCGCACTGAAGAGGCCTCAGGGGCCAAACTCCAGCTGAGAGACTCAATCTTTTTCCGTACGCTTAATCGATATTCTGGCCCCGATAGGGAGAGAGGGGAGGAGCAAGAGGGACGGGCAAAGAGGTTGGGATTGGGGGATGAAGAATGAGAGTGGGGTTTATTTTACTCACACCGGGGCCCTGCATATCAGTGCTGACTGGGGGTTTTCAGAGGAGAAAAAGAGAGAGAGGGAGAGATGAGTGATAATGGGGCTCAGAAAGAAAGGAAAAGTGGAGAAGAGATGCTGCGCTAGATCACCAGAGAGAAAAGAGAACGGAAGAGAACTCTCCCCCCGACCAGGTCAGCAGACGCTCAACACACCTCAGCTTTTTTCTCTCCTCTTCTTTTTCCATCTCCCCCTTTTCTCTGCGCTCCAGGCTGGTGCAGCAGCAGCGATGGTGGCTCGAATGCCTGGCCCAGCACTATTTGAGCTTCTCATGCTCAGTATAAGCTGGATTCACAAGACCTTTGTTCAGCACTGAGGCTTCAGTCCCACTGCTGCTGTGGTAAAACTTGGCCTTGTCTAGAAAAGCAGGCCCTGAAGGCCTTAAGCTGCCTTCAGTGTATAAAGCAGGACTTAATGACACAACTCATTCTCCACACTACACCATAGTAACCATCACTAACCTTCACTCTCTCTCTCTCCCCTCTTCATCTCCTCTTCCAGCCCTCGATCCAAACCATAACCAGCTTACTATTAGACCAGCCCAATAGTCTCACTCTCTTTGTCTCTTGTTTTCTCTCTCTCTCTGTTTTTCTCACTTTCATTCTCTCTCTCTCACTCATTGTCTTCTTTCTTTCTGTCTCTTGCTTTCCTGCTGTATCCTTTTCTTTCTCAGTCCTTTACTCTGTTTCTCTTGTGCTTTCTCTCTCTCTCTATTCACACACTCTCTCTCTCTGCTGCCAGGGTGAGTATGTGAGTGATGGGTAATGCTGATGGCGAGTGAGAGAGGGATGACGGATGTGTGTGACAGGCAGATGGTTTTGGTTGTCGTCTCTTTAATCACTGAGACTCGACTGGGCGTGAAGGCAGAGCTTTGTCTCGTCATGGAAACACAAACACAAGACAAATTTATCCCCACCTCTCTCTCTCTCTCTCTCTCTCTCTCTCTCTCTCTCTCTCTCTCTCTCTCTCTCTCTCTTCCTCTAACTCTTTCTCTCTCTCTCTCTCTCTTTCTCTCTCTCTCTCATTTTGTTTTTCATTTTTTCATTTTCTGAACAAGCTAGAGTGAACAAATGATGCGGGGCACATGGGTGTACAGTGTTTTTGGAGAGAGAATGAAGGAGGCTAAACTGTGTCCTGAAAAGAGAGTGAGAGTGAGTGTGGAAGGGAAGGATGGTAAATGGTCAGGTACTGGAGTATGTTTCCAGTCAGTGTATTAGTGTGTGGGTTTGAGCGTTTAGGCTGAGCTTTTACTAGTCCAGTTCAGCTCCTCCTCTGTGTGTGTTCTGATTAATGTGGTTCATGTAAACAGAGCTGCAAAGTAAAGGCACCCAAAAGGGAACCAGCAGGTTCTAGTTCTAGTTCCACTGAGAGCCAGCTGTAACTGTCATAATACCTGTAATTAATGGGGTTATTGTCTTGTTATGCAGTCTAACATTAAATTAGCTTCCTTTGACTGCCAGATACAATTAGGCCCAATCGCATTTCTTATTTTTCCCCTGCCCCTTGTTTTCGAGTGTAACCCTCCCCCTTGAAACGCCTATGAAATGGGACAACCCTTCAAGAACCGGATATGTCATCAGCTGTCTTGAGCGGCTTTTATGTAAACAGACAAAAAGCTTTTTTCAGTTTTAATCTAACAAGGCACCCAATAAAAAAGAGCATGCACAAAAAACTACATGACTTCATTAACAGGCTACTAGCGGTGCTCTGTAGGTGACTTAACACTTCGCCCCAACCTCTCCACCCAACAACAAATGGAACAAACTTACTCCTTGACTCCTCAACCCATCCATCAATCTATCAATCTATCAATCTATCTATCTATCTATCTATCTATCTATCTATCTATCTATCTATCTATCTATCTATCTGTCATATCAATAACATATTGTCTATAACAATATAGCAGTACAGAAGAGAAAATGTTCTCTTGCTCTCTTTCTCTCTGTCCTCTCCTTTTTGCTTTCACTTCCTCTTTTATTGTCTTTTTCTCACAATCTCTCCCTTTTGGCCTCTCTCTCTCTCTGTTCTCACCTTCTGTCACTCCACGAGCTTCTGTCTCCCTATCACCCCCACTCCCTCTCTTTCTGTCTCTCTCTCTCTCTCCCTCTCTCTCTCTCTCTCTCTGTCTCTCTCTCACTCACTCTGTCAGTATAACTGCTGTTGAAGTGTATCTCAAGGTTAGGCTGTCAAGGTTAAATTGACTTTAGATTAATTAAGTGTCAATTAAAGGGGTAATTGTTTCATAATGCGGTCAGCCCTGGAGACAAAGGTGTGAGTGAGCGGAGTGTGGCACTGTCAGACTCGCTTTAGTAACCGAGTAAGAGCAGGGTGGGTGCAGGTGGGTATGTGCGTAGATGAGAGACCGATGAGGAGAGATTATTTGGTCATGTAGGTTATTTGCCTTTAGTAATGATTGGTCAGTGACACCTCCCACACACACACACCCACACACACACACACACACACACACACACCCACACAATCTCACAGTATTATTTGGATGTGGATAGATCAAAGACAATAGAGAGGCACGGAAACCGTATGGGGAGTAAAAGAATATAGAGGTATAAACAGAGAGGGTGAGACAGATTGAGCTATAGAGAGA
This sequence comes from Prochilodus magdalenae, assembly GCA_024036415.1. Lineage (NCBI taxonomy): Eukaryota > Metazoa > Chordata > Actinopteri > Characiformes > Prochilodontidae > Prochilodus > Prochilodus magdalenae. Next base: position 93,055 of record JAMWET010007775.1, on the reverse strand, counting down.
TAAAGGGATAAAGAGAGAGAGAGAGTAAGAGAGAGAGGGTGTTGATGAAATGGTGATTGCCTCTTGTCTTTAATGGCTGGCCTGGAGCTTTCCCATACAGTGGGGCCCATTCATTTTCTCTCTCTCTCTCTCTCTCTCTCTCTCCCCCCCCTCTCCCTCTCTCCCTCTCCCTCTCTCTCTCTCTGTCTCTCTCTCCCTCCCTCCCTCCCTCGCTTTCTCTCTCGCTCGCTTGTTCATTCTGCTTAGCACTCCTTCTGCATTGTGGTGTGTCATATTAAATATTTCCTAAATGATGAAATCTGTTTATCTTTAAACCTCTTATTAACACTTTGCTGCATTACAGTGTTTCTTTCTCCATCTTTTAACCTACATGCTTTCTTGATGTTCCAGCTGCTTGTCAGTAAAACAGTAGATTTAACAGAGCTGAGTGATGGGAAAGACTCTCATCAGTGTTTAAATGTCCATGCTGTAAATATAAACTCGACAATGACAACACATACACACTAATCATCGAAAGAACAGCTACACAAATAGTTGCACCCAGAAGGAACCAACCGACAGGAGTGAATGTTGGTGGGTAGGTTTGACATCATCAGATATGCACATGTTTCCTGCTCGGGTGCGCATGTGTTGTAAGCAAGGACAGGCCTCTGTCCTGTACCTGACTGACCCAACAACCATGATTGCGGACCGTCAAGAAGCAGAGATGCCCTCCGTTGTTCATCCTGTAACCTTTATCTTCCTTCCCAGTGGTACTGCAATCCCACCCCTCTTTCTGTGTGCAACTTTGAATTGTGGATCACAAAAATGCTATTAAGCCTAAAGCATTTTGGCCCTGCCCATTTTCATAGAGGTCATATATAGTGTTGCTGCCTAGACTGCTATTTAAATAATGCACGGATAGCCAATGAGGGTAAGGGTAGCCAATCAGAACACATCCCCTTTACATATACCTGTCTTAACGACGTGGTACAAAGCAGCCTGTATGGTTAGAAATGTTTAGGGTCAAATGGGTAGTGATTGTTTTTGGTATATGAAAGTGGAAACAAAGAAATGCCGGAACAGTGCAGGATATTGGCCCTTTAAAGGTTAGATACTGGGTATTGCCCATTTTATGGTGCCTTTAATGGTGATCGAATTCTCAAATAAAAGCCTTTGATGCCTATAACAGGACCCTCAAGGTTATTGCTGCAGCCTGTTAGGTTATTCTTTAAAAGTGCCATAGCCTGGAACGGTAAAACGCTGAATTAGGCATCTACAGGCCTAATGTAACCTTCGTTTTCCTGGTTCGTATCATGTGTGCAGCGGCAGTGTTGTTTTAGATTGCCTATGGATCTGGTTTCGGGACACTCCATGTAGAACTCTTATAGACAGAGCTCATGAGCATCTCTTAGCACTTTCAGGACTAATCTATTCCAATTACCTTCTGAATCAGTGCGGGTATAATGAGTTTAAGGCGGAAACACTGCTCTCTGGCTCTTGTGCTAATTGATATCAGGGCTGTAGTTGTTTGCTGACCGGCCTGGCCGTGTACCCGGTGCATATGTTTAATTATTTGCTCATTTTAAGCCTTTCGTTTTTGCAGCTCTGAGTGAGGAGATGAGGCTGACTAGGTTTTGTGGAGGCAGTCTGGTTCAGTAACTTGTTGATTTGGCACAGTGCTTAACTGTTACAGCTGAATCATAACATGTTTCCTTCGGTAGTGTGATGTAGTGTAGTGAAACAAGGCATCAGGGAGGGTCTCTGGTCTCAGCTGATCGTTTTTTCTCTTGATGATAGGGGAAGCAGGTGGGAGAGGGAGGTGCCATATGATATTATTGGGGGTTTTTCTCCCCGCCCTCTAGTGCTCAGTGATGTAATCACAATTCAGAAGATATTTTGGGGAAAAGGTCATGGTGTTTTTTAGTTTTATAAGTTAAATTATTATTATTTCGTTAAATAAAATAAAATAAAATAAAATAAAATGAAAAAATTGCAGTACAAACTTTAAAACAGTATAAAACTGTAAGAAATCTTTACTTAAAGAGAAACTTAATTGTTCAAAATGTCTACGTAATTAAATTGTTGAGATTCAGAGCATTAGGTGTGAAATCCATTCTACAGAAACTTGCCATATGAGAAGATTTCACAGTATCAGTGATGGGAACCAGACATCCGACTAATATAACACCTTTGAAAACTCCCTGCAGGAAATATATTAGATGAAATGGTTAGATATATGCTGCCTGGCGACTGGCACTTTGTTTTATGACAGGTTTGTGAAAAAGTTTTGGGTTCAAATCTATTTTAATCCATTAATCCTAAGCCATTCATAGTGGAGGGACACATGCAGGGCATTGTGAGGTTAAGTAGTCCCTAATTTTAGGGCTATTTTACCATCATCAACCCAAGAGACACATGTAGGTTCACCTGTGGTACAGTAAATGGGATAGTAATTAAAATGGCTACCTTTGTGTTGTAGACATTCAGACCTCTGGTTCCCATCACCACCACTGTAACCAAATGTTTAGGTTTCTTTACAATGAACCATTTTAGACCAATACACTCTGAATCACTCTGTTTGTATATCATGTACAGAATTAATTAGGTTTCTGGATGCAGTTGCTAGATATAGTTTGATCAGTGGGTAATGTAAATGTGGTATTTGAATGTAAAATGTAATTTTTTAATACTTTGGTTTTAATGAGAAGGCTAGTGCAGAGAGATTTATTAAGGAAGGGCATCCCATGGTTCAAACAATCTGATTTTGATTTGAATTATATGTTATTAACAAGCCTGCATGTTCTGAATGAAGGTGTTGACTAATGACTGGTAAATGACCAACAATCTGTGTAGAGTGGGTGCTGCTTAGGGACACTGTGACGTGGGAATGGCTGAGTTTTAAATGACTCCATATTTCTTATACAGTATCCTGCATTCGGCCATGAAATGACGTCCAGGTGTTATACAGGAAGTTGTCTAGCTAATGTATAAATATAAAGGCCTTTCTATTCAACATATACTGCAACATTTGGCCATAGAAGCTGTTATTTCATGACCTGCATTGTGAACTACACAGGGAGAGATTCAACCTGTAATAATACACAGCTGTTCTGAGACGGAAGTAACCGTGGTGATACCGTGTTTCTATTCGTTATCTCTTATGCTGAAGTTTCACTTCATGTGCATTTTGTGTTTGTACCATACTTAACGTGAAGTGTTTTGTGCTCAGATTCAGTCTTGTGTTCCAGTAATATGCCAAACGAGTATAAAATGATTGCCTACAGTATATGTTACAGTGTACTACAGGCCTGATTTTAGTCGTAAAAACTTAAAGAAAAAGTTCCTAAAGATGATATGTATATGAGAACAACTGGCTTTTTATTTATTAACTAAAAAACATTGACCTAGTACAACCCCAAATCACATTTTGCGTTTTGAAACATGCAGCACATTCTGTACTGAGGAGAGCTTGTGACTCCAGGCAGGCCAGTCCAGTACCTGTACCCTCTTCTTCTTCTGCCGCTATGCCTTTGCAATGTGAGCAGCATATGGTTTTGCATTGTGTTGTTGAAATGCGCATGGCCGTCCCTGTAATAGATGTCTTCTTACAGGCAGCAGATGTTGCTAATATCTCCGTGTACGTTTCTGCATTAATGCTGCATCACGGTAGTGTAAACGACTTTTGCCACTGACCCACTGACCCCATACCATGACAGACACAAGCTTATGGACTGTCCAACTTTTCTGGGGGATGTGTTGCAGGCTTAAACGACATGAATGTGTATGAGTATTTACAAATGAAAGGACACTGACCAGTCAAAACAAAGATACCTATGATTAAAAGGTTGAGATCTTGTGGCTGCTATGATATACAGTGAAAAGCCCAGTATCACATATAATACGCAAGAGAAATAAGAAGTATGGATGTGGGCCCTTTAAACAAATCACCTGTGCATTGCATGTGTACTACTTCTCTTTTAATCTACCTTGACATCCCCACTTCTCTCTCGCTCTCTTTCTCTCTCTTTCTCTTTCTCTTTCTTCCTCCCCTTCTCATTTTACATGAGGTTGTTTTGATCGCTGCTAGGCAGATGGTTTGGACACACACTGTTTTCGGTCATGTATCTTATTTAAGGATTTTGATATATTCATACGTGTACGCTCAGTATGTCGTGCACGCACACACACTCGCAGTCAGCTGCTGTTGTTGTTTATCCAGCTTTGACCTTCCTCTCATATTCGTGTCCAGCCGGTCCGGTCCTATGACAAATTCTAAGTGAAGTCATTTAACGAGGCCGGTTAAAAGATAGGTACGAAGAGAGCAGTGCAGCACTTATTCTCTTTATTCAGTATTATTGAAAGTGTGCCAGCATCTGCTGTGGAGTCTAACATGTTTGTCACTTACCTGCGTTTAGGAGTTCTTGAGTTTTCTACCCTCGGGGGTTATCTTGTTTTCTGCTCACATAAATCTGCACATTTGATGATGTTTGTCTGCCATTAATTTTAAATATAGATTTTCAAGCTAGGAGCGCTCTGACAACGCTGACGTGCGGTGTTTGTGTGTGTGTTGCCGTTTAGCGGTGCAGGTACAAGTTTGAACACATGGCGAGTCCCGGGGGAGACGAGGAGCGGAAGGAGAGGAGGGGAGAGGAAGAAATGTAGGAGAAGAACATGCCTCTGGAGTTTTAGGAGACAGGAAGGGGAGCGGGAGAGCGAGAAGGAGGAGAAATGAAAGGGAAGAAAAAAATAGCTATTAACGTTCAGTAAAGACTAGCAAATATTTCACTGTGATCAGGGAAATCTCTGATGGCCTTTGTGATGCTTCTGTTGGTATCAGTCAGACTCAGTAAACACACACATCGGATATAGGGAATCTGGGGCCCAGGCAATAGGACAGCCAGCGCCACATCAATCTTCAGCCATTTTTGCATCGAAGAATTGTGTAGCTGGGCCAGATTTGGTGGATGCCTTCCCTGGCACAATTCTGAGGAGAATTTCCGGTAGACTGGGATTTTAGCCACTGCTTTCTCATTCTCCTCTCATTGTCTCAGTCTCTCTTTCCCTCCCTTTCTCTCTCTCTCTCTCATTCTCATCTGGTTCTCTTTGTTTCTCTTTGTCCCCAATTCTTTCTATTATTCTCTCATTCGCATTTTTCTCCTACTCCTTTTCCCTCTCTCTTTCTCTCTCTCTCTCTCTCTCTCTCTTCTTATCTCTCTCTCTTCCTCTCTCTTTCTCTCTTCCCTGGCACAATTCTGAGGAGAATTTCCGGTAGACTGGGATTTTAGGCACTGCTGGTAGACGTGTATAACCGTACGCAGGCCCACTTCTTTCAGCCAACCATTAACATCTGCTGTGAACCCATTTTCCACAAATTGAGCGAAACATTCACTGCACTGTACCACCACTTCTCAATCTATGAATCCCGTCAGCCACACCCTGCATGTTTTATAGCCCCATTGTTCTCATGCCTGAAGTTACCACCATCTTAAACACACAAGGCGTTTTTTTTGGAAGGAGAGCTTCTATACATATATATATACATTTGCTAATATGGATCAAAGCCCACCCCATTAGCTAAAATATTAACGATGGCATGTTTAGTAGGATGGATTAACTTTTGTAGAATTACAACAAACAGCAACTGAATAAACAACATGGAAGGGCTGGGTGAAAGACAAAATTGCTGTGTTTCACCTCTTTACATTACACACGGTCCAGTCCATCGACTCCTTTTACCACCGTCTTCCTCTTTTCAGCTTTTCATTGTGTTCTCACTATGCATGTGTTCACTATTGTTTAAATGATTACATATATTTTAGTCCTATTGAAAACCCCTTTACAATATGCCATTGGGCATCCCACTGGATCCCACCATGGAACCCACGGCAACTTCAGCTTCTTTTAATCTACGCACTCGAGCCTTTGCAGGTGCTTCTGATGTGGTTTAGCGAAGCCAGACTGAACAAGGCCTGTCCCAGCAGACACATCATATCAGCTCAGAAATGATGTATTAATTTGCCATTGGGACAAGCCCCCCACTCTATCAGGAGAGCGGCAGTAATCTAATACAGACAGCCGTCATTGATAACGCGCGCTTACCGTGCATGCAGCGTGCGGCGTGACAGACCGCCGTAGAGATATATGAAGATGTATCTGCTGAAGCATAATGAGTCAGTGTCTTACATCTCTATGTCGGGGAGTTGGGGGGGAGGGAGGATGTGGGGGTTCGAATAAAACAGTGCCTGTCGCTCTTTGTGCGAGGGGGTCAGGGGAAAAATAAATTACGGAAGAGAAAAATGAATTAGGGATGACGGAGCGTTGGCTTTGAAAAATTGGACTGTCAGGGCAAGCAGTCGTGAGAGTCTGATAATGGAAGAGGATGAACTTCTCTCTCGTTGCTTTGATTGTGGAGTATGTGAGCGAGTGAAAGAGCAAGAGAGAGCGAGAGAAACTACGCTGCATATTATTGCATTATTGAAGGCACATGCACACACATCATATAAATATACTTTTTTTACCCACACTTTGCATATGAAGTGGTTTCACTGCTTCATCCACACTTTTAGAGCCATTAAGGAAAACTCTCTATATCTATACCTACAGGGGTTGGACAATGAAACTGAAACACCTGGTTTTAGACCACAGTCATTTATTAGTATGGTGTAGGGCCTCCTTTTGCGGCCAATACAGCGTCAGTTGGTCTTGGGAATGACATATACAAGTCCTGCACAGTGGTCAGAGGGAGTTTAAGCCATTCTTCTTGCAGGATAGTGGCCAGGTCACGACGTGATGCTGGTGGAGGTTCGTCCTTCTTGGTGGTATGCTGACATTACCCTGGATACCGTGGCTCTTGATACATCACAAAGACTTGCTGTCTTGGTCGCAGATGCGCCAGCAAGACGTGCACCAACAGTTTGTCCTCTTTTGAACTCTGGTATGTCACCCATAATGTTGTTTGAGCAAAACTGTGCCCTTACCTGCTAACTGAACCTTCACACTCTGCTCTTACTGGTGCAATGTGCAATTAATGAAGATTGGCCACCAGGCTGGTCAAATTTAGCCATGAGACCTCCCACACTCAAATGACAGGTGTTTCAGTTTCATTGTCCAACCCCTGTATATACATATCATATGTAAACATTCAGTCATGAACAGAGGAAATAAGACAAAGCACACATCTATCCAAGCAGAACAACTTCTATTAGGAATGTCCCGATCTGATCTCTGAGACTGCTATCGGGGCAGATCAGTCATTTTTTGACTGATCTGTATCGACTTTATTGAACATGAAGCTGAGCCTGAACCTTTGTTGTCCATCAGTGGTCACACGGTTGGAGTACAGCTGAAATGTCTGCAAATACTTTAAACTGGAGAAGAAAAGCAGTTGAACATGTGAAGTGTCTGTAATGAGAGTTCAATACTACCAATTTGATAATGTTGCTCAGGTAACTCAGGCAAGGGCTGTACCGAAGCAACACTGGCTAGAGCTGGGATTCTCATAGAACTACAATTAAAGAACAATCCTTAAATAGGAATTCAAACAGGGGAGCTGTGAAAACCCCTAAGGAAGTTGGCTATCAGTGGCCAACGGCTATGTTGTCTCAAACTGAAGATGTTTAATAAGTTACTGTGACGTTTTTATTAGTACATATGTATATTAACATATTCACTCATCATTAAAAGATTAGTTGCATGAATAGTTGAACCCAAATAGAACCAACCGACAGGAATGAAACTTGGTGGGAAGGTTTGACATTGAGAGAATAGAGTTTAAGTTCGTTTGTGAAGTGGCATAAGCATGGATGAGCCATATCACTGTACCTGACTGCCCCAACAGCCTCAGTTTTCACTGTAATGAACTTAGAGTATGTATTTAGCAACAGTATTTTCGAGGAAAACTCATGACTGCATCGCACCCACAGTTCCAACACCATCATCGAGTTTACCAATGACACAACAATAATCGGCAACATCACCAAAGATGAGGATACAGAGAGCAAATGTCAGCAAAACCAGTGAGCTGATTATGGAGTTCAGGAGGGGGGGGAAGAACGCACATACCACTGAACATTGGGGGCACGTTGGTGAGTGAGCACCAAAGGCTGAGGATAGTCAACCAGCCCCAGCAACCTCTGCAACTTCTCCTCTGCAACTTCTATAGTTCCACAGTGGCGAGCTCCCTGGCACGCTGCATCACTGTGTGGTATGGTAGCGCCACTGCTGCTGAATGCAAGGCCCTGCAGAGGGTGGTAAAGACCGCACAGCACATCACCGCAACTGCCCTCCCACCCATACAGGACATTTACGACAAGAGGTGTCTGAGGAAAGCAGTCAACATATCAACAACGCCGCAGTCATCCCCTCTTCCGACCTCTACCACCCGAAAAGAGGAACATCCGAGCCAGAGCCACCAGGTTCAGGAACAGCTTTTACCCTAGAGCTGTCAAACTGGTCACACTGGCAGCACCTACCAGAACTTGACTACAACACTACAGACTGTTACTGATCCAGCCCTGATCACCCCAGCCCACACACTGGGCTTCACTAGCCCACAGGACTGTATGCACAGGACTGTGCTGGAAATCCCACCAGTGAAGCGCTGATAAATGAAATGGCCGTAGTTGTGTTGTAGATATTGTGACCTCTGCTTTTCATTCCCACCACTGTAAAGCATCTGTCAGTTCACATATTTTAAATAAAGCTTTATTGGCTGCATGACTGTATTAAGTGCAATTTTGCCAAAGCATGTAATTCAGTGTTAAATATACACTTTAGAACTAATATCCAATATAGCCAATAACCGATAATTACTAATAATATTCAAAGTAGAGTAACAACAATAAAGAGGAAACAGAGTCTGTAAACAGTTCAGTAAATAATATTCAGTAAATCAATTTTTGGGGAGTTTGGTAAGTGGTCTGTGGAGTCAGTGGGGCCGGAGTGTGTTACTCACTGTCCCTCAGGTGGTGACGGAATTTTAAAACTTTTGTAAAATTTCCCTCCATCTGTAAAGGAAACATAATAACAATAACATTTCTCATATAAATAAAGAAAATAAGAAATTCCAGTACAAAAAATACAATACAAGTCTAATCTACTGCCACGTGTGTTAGTATGGTGTGCACATCATTTCTGCCTTCCTGATTTTTTGGCGGTTGATGTATCATGAGATGTGTTTCTGTTACTATCAGTCAGTATATACATATTGACTGTACTGTTAGTATTGAAGAGAGAAAGACGGCATACACGTGGAGCTCCTGGTAGCTCGGGGGCCCTAAGCAAAGTCTGGGCCTTCCTGTACTGTACAGTGCTCAGCTCTCCTGGGTAAACTCTCAATGTTATTTATGTGGCTGTTGGGTTGTAATTGAATGAATAATGGGGAGAGAGGAGAGTCTAAGTGGGGAAAGGCTGTAAGCTCATTATAGGCCGTGCGTGTGTGCGTGTGTGTGTGTGTGAGAGAGAGAGAGAGAGACAGAGAGAGAGAGAGAGAAAGAAAGAAGGAGAGAAAAAGAGAGAGAAAGAAAGAGAGAGGGGGGTGTCATCTGGTGCTGCCACTTGAGTTCTGCCACCCTGTCTCGACAGCCTAGAGAGAATGCTGACATCTAAGATAGCAAACACACACAGATCATTTCCACTCCTGCTCTTTCTCACCTCAACACACACACTCACACACACACACACACACACACACACACACATCATGCAAACACACAAAGATCACTCTCACTCCCTCTCTTTCTCACCTGAGTGAGCACACACGCACGCACGCACACACACTCAGAAGCTTTGCTGTCACTCTGCTCACTATCCTGAATGGTATCTTCTCTGCAGACTGTAATCAGGAGATATAAATGCATCAGACAGCACAAAGCATCTCCCAGCCTGCCTCACCTGTCCTCTCTCTGTCCCTCCCTCTGTCTCTCTCTCCCTGTGTCCCTTCTTCTTTCATCCTTTGTCTCTCTGTCTATCTCTCTCTTTCATTCTCATCTCATTCTCTTTCTGTCTCCCTCTGTCCTTTGTTCTCTCTGCCTCTTGTCTTGTCTTGTCTCTTTCTCTACCTCTTTTATCTCATTCTCTCTGTCTGTCCTTAATTATTTCTGTTCTTCTCTTGTTCTCATTGTCTCACTCCCCTCCCATTCCTTCTCTCTCTCTTTTTCTTTCTCTCATTCTCCTTTCATTGTCTTTCTTTCCCTCCCTTTCTCTCTCTCTCTCATTCTCATCTTGTTCTCTTTGTCTCTCTCTGTCCCCAATTCTTTTCTCTTATTCTCTCATTCTATATTTCTCTCTCTCTCTCTCTCTCTCTCTCTCTCTCTCTCTGTCTCTCTCCCTCCCTCTCTCTCTGTCTCTCTCCCTCCCTCTCTCCCTCCCTCTCTCTCTATTTCTCTCTCTCTCTCTCTCTCTCTCTCTCTCTCTCTCTCTCTCTCTCTCTCTGTTCTACTCTTGTTCATTTCTTCAGATGTGCTTCTTTCCCGGGTGGCTGCTGTCCGTGTCTTTGCCCTGTTACCTGCCTCTGCAAATAAACAAACACAAACAAGGTCACCTTTCCTCCTCAGCCAGCCTGCGCAGCTGAGACTGCCCCTGCCAACCGAGCCCCATCTTCTTTCTGAAGCAGAGCAGAGCACAGCAGACCTCCTCACTGCTCCGACTTCCAGAATATTTCTTGAGCACTTGTAGCTTGTGCAATGACAAAAACCCTACCTACACTTTCCAGTGCCTTATTTTAAACTACCAGAGGAGGCTCTGTAGTGTAACACGCCAGGTTTAACTGGTCTGTTTGTATAGGAAACAGTATCTGTGGAATCTCTCCTAATTACCATGAACTTCTTCTTGGCAATGCATGAGGAGTTCAGCCCTTGGCTTCTTCCCCTCCCCCTGTCCTGTGCATAAGCATGAATGGCCTTGTTACTGATTAGCTGGAAGAGTCTTCTGTGGCTTGACCTGAACCACAGACCACAGATCCCAGGCACAAACACAGAATGTACCGCTAGCAGACTGTGAGGAGATACTTTTATCTGTATTTGAATATTGAATATTCCGGACTGAAATCATATACTGTGCCTTTAATTACTGTACCTCACCAGACAGAGATAACCAAACTCAAACGAGGCGTAAGATGCTTGTGCTAGCCATGTTTACATAAGCCGACTGTTGATTTCGGTCCTTGACACGCATGGCTCCCAGCCTGAGGAGGTGAAACACAGCCTGCAGAGAGATCAGCTGCATGTGGAGCTGGTTCAGCAGGTGCTCACAGTTTGGGTTGATAGAAGCAGGGTGCAGTTTCACAAGCAGCCCGTCTCCTGAAGCAGGTGCCTCTAATTTATTAATTTATTATGTAAAAATAAAGCTTGTTAGTGGTATGTTTATGGTTATTCATATAAATGACCTTAACACTGAAGCAAAGCCAGCGTTTGCATGCGCAGGCTCAGCATTGGCCGGGATCTTTTCATTGATTCCCAGTTCGTTGCTCGATTAGAACCAATCCAATGATTAATCAGCTGATTAATTAAAGTAACGAAGCCGCCAGAGGATCCCTGTGTCTTCATTTCTCTTCAGGAGATTTAAGATGTTGAAACCCAGGATGAGCATAAAGCAGGAGGTGTAGTGTTTATAGGTATTGCCCGCCACTGTGCAGATTATGAGCAAAGCAGGATTTCAGTGAGTTTAATAAATAGGCGAGTGCATTTCTGAGCTTAGAAAGACCTGATTTGATTAATCTTCTTTATTAAATACTATTACAGGAGATTATAATCTAAAATAACCTTTCACAATCATTTCAGCTGAATGATCAGATAGATCTATGTTTGCATAAGCTTATCAGATAATTCACCTCACATGTTTAAGGTGGTAGTAACGTTGGCCAGATGATGCTGCATGAGGATAACTGGGCTATAAATATCTGTGTGGTGTAAGTGGCAAGATTCATAGATGGAGAAGAGGTGGTACAGTGCAGTGAATGCATTCGATGTGTGGAAAATGGAAGTAGCTGAATCTGCAGGTGTATGGAAGCGTGCAGTCATACGGGTCTACCAGCAGGGGGACAAACCCCAGTCTACATTCTCCTCAGAACTGTCCCAGGAAAGCCAACCACCAAATCTGGCCCATGCACAATTCTTTGATGTAAGAGTGGTTGAACATTGATTCTGCAGTACATGACAAATCGAATAACTGCTGCTTGGTGCTCATAGAGGTATTAAACGCCATTTGGTTCGTTTCAGTCACAGGTAACTCGTTTCTGGCCGGCGAGCTTATCAAGCCAAGAAGGCCAGGGATATGCTTGACAATCCATTCTTATGTTTATAGTAAGTAATAACAATACACCTAATTTATGTAGCACCTGTTATATGTTTTATAGAATATAGAATATGTACAATATTTCAATTATATGAACTGTTAAAAGCTGGTTAAATGTAAAAATTATATATATATATATAAATATATACACAGTGGTGGACAGTAACAAACTAACTAACGTAGTTTTTCATGTAGACTTTACAGAGGAATTCCCATTAAATTATTTTAAATTTGTCGTTCCTTTTGGCTTCTGTGCGTGTAAAACGTAACATGTCAAAACAAAACAACCATTTTCATGGATTCTTGGCATCCATGGAAAAGTCTGTTTTAGACCTGAACTACATCAAGGACCATCTGGAGGAAGGCAGGTAAAGCAGGATGGGGTTAATGCAAACCCTGACAGACACTCACACATCAAAGCATTAGTGAACAGATAAATCATACTGTTCCTGACTTTGTGGGTATGTATACATGCGACTGGCACTGAAGTGTCTATTCACAGTTTAAACAAACACTATTTCCTTTTATCGTAAATTAGTTTTAGCTGCTTTATGTTTATGTACCTGCATTTACAGCAAGTATTTAAACTTAAACCTGTAACTAAGTCGCAAAGTTCTGTGTTTATGACCATTTGAATAGACATCAGTGTCAGACTAATTAATTAAAGACTGGTGGATCAAGAGTGACGCTAGAGTCTCCTCACTCCTCCACACTGAGCTGATTACGAGAAATGATAATAGGACATTACAGCCATAATCAATCATGCTACTGTTACTCTCCATACTTCAGTACATTTGAGGGTAAATTCATTAGTACTTTTACCCAGTGGAGGACTAAAAGGACTACCATCCTCATGGAGTCGGTTTCTAACCGTTTGTGCAGACACATGCACATTTGTGGCCTGCTGGAGGTCATTTTGCAGTGCTCCTCCTGTTCCTCCTTGCACAAAGGCAGAGGTAGCGGTCCTGCTGCTGGTTTGTTGCCCTCCTACGGCCTCCTCCACGTCTCCTGGCGTACTGGCCTGTCTCTTGGTAGCGCCTCCAGGCTCTGGACACTACGCTGACAGACACAGCAAACCTTCTTGTCACAGCTCGCACTGATGTGCCATCCTGGATGTGCTGCACTGCCTGAGCCACTTGTGTGGGTTGTAGAGTCCGTCTAATGCTACCATGAGTGTGAAAGCACCACCAACATTCAAAAGTGACCAAATCATCAGCCAGAAAGCATAGGTACTGAGAAGTGGTCTGTGGTCCCCACCTGCAGAACCACTCCTTTATTAAGTGTGTCTGGCTAATTGCCAATAATTTCCACCTGTTGTCTATTCAATTTGCACAACAGCATGTGAAATTGATTGTCAATCAGTGTTGCTTATTAAGTGGACAGTTTGATTTCACAGAAGTTTGATTTACTTGGAGTTCTGTTGTGTTGTTTAAGTGTTCCCTTTACTTTTTTGAGCAGTGTATATATTTACCAAGCAGCTGCACACAAGCCTAACATTACTACATTACTATGGACAATGCCAAGCGTCAGCTGGAGTGATGTAAAGAGTGTCACCACTGGACTATGGAGCTGTGGAAATGTTTTCTTGAGTGATGAGTCATGCTTCCCTGGCAGTCTGATGGACAAATCTGGGTTTGGCGGATGCCAGGAAAACACCACTTATCTGAATGTATAGTGCACACAGTATAGCTTGAGGTAATGGTCTGAGGCTGTTTTCCAGCGTTTGGGCTCTGCTGTGTGACTGTAGATTCCCGGTTTCCACGCTTGATTCGGCAGCAGTGTTACTATATGATGAGCTCGGTTTGGAGGAATGCCTGCACAGATCCCTGATCTATTATATATGTATATATAAATACATGCATATATAAGAATGAAATTTGGTGGGTAGGTTTGACATTGTGAGACATGCAAATGATTGAAGTTGCAAGCTCAGCTGCGTATGTGGCATAAGCAAGGACAGGCCTTATCGCACATTTGGCAGACGACTGCATGACGCAGGACTGCATTGTTGTCATGCCAGACTGCCATGAAGTGACTCAGAGTGACGAGTCTCACTTTTGCTTTAATAGAGATGACCAACTAAGGCACCGTGGTCAACCTCAAAATGAACTTCTGTATGTAGTGTCCCATATCTGTCTAAATTTATCATCATCTATCGCTCCAGGTAACCTTTATCTGCCTTCCCAATACCATTGCAATCTGCCACTTCCGTCTGGGTGCAACTGTTTTTTGAGTGTATATGGGTTTCAGCATACATATGTATACATGCTGTGTAGATAAGTTCATAGACACCTGGCCGTCACACCTATATAGCTGGTCCAGACATTTTTGATAATACCGCTCAGTTTTGGACTGTGTTTAAAGGTATGATAGGAATTTCTCCACAGGCAATCTTAAATATTCCATAACTATAAATGCACACCCTTGACTTGGGTACTTCAGAGCAAGTGGTGCATTCATCCTGAAAGCGATAATATCCTCTAGCTTCTCCCCCCACTCCTCTGTCTCTCTCTCAATCATATCCTGGACTACCTCTTCACTTAATGAAATGTCCCCCTCGCTCCCTGATCCACAGACTCATTCTGTCTCTCTGTTACGCACACACAAACACTCACGCACACTCGGGGCATCCACTCTCCTCTGTTGTAACCACTCTGCTGTTGCTCTAATGAATGCTGTTCTTTGTTCCTAATTGCATTAGCCAGTGGCTTATTGAAGTTTCTCTCCATAAGTCAGTTTGGAGAGAGATGAAGGAGGTGCTGAGCCTGGGCCGTTTGCTGGTCCAGCCTGGATAACATTAGTGTCAATGAGAGGGGAAATATGCTGCTTATTTAACTGCAGGCTAATCAGAGCACTGCACCAAATGTTATTATAAGTCATCATGAATTTTAGAGTTAGAGCTCGATATTGTGCTCCAAACCCAATGGAGCCCTATTCACAGCAGGACTGGTCAGGTCTGGATGCTGTTTCTCAAATATCTGTCAGACTCGGGTCAGATTAAAATTTTACCATTGGGGTTCTCCTTACCTGTTTCCAAGCTGTAAATGGATGTGGGTCTGTTTTTTAAATATTAACTTTTAACCATTAATTTAATAATGGAGCATCCCACTATGCAACTGGTAGATAGCCTGCCGAGGCTCAGCAAAGAAGCTGGAGGCCAGAGTCAGTATAGGAAGACCCAGTGATGGGGCTAGTGAAGGACACTTGGCAGCTGGCCAGAGCAGCAAGGCTGAAGGCGGTAGAGGATCTGGCTCAGTGGACGCCTGTTGCTGGTGTCTGTGGCATGGTTGGCACGAGAGAAAGACAGAAGCAGTCGAGGAAGCATTGCTGCTTTTGTTGCACAAGGCTGCAGGCTTTTATTGCATGCTGGGAGAAGATCTGCCGCACTGGGGAGGAGGATGCAGCACATGGTCTCTTACTGCTCCAGCACTTCTAAGAGAGAGGATGCGACATCAAGGGTTGACTGGCAGCGCACATGAACAAGTGTGTGTGCCCTTGGTGACACTCTGTAATCCCTTCTATGCAGTGACTGTGCGGGGGATGCAGCATGCCCCCTGTGCTGTTAGAAACTCAGCTGGGACTTGGTTGGGTTGCTAGGATTGCTCCTAGAAATTGGGGAACAATGTAGGAAAGTGGCTCTGCAGAGCAGTGCGCGTGGAGCACCATGGTTAGCGATGTGGTAGCGTAGATGGACTGATAGCTTAATGACGTAGATGCTTATAGAGATGTTGATTGTGTTATTCTTCATTGGGTGTCAGTGCCTTCTGACTCTATGCCAGTGCCTTCTTACTCTGTCAGTGCCTTCTTTATGTCAGTGCCTTCTTACTCTAAGTCAGTGTCTCCTTACTCTATGTCAATGCCTTCTTTTTCTATGTCAGTGCCTTTTTACTCTATGTCAGTGACTTCTTATTCTATATCAGCGCCTTCTTACTCTCTGTCAGTGCCTTCTTACTTTATGTCAGTGCCTTCTTACTTTATGTCAGTGCCTTCTTACTCTCTGTCAATGCCTTCTTTTTCTATGTCAGTGTCTTCTTACTCTGTCAGTGACTTCTTATTCTATATCAGCGCCTTCTTACTCTATATCAGCGCCTTCTTACTCTCTGTCAGTGCCTTCTTACTCTGTCAGTGCCTTCTTACTCTATATCAGCGCCTTCTTACTCTCTGTCAGTGCCTTCTTACTCTATATCAGTGCCTTCTTACTCTCTGTCAGTGCCTTCTTACTCTATATCAGTGCCTTCTTACTCTCTGTCAGTGCCTTCTTACTTTATATCAGCGCCTTCTTACTCTCTGTCAGTGTCCTTACTCTTAGTGCTTTTACTCTCTGCAGTGCCTTCTTACTCTCTGTCAGTGCCTTCTTACTCTCTGTCAGTGCCTTCTTACTCTCTGTCAGTACCTTCTTACTCTCTGTCAGTGCCTTCTTACTCTCTGTCAGTGCCTTCTTACTCTCTGTCAGTGTCTTCTTACTCTCTGTCAGTGCCTTCTTACTCTCTGTCAGTGTCTTCTTACTCTATGTCAGTGTCTTCTTACTCTCTGTCAGTGCCTTCTTACTCTCTGTCAGTGTCTTCTTACTCTCTGTCAGTGCCTTCTTACTCTCTGTCAGTGCCTTCTTACTCTCTGTCAGCGCCCTCTTACTCTGTCAGTGCCTTCTTACTCTATGTCAGTGCCTTCTTACTCTCTGTCAGTGCCTTCTTACTCTCTGTCAGTGCCTTCTTACTCTGTCAGTGCCTTCTTACTCTCTGTCAGTGTCTTCTTACTCTCTGTCAGTGCCTTCTTACTCTCTGTCAGTGCCTTCTTACTCTCTGTCAGTGTCTTCTTACTCTCTGTCAGTGTCTTCTTACTCTATGTCAGTGTCTTCTTACTCTATGTCAGTGTCTTCTTACTCTATGTCAGTGCCTTCTTACTCTATGTCAGTGCCTTCTTACTCTATATCAGCGCCTTCTTACTCTGTCAGTGCCTTCTTACTCTATGTCAGTGCCTTCTTACTCTGTCAGTGCCTTCTTACTCTATGTCAGTGCCTTCTTACTCTGTCAGTGCCTTCTTACTCTGTCAGTGCCTTCTTACTCTGTCAGTGTCTTCTTACTCTATATCAGTGCCATATTTCATGATCCATGGAATAAAAACATTTGTGATGATGTTTCTAGGCACAGCTAATTGCAGATGGAATTTTGTCAGGCTATTAAACTAGTTGTGTTGTCAACTTCCACAATTACAGACATTCAGCAATCAGTGATGCCCTCCATGATGTCTGGCATGTTATGTTAGGATACATGGCGGCCTGACGCCGTACTGAGACACTACTTCTGTAGTTCTCAGTGCTTTATAAATATTGGCCATATCAGTCTAAATATATCATGGTTTATTGTTCCTGGTAACCTATATCTTCCTTCCTAATAGCACTCCAGTCTAAGACTTCTGGACGCTGCTATTATTTTGGCGATGAGTGGATCTATTACCTTGCAGTATATATTTTCTGCCCTGTGTTAATACCTTACACATTATAAGTAACGTGTGAGATAAATCTGATTTTTTTTCATTTCATTGTCCAGCTCACAGAAACAAAGTCTGTGATAAATATATCTACTTCAGTTTATGTTCTACATAAAAGCAACTAGAATATACAGTGAGGAAAATAAGTATTTGAACACCCTGCAACTTTGCAAGTTCTCCCACTTAGAAATCATGGAGGGGTCTGAAATTTTCATCTTAGGTGCATGTCCACTGAGAGAGACATAATCTAAAAAAAAACTGGAAATCACAATTTATGATTTTTTAATAATTTATT
>JAMWET010007775.1:42500-70000 GCA_024036415.1 Prochilodus magdalenae | reverse complement strand
ACCAAACCGCCACAACAACACGCGCAGACACACACTCTCACACCCTGCTGGAAAAAGAAGGATCGCCCACACATGTTGTCACTGAGTCATTTCAGCCATTTGTCTGCTATTTGTTGATAGAGGGAGAGAGAGCGAGAGAGAGATAGTGAACGAGAGAGCTTTTCTGGAAGATATGGCTGCCAAAACAACTGCCTGCCCAGGTGAAATGCCACAGACTGTGTGGCCTCGAGCCACCACGGTGTATGACTTTCATTAAACTCAGACAGAAAAAAAGAGACAAACAAAGGGATGGCACAAAATAAGACCAGGGGTATACTAGCTCCACTGATGGAGCAATAGGTCAAGTGGAAATGCTGTTATACCTTCACAGTGTGCTGTAATGTAGGTCTCCTCAAAGGAAAAAGCACCTTAGCGAACCTCTTTTAGTCTATGCATGATGCGTTATGTTCATTGACAAATACAAATGAGCAGATGTGGATGCTGTGCGCAGCTGAATCGTGCCATCCCAGCTCAACTGGAGCAACCAAAACATGCAGAGCATGCATTATACAAAATACCCGTCTGCTTCTGTTAGAAGTATATTCAGGTCTAGCAGTGCTGGAAAGAACATGGATATTCCCAATACCTCTGTGATGGTTACAGGAACAAATCTGAACAATAGGAATACAAGTATGTTTTGTTGATTTTTACCTTTATGCATCATTTGGAAACAGAAACTGCTACTTATACTGTATGACAATTTCATGATTAATAGATGAACAGGAATGGCTCAAAATGGCTTGGGGAAAAAGTCTGGTTCCATTGTCTATTAAAATGAAATTTGTGAAAATGTTTTTTTTCCCTCTCCTGTAAAGTTTGACGATACTTGTTTGTGAAATTGGCATTGAAATGAACGTATACTAAAGTAACATAAAACTTAGACAGACCGTAACTGGTGCACTGGCGCTAGTAGGATTAAAAGCTCAGTAGCACAAAATGAAGGTTTTGTACATATGCAGGCCGGCCTCGTTATACAAAACTAGCCACAGGAAACCTAGGGTCACTTTGCTGCAGTATGCTCTGCACCTTTAGATGAGTCGATGTGCCACTGCTAACTTAAGAGCTAACCAGTCCGTCAGCAGATGGAAATGAATGAACGAATTCTCAGTACCAGCATGTTCGTTTGCCCAGGTTACACTGAGAACAAAGCCGAAATACTGTATGTCATTAACTCTGGCCGACTGCAGTCTGCCATCTGGCTTTAAAAGGACTCAACTTGCGTTCCTGTTCTACATCACTCCCCCTCCCACCAGTTTGGTCCTGGTCTTATTGTCCAGGGTGTAAGGCTTGGTCACAAGGCTGGCTCCGTTCCTGCCATTCATATCTTGTAGGATCAGCGAGAGTCTGAATCCCTGAAGACCTTGGCCTGGGATGTGGCCTACACCAAAGACTCTTTATGTCTCAAAAATTCTAAATTGTCTTTTAAGGCTTTCTGTCAGAAACCTGATTCTGGGTTTTCTTTCTAGGTCTAGATCTTGTTCTTGCAGGCAAGCAGTAAACCTGTATAGATATATACCCTGTGAATAATGTTTCAGTGACCAATATATGACCAATATATTTCCTCCACCAATACACTCTCTTCTCCACCAAACTGTTTGGTGACAAGGGTAATGTCTCTTGCCCCATCCACACAAATCAAAGTTTCAGAGTCAGGGAAACTAAGCCATGACCAAAAAGCAAGCTAGACCACCTGTATGTAGCTGCCTGTTGCCCTTTCATGAGTTTATCCATAAACCAACATTGTATATATAACCGCATTCCTTCATTCACACATTGCTTCATCAGTCCATTCGTTTGTCTCCGTCTGTCTGCACGTCTGTTCGTCCGTTCCTTCACATGTTGCTTCCTCCATCTGTTTGTTTGCTCATCTGTTCATCTGTCTGTCTGGGCATTGGCGCGTCTGTTTGTCTGTGGCTTTTTCGTGCAGTAATCGGCACATAAAAGCTGGATAAAGATTTTAGTTCTATATTAATGGTGGCGCAGGTCAGAGGTGTTGGACAAGCTGCTTGTTAGCCACGGTCTCACACAGTTTGCAGATAGGTCTGATCAGTGTTTTACTGGGGTGATGGAGCATAACGCACATCTTAGTAGTTATTCAGGATTCAAATGCTGCTAACTGGAACTACCATACCTGGGTAGCCGTGCAGATCCCTTAAGCATTTAAGAAGTCCAGAAGAGACTTCTTTATGTGGTTTCTATTTGAGAACACTTAAGACCTTGAGTTTGGAAAGGGTGCAGTGCTAATTGGTAGGATATAATACACCAATATGCCATGTGCATGAAACATGTGCACCAGATATGTTAACTATGTATATGTATACACAGCTTTCCTACTCCTCTACTTTGTGCACAATAGTAATTTAAAAATATTGCACCCAGAGACACTAGAAGGAGTTTGTTTTCATTGTGTTAATACTTTCAGTTCAACATTAGCAAGAAAAAGACTGTTGTCTGGGCAATTCGGCCTGATGCAGGTATTTTTCCACCAAACTAACCATCTCCTATAATGAGCATGGTGTGTAATTAAACCTCTGATTAGGAGTCGTTCTTAAGCACCATATAGGAAACGAACTACAATCCATCCTTCTTGGCAGCTTGCAGGTGGAGATACACTGCAGTTCAACTGCTCTGGCCTTGCCTTTTAATTCTATTGGCACCAGATTTGCTTTTCTGAACTCCATACATTTACATTTAAGGCATTTATCACACGCTCTTATCCAGAGGGACTTACAACTGTGCTTAGTGTTCCCTTGGATAATATTCCAGCTAGTACAGGAAGGTTAGAGTCTAAAGCTCACCATGAGCTCAGACACTGCCCGAACAAGAGCCAGTGCTGATACCTAGAGATCAATACACAGACATATATAAAGCAAAAGTGCACTACCTGGCAACCCCAGCCCAACTGCACACTTAAACACTACAGTATATCGATGACTATGACATTTGTTAACATTAAAATGCATATTATCTAGTTATTAACAAGTACATAAGACCAATGACAGAACATATCATGGTCTATAAAGTATGCCATCATCTGCGTACATCTGAGTTCTGCACATTTAAGTGGTTAACGCCAAGCTCGGTGCTGCTCACCTACACTTGGAGCTCAGACCCTTGACCAGCCATGCCACTGGTGCCTGTTCAAAACGGCAATGGAGAGCACTGCCAGGCCTCCACGCCAGAGGCTTGCAGCCAACCACAGGCATACCCGCTGTTTATCATCGACGCATCCTGATCCTCACTCCACTGCTTCCTCTGCAGTTCTTGTCTTGTCCTCTTGTCTTGTCCCTTCTGGTCCTCACTGAGCTTCTTCCTTCTCAATCCTTACAGAGACATTTTTGGTCCTCGGTTCTCTGTACCGTGCACCTCTGAGCTACCCAGCATCTTACTCCGCATGTGTGCCTCTTAAGAGGCTCCATGTGTGGGAGCTCTGCATATCCACCCCTCCTGAAGTCCATACACACCCACAGTGTTGTGAGCCAGTAGCAGGCCACCACTGTAGTATTACAATACTTGCAGAGTTTAAATACAACAATGAAGATTCTGTCTGACAAAAATGCACAACAACTTACAGACATTTAGATTTAGTTTTCAGAAATCAGTTCTGAGAAGGCTCTGAGGATTCCCCCTCGCACTTGCACCATCTTTACACTCTAATGTTCCTCCTTTTTCTCCTCTGTTTTGCTGGAGATAGAGGCCCTTCACATCCCCTTCCCTTATCTTCTTGTTTTTGTAGATGGGCCATTCAAACGCTTACACCACCATAGTTAATTTACACACACACATACGCACAACCCGGCAGGAGTAATCAGAACAAGCAATAGCAATCACATTGCATCGACCAGTCTAATTCAGCCCAGCATCGCATTCAGGGTCATTTTGTAACTCTTCACCATTCACCAGAGCTCATCACCCATGTGGTCCTAAGAAAATCAATGGTCTGAATTGTTGCGTGGCGCTGATGTTGTGTAAATTCTGATCGTTGCACAACGGCGGTCGTGTTTTGCAGCTGTTTTCATGCCATTTTTAGATTCAGAGAGGCAAGATCAAGGCACGCCGCAAGTAGCGCCATTATGTGAAACTACAGAGGTGATTTGCAGTATCATTAAGTCATTAAGTACGTCATTTTTACAGGTAACGGCCAGAGATCTTTTGCTTGAGCAGTTTTTCTCCCTGCTTTTAAACTGGCGTGGGTGTAGTATGTCATGTCCGTGTTCATGGAGAACATATAAGCATACACTTACTGTAGTCTGATTCGTTTCCTCTGTCGTTCTTATATACCTGATACATTTTTCCAAAGTAGCTGTGTAATCACAGGTGTGTCATCCATTCATTCATTCCCTAAGCCGCTTCTCCTTCTGGGTCATGTGGGAACCTGGAGCCTATCCCAATAGCATTGGGCAGAAGGCAGGAAAGCCAGTCCATCCCAGGGCAGACACTCAGACATACACATCCTTTCACACTTCTACCTAGGGTCTATTTAGCATCTCCGGTTAGCAGTCTAACAGCATGACTTTGGACTGTGGGAGGAAACCCATACAGACATGGCAAGAACATGCAGGCCCTTCTTGTTGTGAGGTGACAATACTATCCAGCGTACCACCATGCCACCCTATAGGTCCATCACTTAGCAGAAAAACTAGGGCTGTACCAGACTCAGAATTTTGTCAGTCGAATCGGATTCGCCCGTCCTGGTCGACGATTCGACTATTTGTTCACAGGTTTTTTTCTCCATGTACATTATCTAGTAATCAGTAAATCAATTTGCATACGTTACAGATCTGATATCCACTTCATTTAAAAAAGTCACATATTTCTGAACTAAAGAGACGTGCCATATGATGATCGATCTGAACTGGAGCCTGATTTAATTACAGGATATAGCGTCGGGCAGCAGCGCATAAGCTAAACATTAGCGCTTATAGCTTACAGTCTTTTTAATTTCACTTCTAACAGCTTCTTCAGTAGGAGGACCCTTCGTCTTTCATTTCTCATAAATAATAAACTCCTAAATAAACCAGATTAATCCGTGTTTAAATTATTTATAGATGAAAAGAAGAATGGTAGACCTGAAACCGTTTATTATATTACCCAAATCATTATTTCTCGTTTATCGGCAGGCGTATTAAGTGACTGTACTTAAATTACTGTATTGTAATCTCAGCTGTATACGAATAAATAAACATATCTGTAATTTAGGTTCTATACTTTGCATATTTTGATACTGCATTCGTTCACCAATGCCATCTTTATGGAGTTATTTTAATTTTTTTATTATAACTCCATTATAACTCCATTATTTTTTCAAATAATGGAATTATAATAAAACAAACGTCTTCCACTCCGTTTTTCCCTCACCGCAAACAGCCATTACGTCTAAAACGAAAGTCAGCTCACTCGTTTGGAGCATTGTTGGATGTCTGACTAAATGAAGAGCAGAATTGGGTTTAATTTGTTCAGATTCTCTTCTTCAGAATCTCCTCCGGACTTTTTCTGAGACATCCCTCCACCTGTGTCTCTCAGCTTCACGGCTTCCTTAACGGTGAACCGCCAGCGCACGTCGTCACGTGGATTTTAATTTTTAGCAAGCATGCATCACAGCCCACCTAGACCTTAAATATATATTTATTCTTCCCCTTTAATAATTATTAACATGTCTTTTTAAATCCTTAAAGATCTTGTACATTTTTGTAAGCTTTAGTCTGTTTTACAGGGAAAAAAAGGTCACTGTTGTCAGTCGACTTGAAGTGTCTCAGTCAACTTAAAGGGTCGCCGACTGACGATTCGAATCGTCGACATCTAGAGGGCAGCCCTAAAAAACAATATGGTCTATCAGAAAATTGTCCTGTGGACCCAAATGTGATCTTATAATTACAATGCCCTCAGACAACCATACGAAACTATGTGCTATATATGACTGGGAAAACTTGTTAGGGTGGGCTTACACCAATTTTGTATATATAGAAGATTGGTGTTTAATGGGCATATAGCCTGTCTATAGCCCATGGATGTAACGTAGGTTATCATGGCTGAGAAGGGCTCCCCCAGCAACTCCTATGTGTGGGGAACACATTATATGCAGTACATATAAACTCATGCAAAGCAGAAAGGACCGTGCTAGCTAACAATAGCTGCACATTCATAACACACGTGCATAAGATCTTTAAATGCTCCAGTATGGTACTTCTTCTGGGCTACTAACCAGAATAGCAAGATGACTGACTTCAGAGCAGACCAGCCAGCAAAACACTTAACAGTGCTGGACCTGCTCTACAAGGGATCAGGTGCATGCTGAGAATGAGGCTGAAGGAATGATCAATGATCAGGTCACACACCAGGCTGGCCTTTGATAATCCCCTCTACTATATACCTGATAAGCAGTTCTATCAGGCCTCAGGCTTATACTGCTGTTACTGGTGATGCTAGATGCTGACCAGTGTGGTTTCCTGTATTCCACTTTGGTTCTTTGGAGCAATATCATAGAAGAACCGCTTTTGAATTTCAAATGCTTTCAGTGGACGGTTCTATAAAGAACCATAGTGCTAAATAAGACGTGTGAGTGTCAGGGACCTTCATAAAGCTCTCACCTCTGTTTGTCAAACTAAATAGAAGATCAGCTTCTTTATCCTCATGCAGCACATACAGGACACAGGTGTCTTTATCATTTCAGCCAGAGCAAAGAACCTGTAGGTGAGAAATCAAGCTTTTAGCTTTTAGCTTTTAGCTTTTAGCTTTTAGCTTTTAGCTTGTCGCTTGTCGGCCTTCTCCTCGGATGAGTCGTCTATGTTATTTGGGTAATCCCCTCTGTCCATTTTCTCTTTCATTATATTTCTTTATAGTGAAGCGTTTTTGTCATTAAGTTGGAAAATCTAACTCTACAAGCGACTGCAGCACTGTGTACGAAACATGATGCTGTGTAGATGCTATAGTGTGGATTTAATGCAAGATGTTTTCAGGTTGTTATTGGGCACATGGCATCAGTTACTGACTCCTGCCATGTTGAAGGTAATAAACCTATGTCACAGATGAACATGTACACAACCTGAGCTTTCTGATTGGGAATGTTATTAGATGAAGTCATTTACTGTATCTTTAATTGTCTGCCTTCGTTGGCCAGAAAAAGAAATGTGGAGGAAACTTAGGACTGGACTAGAGTGATGTAGATTATAGACATGCGTCCACCAGTGCTCTCAAACCACTAGACTCAATCTATCATTCTGCTCTGAGATGTATTACTCGTGACACTTACAACACTCATCACTGCACACTGTGTTCACAGCAGCTGACAGGATGAACACTGACTTGTGTACTATGTGTATATATAATATATAATATGTGTATATATATCCACATATGAATCACTTTCCAGCCATTTGCCAGCTTATATTTCTGCTGTGATTTCTATAAATAACAGTAATTAGCAGATTCAGTCTAGCGACTGGATCACCTGTCAGGTGAACTGGGAAAATCTGCTTTGAGCTGCAGTGCACCATTGAGCTGGAATTCACTACAGGAGTCTCTAAAACTCGGCTCGCTGGTGTCACTGAATCCCTTTAAACTTCTAGTTTCCAGCCGCTTTCAGACAGCTTGCTTCTGTTTTTATTGAGTTTATCATTTCCTTTATCATTTTCAGTCATTTTAGTCTTTTATTGTTCCTTTATTTTTCCCATCCTTTTTTGTATCATTTTATTTTATATAATCTGTATTGCCATTTATTTCTATTTTTTCTATTTGTTATTTTATTAATCATTTAATTTTAACTGTTATTTCATATTTTGAGTGTACCTATTTATCCTTCTATGTTGATATCCTATTAATTGGTTATTATCTTGGTTTTTATTTATTTTTGCCTTTCTTAATTAACCTTATTTATTGCATTTTAAAGTGCAATTTAATTTTATTTAGATTTTTAAAATTTTTATTGTAATATGTGTACATTATGCCTTATTAGTGATGACTGGTCCAGCCGTCCAACCAGTGGGATTCTGATTTCTGCTGAAATGCATATCATCATTGCTATAACAAAATTTTCCAAAAATGGTAGCAACAGCAATTGAATACATCCCTGTATATACCTTAATAGACTAGGGTAGACTAGTTTGCCTGAGGCCATTACATATGCAATCTCTATCTGATAATCAATCAATCAATCAATCAATCAATTAAGGTTTATTATAAGTTGAAGGTAAACTCAGGGTCACCTTAATTTTCAGTGCAGCTGGGCACATCTTACAGGGACTTTAAAATTTAAAGAGATGAAACTAACTGAAATTAGCATCGACACTGTTAGAAAAATGACATGAGATTCCCTATATAAAAGAACAACAGTGTGAAAAGCCTTCCTCCATTCAAAGACGTCTTTCCGCTTCTCCGCACTTCTCCTCACACACTTTTCCCCAGACGCTCATGTTAGCATTACAGCTGCGTATGGCTGAGGAATATCATTTCCATGCAAAGTGTGGATCGCAGGAAATCAGAGGAGGTGAGATTAGAATACAGACACTGGCATCTTAATATATACCTCTCACCTAATAGATGTTCTGTCTCAATTAGGCTCTGATATAGATGTAGCACAGCACAGGCGTATCCAGGAGAAGTTCATCAATCTTAGCAGCAGCCGTCCTGCCAACTAAACAGAGTAAGGCAAATTTCTGTATTTAATTAATGTAGCGGCTCTGTTACTGCCGCTCAGCATCTTTCCACCGCCAATACAGGAAGAAAAAAAACAAAACAAAGAACTAATATTCCTCCATGCTACACAACCGTGGAACACCAAAGAGAGATTAAGTGAAGAGCAGAGAAATGAGAACAGCAGGGATCTGCAAACTTTGTGATGAATGTTTGAGTTTGGCACCTATGATGGATGAGGACAGAATGGTGTTTGTCACAGATGTGAGAGCCTTTCTGGATTTCATATCTGCCCCACGATGCTAACGCAGCACACTTAGCCTACAGAGCCCCACACTAACTACACAATTACAACATGCTGCTTGCGCAGGTTCTCATTTGCAGCCGCGTAACACGTGTAAAATGCAATGTTAATTGCTTTCTTTGTTAGTTTAGGAGCCATAAAGCAGTAGCAGGGAAGCCAAATGAGACCTACGTTCAGCTGTTCACAAAGAGCTTGGTTGGTCTGATCTGTTCAGTTGCGAGGCATAGGCTCGAACTGGTGGGTAGCTCTGATTATGTGACATTAATTAGCGCACAGAATCTATATCCAATTAGCCAGTTAAAGTGATCCTTAACATTATCTTGTTTTTGTGGTTTCCAGGCACACTAACGCTTAACTATTATGCTTTTCGGTTATCTCTTTGGTAAAGTAAATAGTCTAGAAAGATCTAAAGCCCAAAGTACACACCAGAGGGAGAAACTCTCACCCCACGGAAACCACCTTTCTCAGTGGCCTGAAACGCCTTTTTTCAGTTTCAGTGTGACATCATCTCGTAACACATTCTTTATTGCCTGCCTACTGGTGGGCTTGACACACCCTCACACAAAACACAGAGAGCGAAAATATTTTCTACCTGACTTTTAGGATGGGACTGATACTGCAGAACTGACACCACTGCAGAAACAAATCAGTGGTGTGGGCGGAGCTCTATTCACCTTTAAATTTACTGCAGCTGGCATGGTTTAGGGAGTTGGCCCACACAGTGTCTGCTATGAGCATGCTACATCTGGTAGCTACTTAACCAATGGATACATGAGCATGGTCCAAAAGCAAGTGAACACAGGATTTTCCATAGGAAGTAATGTTATATTTGTCTAGCTGTAGATGATTAAGAGTTCAACTGAACACAGAAAAATACCTCATATTCTAAATGATGGTGATTTAATTAGGAAATTTTGTCTCTATTTATTAAGTATATTTAAATATTTCGATGTATTTTAAAAGCTTGTCTGTTTTAGTGTTCAGTGTTACAATTAGCCTCTCAATCTGTTACAGGGCAATTACCTGGGCCATTAGCTGAACTGTATCCAACTAATATAATTAGTTGGATACTTGATACTAATCTGGCATTTCTGTAGGGCATCTCTAATGTTCTACTTCTGTAAAAACTGTGGTCATTTCAATATTCTAAAATATTATTTATTGTGCAGTCCCAAAAAAACATGTATTTGACATATTATTTTACATGGAATTTACACACAATGTAAACAGCAGCTGATGTTAAGCTGCTCAAAGCTACCCAACGAAATGTTAGAGTGGCCATCATTTAATTTAGCCAGCCAGCAATAGCAACTAGAAAAGTAAATTTCCTGAAGTAAACATAGTTAGTGGTTCCCATATCCTGCTAGACTGTTGCTATGGGAGAAACAAGGGATGAATAAACAACACATAGAGGAGTGCAGGTCAG
The DNA here is from genome assembly GCA_024036415.1 of Prochilodus magdalenae. NCBI lineage: Eukaryota > Metazoa > Chordata > Actinopteri > Characiformes > Prochilodontidae > Prochilodus > Prochilodus magdalenae. Next base: position 59,603 of record JAMWET010007775.1, on the reverse strand, counting down.
TATGGCTATGGAATAGAGTTTGGGGATCTGCCCCGGCAGTTAAGTGTCTGATGGTTACAGGAAACAATAGGGTTTGAATGGGGTGAAAATGAATGGGACCCTATGGGAGAAAAAGTGGGTTGAAATTAAAAGACAAACAGACGAGTGTGGGTCATACAAACACTGAGTTTGTGCTTAGGGGTCTGAGCTGAGATACTGTATGTGAAATGGTGGTGTTTTGTCAAGCCGAAGTACAATAGATAAGTGTATACTTTTACATGCCATTCTTTTTTCTTTTTTTTTTCTAAAAACTGTAGATCGGACCAAAAAGTTGTATACAAGCAAACCATTCCCGAACAGACCGGACATTATAAAGTTAGAATGGTGTTGATAACTCAAAAACTGCGGATCTGGTTATCACATAAACATCTCTCGACCAAAAAGAAGAAGAAGAATATAACTCAGATAGCAATATGCTGCGCTTTGGGCATGTGCACTGGACATGGCGGTCCGTGTTTCTAAAAAGAGAGCAACTTAAAACACAGTCACATCTTGATGAAGGAGCAATGCCGTTGAGATCCATTTTAGAGCACTGGAATGAGTGAGAAATGTCTGCCGATAAAGAGTGAGAATGGGAAATGAGAAAAATGAAAGAAGGGGAGGTGTGAGGAGGCTGGAGGAAAAGAGAGGTGAGAAAGAGAGGCAGAGGAAAGAAGCAGGAGCAGAAAGAGGAGCAGCGAAGGAGTAGCAGCAAAGCCATATCTGCAAGTGGCCAGTAAAAAGTGGGAGGATTAGGAATAAGGAGAAAGGGATGATAGAAAGAGGAGGATGGGAGAGAGAGAGAGAGAGAGAGAGGTGTTAACCTTGAGAGAGCTCATCCATTATAGGCAGACTGCTGCTCTCTCTGTCACACTGTCAGAGAGACGCCACCTCTACAGCACAGAAAAGGTCACCTACAGCTCCACTCAGCCACACAGGCATGTACCTGCAGACTCGCCCTGCAAGTTTCCTCAAAGCATAATCACTTTTTCCTATAGGTGAAAACACATTTGCATCTGCAAGCGTCTTTTAATACTGACGGCCGTGTGAAGAAGTTTGTTGTTGTGAAATTACACCCGTCATCAAAAGAATAGTTGCACAAATAGTTGCACCCAGAGGGAATCCACCGATAGGAATGAAACCTGGTGGAATGCTTAGACATTGTAAGACATGTTAATGATTCAAGCTTCACACCCAGTCGTGCATGTGACATAACTAAAGACTGGCCTTATCGGACGTAGCCTTTATCTTCCTTCCCAATAGCACTGCAGTCCCACACTTCCTCCTGGAAGCAGCAGTTCTTGTTGGTGATGGGTGTAAATGAGCTGAAATGCCATGCTCTTGTGTCACTGAGCACTTCATTAGGCGCCCCTATCATGTATCTACACTTGTTGTTCATATTATAACTCCACTCTGCCGTATAGGAGCACCTTGTAGTTCTACATTTATAGACAGTACAATTATAGACTCCCCCACAGAGCAGGTATAACAGTGCAGTGACACTGAGGTGGTGGTGGGGTGTTAGTGTGCTAGTGTGAGTGGATCAAACACAGCAGTGCTACTGCTAAACACTGTGTCCACTCCCTGTCCACTTTATTAGCCACTCCTACTTTGCGGTAGATGGAAAGTCAGAGAGTTTGTAGGGGTCTTCATATAGTCCCTCTGTGGTCACAAGACACTGCCCATAAGTCACTGTTGCCTGAATTGTTTTGGTTAGTGGACAATTCTCAGTCCAGCAGTGACACTGAGGTGCTTAAAACCTCCAGCAGGACTGCTGTGTCTGATCCACTCACACCAGCACAACACACACTAACACCCCACCACCACATCAGTGTCAGTGCAGGTTGAGAATGATCCACCACCCAATTAATATCTGCTATGTGGTGGTCCTGTGGTGGTCCTGAAAATTGGAGTAAAGACGGGATAACACATTGTGCAAAGAAACAGATGGACTGCAATCTGCAAAGGCAGAGCTACACAGTGCCCCTGTGGTATATGGGCTTGATAAAATGGGCAATGCTTTTGGATACCAGTTAGGTATCTTGGAGGAGCCTGACTCCTTAGATATGTGGTCTGGCTTGCTTTTCGTTATTGAAGTGTGTGGTACCATCATGGCTAGATCAAAAGGACTCTCTGAGACCTTCATTAAGAAAGCTGCAGATGCCTGTAAGCCTGGGATCAATCTGTCCAGAAGATCATCTACACATGGAGAAGATTTAAAATCACTGGCAAGTTCCTTAGCTGGGCAAGTGCTAATGAACATCTAGCCAAAGTCCCGGGCTGAGTCATTGATAGGGGTGCCAGCATGCATGCCAGACATTTACACGACCTCTGTGTCACAATGATCGCCGTTTGTTTTAAGTAAAAGGGAATAATTCAGCTTTCCCCAGTAATTTAAAAAGATTTATAATCCTATAATGTCACAGTGGAATATTCTCTGAGATGTGCTGTCAGGGGACTTTAGCACACCTGACCTTCTCCTGAGTCTGATGCCAGTGGCCTTTAGCACGGCTCTACAGATGAGCTACAGCTCTCTCAGAGAGCTTAAATCCTCTGATGCTTGAGACTCACCTACGGCTGCTCTTCTCAGTCATCATTTGATGCTATGAATGAGTGGAATCCACCCCTGAAAGATGCGGCTCCTTTATCAGCCTCTGTCTGATCCAGGGCCAGCAAGACAGTTGTTTTATTGGTCCTTACCAGAGACTAGAAACTGGTCACAGGCCAGTATTGTTTAGTGCTCCAGCTTACATCTCAGGTCACTAATTGTGTGTTCTAGGTAAATAAAGCCTGTCTTAGTGAGTCTTCGAGGTTTTGTGCCATATGTAGATGCGACAGGGAAGAAGAAAAACAAGTGACATAAATAGCAGCAAAACAGCTTCAACACAGGCGCTGTTATCCACTGCTGGAGGCGCTCTAAGGTGAGGAAAGGGATGAAGTTTACAGTGACTCCTCAGACTGGTAAGTAAATGTGTAGGAGTGAAGACAGAGGAGAAGGGACTGTGTGGAGTAAAAACTGAGCAGATTGCAGCTTTTATATATTGCTCCTTTAAAGGCTACATTGTTTTCCACTGCTGAAGCTCTGAGGTGAGAAAAGCAGTGACGCTTGCAATGATTCTTCAGACTGGTAAGTAAATGGAGGGAGTAAAGATAGAGGAGGAGGTACAGTGTGCAGTACAATTTGGACCGATTACGTAGTTTTACATATTGCTTCTTTAAAGGCTACATTGTTTTCCACTCCTGAAGACACTCTTGGTAGTAACAGAGTGATGTTCGCAATGATTCTTCAAACTGGTACATAGTAAATGTGGAGGAGTGAAGACGGAGAAGAAGGGACTATGTGGAGTTTGACAGATTGCATAATTTTACATGTACAGGGGTTGGACAATGAAACTGAAACACCTGGTTTTAGACCACAATCATTTATTAGTATGGTGTAGGGCCTCCTTTTGCAGCCAATACAGCGTCAGTTCGTCTTGGGAATGACATATACAAGTCCTGCACAGTGGTCAGAGGGATTTTAAGCCATTCTTCTTGCAGGATAGTGGCCAGGTCACTACGTGATGCTGGTGGAGGTTCGTCCTTCTTGGTGGTATGCTGACATTACCCTGGATACCGTGGCTCTTGATACATCACAAAGACTTGCTGTCTTGCACCAACAGTTTGTCCTCTTTTAAACTCTGGTATGTCACCCATAATGCTGTGTGCATTGCAATATTTTGAGCAGAACTGTGCTCTTACCTGCTAACTGAACCTTCACACTCTGCTCTTACTGGTGCAATGTGAAATTAATGAAGATTGGCCACCAGGCTGGTCCAATTTAGCCATGAAACCTCCCACACTAAAATGACAGGTGTTTCAGTTTCATTGTCCAACCCCTGTAGCTCCTTTAATGCTAAGGCACTGTCTAATGCTTGACTCCTGTATGACTATTTATGTTTGTGATGGCCTAATTTTTGAAAATACAATGAAGTGCTACTTGCAGGGCACTGTAAGGCAAAATTAATATTTTACCATCATTAAAATAAGGACAGTAACGGTCAAAAGTGTGGCTACTCATAAAAGGTTTTCTTATTTTTATCTTCATACTTTAGTTTAGAATAAAAATGAAGACCGCAAACCACAAAATAGCACTCAATGAATTACGCAGTCCACCTTAAACAAAATGCAAAATGAAACATTGTTTTATCTCATCAGTTGGAACTGTCAAGTGTTACCCTGTAGAGTCTTTAAGATCACCAAACACATCCACTTGGGTGTGTCTAGATTTTTGACTGGTCCTGTATATACAGTATTCTCAAAAGACACGTGTAGGGTCGCTGGTGCTGTGTTTAGTAAAATACAGTGTCTGTATTGTGTTGTGTTGACATCACAACCCCTGGCCTTCATCAGCACCACTGTACAAGAATCAGAGTCAGTAAGTTTACAGTCAACCAGTTTGCACCAAACCAATCTATAAAACTTGGTGCACATCTCACGAAATGACTTCTGAAATCTGGAGAAATTTTTAAAATCACTGGAGTTTCCCTTTGAACACCGCATGGTGGGCAGTTACGACATACTATTAAAAAAAAAGCCCAAAAAGTCCCAATATTGAAGTTCAGCTTCAAAAAATGCCCACAAAGCCTGGCAGGAGGTTGGATCCCACTCATAGGAGCGACGTGCTGAAATGTGAAATTGCCACACATTGATAAGCTCTGATTTCCCCAGATGCACGAAAGCAAATGATCCATAGAATTATTCAATCTTTTCTAATGTTACGTCGGAGCCAAGTCTCATGCTTGCTTTGTTTCTTCGCGTTTTCGAGAGACCCCCTGCCCCCCGCCCATATCTCCCTGTTTCTTTATGTCACTTTGTTACACGCACACACGCACCCCTGGAGTTAACTGGGTTTTAATAAAAGAGCACACAAACACGCACCAGCACTGTGACAGTGGTCCTAATGAACTACATCTGGTCTTCACACCTTCCCACTCAACAAGTACACTGTGTGTGTGTGTCCTTTTATTACAGCCCTGTTATCTGCCTGATTATCTACCGCACCGCTGTTTCCATTCCTACATCATTATCAGTTCCTATACCATGTGTCAAACTGCGTACATCACTCGCCCTGAGTTTTACAGAGTGTGTGTAATCACTGGAAGCTCTTTTCTTGTACGCTTCAGGGCCACTTCACTTTTACGTAGTCTGTTTACCTCGGCTGAGCTGAATGAACAGAACCGCCAACAGTGTTGCATACGTTACTTGAGGAACGTAGGCCATGTCTGAAATCGCTAAATCTCTACTTAGTGTGTAGTGTTGTGTTTACGGTGTCACTCATTTTTGTAGTGTTGTCCAAATTCTCAGTAGACAGTTTGATTCATTACACAGTTCACTACATTGTTACCCATAATGCATAGTGGACAACATTTCTTACTAAGTATGGGCTAATATCCCACAGTGTGTAGGGGTATCCTTTGGCTTGGAATGTTCTGGAAGGAAAGATGGTGGACGGATCTACCAATGCTGTGAATTTTGCATACAAATGTGGGTACAAAATGTGATTTAATGACTCTTATACCTCACAAACAGTTGATGATAATATTTCTAATAGTGAAAATGTTGTGTGTAGCATTTCTGTATTCTTTGTGGGTTTAGTTAGTGAAGTTTTGCCCTTGTTAATTAGCTAGCATTGTCAGCTAAATTTATTAGTACAGCTAAACTATGTTTTAATGTAGCTAAAGAATTAGTGTTAAGATAAGGAACACTGGAATTGTTAATGCCAGAGTTTGTAAAAAAATGGACCATATAGACAGCTTGTCACTCATTGCTGAATGTTTTGCAGGCTAGCAGTAGCCGCAGTGCTAGTATTAGCAACCGAGCTAGCATTGGGTGTAATGTTAGCTGTAGTGTCAGCCTGATCATATGTTGGAGCTGTTAATTGTTAGTTGTTGCTGCAGTGTTTGCTTAAACATGTAAACCTACCATTCTAACCCCTAGTGAACAAAACTTGCCCTGCACTGGATTAATGAGGAAAAAAAATTCTGGTTTGTGCTTTTTCAGTCTGTTTCCCCTTAGCTGAGCTGAATGATCAGAATAGTCAGTGTTGCATAAGTAACTCAAGAAACGTAGGGCATGTCTAAAATTGCACCCTATGTTATGTATAATTTGAAGAATAAAACTAATTCTAATATAACTGTAATTAATTGTAATTATTATTTTGTAATTATCTGCATATCATCATTGTCCAAAATAAGAGATGTCAGTCGGCATTTTTTAGGGAATTTCTGTTCGTCTGTTTATCATTAAATCAAAACAAAATACAGATGGTAGCTGGAGTTTTCTCATTATACAAACAAACAAATGAAGATACTAGATATATGCAGTGCAGTGTCATATTAAACTGTCCTAATCTCTGAAAAACCACAGGAAAACCTCCCTTTTCATTTATAAATATTTTATTACAAACACCAAAAGTGATTTTCTACCGACAGTACGGGTACAGCTCAGGTAGCCTCGTGTGTGTTTCCATTTCAGATGGATTGTGATGAAATATCAGCAGCTGTATCGCTTTCATTCTGTAGTAGATGGATCTAAACTGGCCTACAAAGCCACATTACAGACCTCACCCTCCCCTCTCGTCCCTCCCTCTGTTATTCTCTCTCTCATTATCCCTTCATTTTGCTCGGAGTGGAACAGGTGGCTGAGAGGCTGAGATACTGCACCTCAGAGACAGAGAGAATGCAAATCTGTCCTGCCGTCAGCACAAAGACTCTCCTAGACCTCCATAACGCAGAGGATTCCTGGAATTAGCTTGAGGAGTGACATCAGGCACTTTGAGATTTGCGGAGAACAGTTCCTTTTTTTCTTCTGTAGGTTTGTTTTGTTTTTATGCAGTGACGGTCAACAGTTCGGAGGCTTTTCACTTGTTTCTAATACGACTGAGCAGGTTCTCTTTCTCAGGCCTCACAGTGGTGTGCTTTGGATCATGGGAGGTGTTTTCCCCCCTATGTCCTCTTATTCCATCACTCTCATACAGGCTCATCTGCATCTCACATGCCTGTTGAAGGGAGTCATGGGAGATGTCCACACCTCCTCTTACGCTCATCGTCAAAAATGAGTTGCACAAACAGTTGCACCCAGAAGGAATTAACGAATCTACACCAATGGATCTAAACCATAAACCCCTTTAAGGAGAGTCTTATTCTAAACTGATTCCTGTTATTCATAATGACATGTATGAGGCCTCGGAGGACATCCTCAGTAGCTGGAAAGTTCATGGTGTTTTTTTAAAGACTGCTATGAGGAGAAGTTACCCTGAAGGGTGCCATGTGAAGTTTTTGTTTGCTGTGCTGAGAGGGACCATGTTGGGCTGAAGCTCTAGGAGCATGGAGGACTGTAAGTCCACTGCCCTGCACTCAGGATGGCCTTCACATGTCTGCTCTATGTACAGGCCCGACTACAGGAAGCGTCTGTATTTCAGAGACTTTTGAAGATTTAAGGGTCAGGCAGCTGTACTGTGTGAGGCACTGAGGACTGCTTGTTGGCCGAGTGAGATGCTATGAGTAGAACTTGTTTATGTGCTTATACCAGCTATTGTAGTAGACATGCTAGAGCCAGTCAGGGTCTTCGAAGCCAAATGACATAATGTTAATTTGACACTACCCATATGGCCCGTGTTGATTAAATGTCCTTTTATTTAATCTTTGATGTTAAGCTATAAGGTGCCTTACAATCATAAAGATAATAAGAGTATTGGTTTCAATATAGCAAATAAGAAGTCATGTACCATTTGATTAAAGCTAATTTACATATCATTTGCATAACAGGATGACTGCTTTGGCCAAGTCTGTTTCAGACTGCAGGAGGACTTCCTGCAAGTGCTCTCACCTCTACCCCTCTCTCTCTCTCTCTCTCTCTCTCTCTCTCTCTCTCTCTCTCTCTCTCTCTCCCCCTCTCTCTCTCTCTCTCTCTCTCTCTCTCTCTCTCTCTCCCCCTCTCTCTCTCTCTCTCTCTCTCTCTCTCTCTCTCATATAATACATTGGTTACTATTCAATATATTGCAACGCTGTAAACGTAAAAATATATATTCTCATTTTTTTAAATCTAACTTTATGAAAATTGTCACTGTATAAAAAAATACACCACTCTATATGTATGCTAATAGTGTTCTTTGCTCTTCCTTTCAGTTCTGAAGCTCATGACTCTATTAGTGAAAAACACACAGATTAAACTAAACACATCTAAACGCGCCTGGTTCAGAATAGCCGCAGCTGTCCCCTGAATCTTCTAAGCAGTGTCTTTCTCTGTTCCTCACAGGGACATTGTTTCATAAGGTCCAGTTCAAATGCTCAAACCAACTGGCTGTGCCGTCTTGCTGTGCAGTACAGTTGAAGCCAGCTTCACCAGCTTCTCGGTGAGGTTTTCCTATTGGTATAGCAGTTACATTCTTCAAGTTCAGCCTTGTTGTGCTTGCTGAACTTCAACCTTCGAGCAGAGTTTTCACATGTAGCCGGGATCTGTGCGTTAATCTGAGATTCAGTTCTGTCTGTACAGCAGGCTTTGCTGTAAGGCGGGAAGAATATTTCTCCCAAATACTCTGAGGCATGTTTCCTGTCCAGATCGAAATCTGTACGTGCACAACAAGCAATAGAATGAAGAAAGCCGTCTGTGTTATTACTCTTTTAAACAGAGATTTAAACTTTCAGTTTTGTTTGGCTTCCAGCTTCAGCTGCTCTTGTCATAGGAGTGCATCTGTGCGGGCGTATCTGTGAGCAGCGTGAGGAGCGATGGGGAGTGGGGAGTTCTGTATATGGAGGAAAGACAGGTTTATACACATTTTACTGCGGTTTTGTTAATATTCAGCAATAATTCTGCTTCCAGTTACCTCAGACAGAGCTGTCGAACCTCGCTGGTCTCAACAACAGTTTCTATGTCTTACACATCTTACATAAATCTTACAGCTTTAAGACCGAGTCCAGATGAGGTTTAGGTCTTGATACCTTGGATTTCAAACAAAGACTGGCGATTAGTATAATCCAAATGATGTTTCTTAAATATCTATGTGTGTTATATGTGTCTGTTCTGCCCTCATTAAAGAGTTCCCCTTCTTCAATTAGACAGACAGATGACTCCCATCACACACTGGTCAGATTTGGTAGATTTATTTAAACTGACAGCATGCAAATAGGTGTAAAACTAAAATGAAGAGACAAAATAAAACACACAATCAGCATAAAATATGTACAAACTAAGATATCTAACAAAGATCCCCAAGCACATGGTCTAGAACTAGCCTAGCAAACCAATATAGTAACTAGCTGACTATGAAATAGCATGTCAATAGCCCCTACTTCGCTGAAATGACAAAAATATGCAGAAATATATACATTATATATTTATATTAAACCATATCCTTCAAAAATACTCACAGACGATGCTTCTATAAGAGATTTCAAAAGAGGATGGATTAAGATGTAACTGCTGCTTACACCACCATGCCAATGCTGGTCTGGCTGAAACATAGGATTCAGGGTGGCTTCCTATAAGTGTCACATGACTACCATGAATTTTAACATAACTGCCCAAATTTTAAGCCCAACCCCAAAGGCGAAGACACCACCTAGTGGCAGGAGGAGGAAACAGCACACAATTACTTATGAAGTGAACTCAGTCCGGAACAGTGTCTGTGTCTTTGAACTGTATTTCTAGTTGAGCAAACTCTGAGTAATGGTGTTCTAAAAGTGACGGCAACCACCAAGTCATGAATGACCGTAAACAACATTTATAATGACTTTACACTCATTGTCAACAGAATACGTGCACCCAGAAGCAGATGTCGGATTGCAATGCTATTCAGAAGGAGGATAAACGTTACCAGTACCAATAATTGATGATAAATTTAGACTGATATGGGCGATTTTTTTATTTATTGAGCTACACATACAGAAGTAGTGTCTCCGCCAGACATCTCGGGATGCAGATGTGGATGTTCCTAATAGCATCCTGTGATAATCGATCCCATGATGCCTAAATATTCTAACACAGTTCTTGTAGATTTTGTGGTGAAGGTGAATTGACACCAGGCCTTCCGGATGCGTGCCAACAAACCATTCCTCTTGCCACTGACCATGGTGTCTCCACACATGGATTTGTTGGTAGTCTCGACCAAGAAAAAAGCAGGACTCGCTGTCATTCCGAGTCACTCCATGGCAGTGGGGCACGACACCATTGCAGCCTTTAGCGACCCTAAAGTGGTGTTAGGAGAGTCCGTCGTAATGGTCTGCGTGCATGTAGCTCTGCATCGTTGTAGCTGTCTGCCAATGGTGTTGACACTAGCTGGATGACTCATGGAGGGAGTCGTGGCCGTTGGGTCTGTCAGGTACAGCCATAAGGCCCGTCCTTGAAACTTAACATCAGACCTACCCAGCAAGTTTCATTCCTGTTGGTTGATTAATTCCGGGTGCAACCATTTGTGCCACTATTTTTGATATTGATAATTTCCTGTTAGTGATAGTTACCCTAGTTCATCTCACAAAGTATCTCAGTGGCTGCCTGAAATCACCAGATCTTTCCTGCTGTTGCCTTGCCATATCTGTAGTGCAGCCTTTTCCAGTTTGGGCTGGTGTTTTATCTTTTACTTTTGTCCTCAGGCAAATCAGGCAAAGTGTATTTCTCTAGTTCAAAATGCTGTATTCATAGGTTGCTACTGTTACAATACAAGTGAAGTTGTGCCACTGGTATCCCTACATGCTTCAGTTCCATGATTATGAGCAGCTCTTTTTTTATTTCGTCTGTATTTTCCTCGCTCCATGAGGCTGGTACAGGTTAATCTCACCTGTCTTTACAGTATCCCAGATCTCTACAAGCAATTTATATGTGCTTCTCACCAAGTTATGGTATCAAGACACACAATAATCTGGCATTGCTGTTGCTTTTTCCTGGATCCACATTTCTTAGCCAAGAGCTATTTTGGAGCATTTATTTTTCAGGAATGTGCTCCTACATCCTGGAGGGTGCTCATTAAGATGCAGTTTGTAAGAAGATGCAACCTGTCAAATCATATGCCAAACAATAGAGGGCAGCATATTTGTAGAACATTGAGAAACACACAGTTTCACCTCCTCAGTGTCAGTATTTACAGGTGTTTACTTACCTGTCTGGAAGAAATGTTGCAATTTCACACTTCATTCTTTTACGTGCCAGCAGCGCCTCCAGTGGTAGAAAGCGGCGTCTCCAGTGGTGTAATGTTCGACTTTTGCTTCTATTCATATCACTTCATCTGTTTACTGTGGATCCTTGATGTGAGCAGGAAATGGTAGTCCTTATAATGGTCAGTCATGAAGAGGCTTCAGCCTTTGCTGCTATTTACTATTCCCTTCACTGGCTACCTGTTCTTAAATGATCCAACCAAGAGCACCACCTTCAACATGATTGACAAGAGGTTAGAATATGACATCAGGGTAGCAGTGCTACTTCAGCGCTATCCTCTCATGCTGGAGTGATCATGAAAAATCTCAACCATTTGTGACTGAGAACTTACATAGTACTTTAACAAGTACTCAACAGGGAACTCAAAGTCCCCAATAAATAATGCTGTTTAGCTGCTGGGTGCATACAAATTGTTCTTTACAGTGCAGTTATAAATTGGACTTACTGCATCATTTATTTTAAACATGAATGTAGGCTACAGCAATTCACCATCAGTATGGGCTGGAGAGTACTTTGGAAGCCCGTTGTCACTTAACACAGTCCACTGCTGCTTCAAGACATGCAGTGAAACTCTTTTACGCAAGAAGAAAGCCATACATCAATTCTGTACAGGAACACTGCCGGGTTCTCTGGCCCGAGCTCATCTCAGATGGTCTGAAATAGGGTGGAAATGTGTGCTGTGGTTTTTGGTAAAACCAGATGTCGAGTTCTCAGTGCCAAAGACAAAAGGGACCATCCAGACTTTCATCTGTGGAAAGGCCTGCCTGCAGTCCAGGTCTGTCTCTCATTGAAAATGTATGGTGCATTATGAAGAAGACAATCAGATGAGTGGCTAGCAACTGAAGTCTTGTATCAGTCAAGGTTGGGTACAAATTCCCCTTACAAAACTGCAGTGATGAATACCCTCACTTCCCAAACTGCTAGAAAGTGTAATTACAGGGAAGGTGTTGTAACACAGTGGTAAATAAGCCTCTGTCAAAACATTCTTGAGCGAGTTGTGAATCAAACTAGTTTATGAACTCACCGGACCAAAGAAAAAGGAGTCACCTGTGACTGAAATCTACCTAGCGAATAATACCTCCTCAAGCATCAGTGTTCAGCCACACTTGCATAAAAGAATTGCACAGTTGGGCCAGAGTTGGTGGATGCCTGCCCTGGCACATTCCCGAGGACAGCTTCCTGTACACTGGGATTACACCACTGCTGGTAGACCCGTATGACTGTACCCTTCCATACACCTGCAGATTCAGCTGCTTCCTTCACACTATGGCCTTTGGCCACGCCCAAATACAGCCACTCCTTTCTGCCAATCATTAACATCTGCTTTGGACCCATTTCCACACATGAAATGAGACTGCACTGCACTGCACTTTATCTTAATCTATGAATCCCATCACATATCCTGCAGGTGTTTACAGTCCCATCATCCTCTTGCAGCTTCATTTGCAGAAGTCTGAAGTTACTACCACCTTAAACATGCAAAGTGGTTTTAGTTTTTAGCCCACTGAGCTTATATACAAAATAATGGACTTAATGTCATGTCCACTGTTCCTCAGGCATTTGTCTGTTACACAGGATTACAAAGCACACATTCGTTTTTTATTGCATCTGCATTTTACAAAATGCTCCGACTCTGAAAGTAAGGTTTGTATGTTGTATATATTATAAAAAATATAGAAACTTAAAACTCGGCCTAATGCTTAAAACACACCACTGCTTCTTTGGGTGCTGCCGTGTTAAACTGACATCATAGGATTGCAACTCTTGCAGAGATCTTGTAAAATTTTGAGTGGAAATTACAAGTTGGAGAACTGTAATGGATTTTCTCCGTTTGGAAGAATTGTGTAATGAACGCAGTATAACAGACATGTGGTCTGCAGGTTGTCTGCTATTGCTAAACCAGTGTACACTCACCTGTTAGCGTTGTTCCAGTTGATTTTGACACTTGCCGTGCTTCTGATTTTTCTGAGCTGCCTGCTGCTCCTAAAAGACAACAGACACAGCAGCAAATGCCTGGATAGTGATATAGAGGGATGTGTTGTTGGAGAGCCTCACACACTGCAGAAGAACAGAAGTTGACCCTGCATGTTTATAAATAAGCATTATGTTTGTTTCTTGGTGACCATGTTCTCATGTCTTCCCCCTTTTTTCTGAGGGAAGCTAGACAATTAGCATCTAGAGAGAGAACAGTTCAACCTCCAACCAGCAATTAAAGGAAAGACAGAAGCGTGGTGGGTTTTTGGTGTGTTTTTAATTGGGCTGGTGTGTCACTGCTTCTTTTTCACCCTCCTCCCTCTGTCTCTCTCTTTCCCTCTCTCTCTCTCTCTCTCACACACACACACACTCGCACATGCACACTCGTGCACACACCAATGCTCAATTAGTCTCGGCCAATCAGTGGCCCAATTAAGTGTCTCAGTGACTGGCTTACCCTCTCGTGTGTGTGTGATTAATCAGGAGTCATCTTCCAATTAGTGCTCCAGTAATTAGGACTGACAAACGCAAGGTGATGACAGCGCTGCCGTTTCACTGACAAAGAAACAGAGAGGAAAAGAACAGAGCGAGGAGAAGGAAAGGGTGTGTGTGCGCGTGTGTTTTTGTATGTTTTCAGACCAAAACTAGAACATTATGATCATACGCACGAGAGAACAGGGAGTGAACTATGCAACAGAAACTCCACATGAAATACAGAGGCCACTTTATCGGAAACTCCTTCTACACCTACTATACACTGTATGGCCAAAAGTATATGGACAGCCCTACTAATTCAGGTGTACACCCATTGCTAACAGGTTTATATCAAGTTATCACATATTCACTGTTGCATCACTCACTACAGATTTCCAGACCACCCCAGGAAACAACATCAGCCCAAGAATTGTGCAGCAGGAACTTCATTTGATGGATTCCCATGGTCGAGCAGTAGTGCACAAGCCAAAGATCACCTTGTGTGTGTACAGTGGTGTCAAGTATAATGCCACTGGACTGTGGAGTAGTGTAAATATGTCCTCTGGAATAATGAATCCAGAATCCTTTACTATCCCGCAGTCTAATGGACAAATTTTGGATTGGCGGATGCTAGAGGAACACTATCCACCGTAATTGGCATTGTGCCAATTAGGGTTGCATGACTTCAGTTGCTAGATGCATGATGAAAGACTAGTCAACACTGAGTAGGTGCTGATAACGTCATGTATAACACCACAAGAGAAGGGAATGGAAAGATCTGCAGTGCGCTGCTTTAAAAATGGCTGACTGACAGAGTCAAACTCCACAGATCAGTAAGGCATGCCCCTTCCAGCTAGCTCTGAATCACATTGCTAGTTTTAAGGAACCAGAGAAACGGGCACCGGAATCTGGCAAATTTGTATCACACTCTAGACGACCTTGCCAAAATGATGCCCATGGTGGAGGTCTACAGAACCAAAGAAAGTTGGAAAGCCATGACTTGGTGAAAATAAGAGCAACTGTCTTCAAAAAACTTTAGCAGATAATAGGGTGTTATGTCCCCTCTCCAGCCATGCATGACCATGCATAGGTCAGTAGAGAGAGACGAATCCTACCCAACAAGCCCTTGTTTGCCTTGCTAGTCTTTAGGAATGTATAAATTTGGCCCGACGTCACCAGGTTCTTCTCTTGTTGTCTTCTCTGTGGTGTCCATGTTGACAGTGTCAGAATCATGGGATTAGTGAGTAGATGACATCAAGTCTTCATCGCTGAGCAGTAAGCAAGTGGAATAGCCTATGTAACCTCTTGTACCAGCAGTGAAGTTTGGTGGAGGGGAAATGATAGACAGGGGATGTTTTTTAGGATTTTAATCCAGTAAAACAACTGACCAACAGAACCTGTCTAAATGTACAAGGAATGCTTTCTTATTCCACTAGCACATTAAAGACGGGCGATTGTACACCGTACAAACACAACCCTGGGAAGGTAGAGCGGTGGAGAGGTAACAGTTAGGCAGTGTGTGTGTGTGTAAGAATCCTGAAGGAATCTAGGAGCGTGCAGAGCAGATAAGTGCGTGTCTTTGTATCCTTTTGTGTTCTTCTTGTGCAAACAGAGGATCCATCTCAGGCTGCTCTGCCCAGTGGATTTAGAACACGTACCTACAAACACAGCCTGACTTTCTTTCTCCTGGTGCTCTCCTCCAGCCACACCAGTTACATCTCTCTCTCTCTCTCTCTCTCTCTCTCTCTCTCTCTCTCTCTCTCTCTCTCTCTCTCTCTCTCTCTCTCTCTCTCTCTCTCTCTCTCTCTCTCTCTCTTTCTCTCTCACTCTCTCTCTTTCTCTCTCTCTCTCTCTCTCTCTCTCTTTCTCTCTCACTCTCTCTCTTTCTCTCTCTCTCTCACTCTCTCTCTTTCTCTCTCTCTCTCTCTCTCTCTCTCTCTCTCTCTCTCTCTCTCTCTCTCTCTCTCTCTCTCTCACTCTCTCTCTTCCTCTCTCTCTCTCTCTCTCTCTCTCTCTCTCTCTCTTTCTCTCTCTCTCTTTCTCTCTCTCTCTCTCTCTCTCTCTCTCTCTCTCTCTCTCTCTCTCTCTCTCTCTCTCTCTCTCTCTCTCTCTCTCTCTCTCTCTCTCTCTCTCTCTTTCTCTCTCTCTCTCTCTCGCCACTGTCTTTCATTCTCTGATTCTTTCTAGTCTTTTTTTTCTCTCACTCCCTACTTCTTCCATCTTGCGGGTCTTCTCCTTTCCTCACCATCTCCCTCTTTAAAATTACCATTAGAATTTTGAACCAGTGATCATGCGTGTTTGCACACATAGGAGATTGACCTCCACATTTAACCCATCTGTGCAGTGAAACGCCCACACACACACACACACACACACACACACACACACTAGTGAATACACACACTAGGGGGCAGTGGGCATTGAAGCAGTGGGTAGCCCTATCCACGGCGCTCAGGGACCAGCAGGGGTTTAAGTCAAGGGCACTTCAGTCGTGTCCTGCAGTTCAGAGGATTGAACCAGCAACCATCTGGTCACAAGGCTGGTCCCTGAACCTCCAGTTCAAGACTGCCCTTTTTCAGTCTGTCTCCTTTCTCTGTTTTTGACCTTCTCTCTCTCACCTTTTTCTTCTTTTCAACCCTTCTCTGTGTCCTTCTCTTTCTGTCTCTTTCCCTCACCCTCTTTCTCTCTGTCTCCCTCTTCTTTTCTCTCTATCCTTTCTCTTCTCTGTCCCTCTCTCTCCACACTTCAACATCTTTCACTCTCTTTGTTTTTTTCCCTCGTCTCCCTCTTTCATCTCTTTTCTTTTCTCTCTCTCGCTCTCCTTCTCCCTCTCTCTCACTTCCTCACTATCTGTTTCCCTCTTCTCTCTCTCTCTCTCTCTCTCTCTCTCCCTCCCTCTCTCTCTCTCTCTCTCTCTCTCTCTCTCTCTCTCACTCTCTCTCTCTCTCCCTCTCTCTCTCTGAGCCCTGTTCAATGACTCGGGGAGAGTGTCATTTCTCAGGTTGTTCCCGGCGGCTTGGCGTCAGGCTGTGGAGAACAGAATGAGATGTTTGAAACAGACTGTTCAATTAGGCGCGTGCTGCTGTGAAATTGCCTCCAAACGATAAGCCTTTATTATTTCTGCTGCCTGCCCAGAGCTGTGCATCACACACACACACACACACGTGCACAAGCCCTCCTGGATGTGGCTCTCTGGGTGAAAATATCATCACCTGCTTTAGCCTTCATCGTTTCTCCTACAACAGCTCTTAATACAGATTTAATTATTTATCTTTTTTTGTAGAAAAAAAACCCACAATTTTTTTCAGATGCAAATCTCAATCCAAACCTGGTCTAATAAGGAGATGCTTTATTGTATTTATGATAATGTGCACACTTATGTGATGTAGACTGAATCCTATTGACACAGAATGTAAATTTATTATGACTGTAATTCATTACGTGAGT